>OX336420.1:15931852-16531852 GCA_946903255.1 Schistosoma spindalis
ACGAATTCCATACGATAAAAATTCCATTCCATGCTAACAATGAAAATATGTGTTTCATTTATAATGTCGTATTCTAGAATGATTCAGTCTGGGATTACGATCCTGTATAAATCTTGCAATGCACACTATTGACAGTATTGTCAGATACGTTCACTCGAGATGATTACTGAATTGTCTTTTCAAATGATGAACACCGTTATTGCAATGTGACTAGATCTGTAAACTGATTTGGATTCTGTAATTAATTTCAGAATATATAATTTTACAGTGATGCAGTTTACAATCAATTCATATCATCTGAAGTGTAAGTATTTGATGACATGATGCGTCGTGTCGTTACAGGTTGATTTTGTGATGGGTGTATGTTTCGATTATGGTGTAAAATTGAGAAAAGTGGGCCGATTGAGCGGTGTTGAAAAAGTAATGACAACGTTGAACGTAATTCAGTTCTACACAATATACTGGCAAAAAGTATTCGAATCACGCATTTTCAAAAATATCTCGACTATGACTAAGCCGAACCAATCGGACAACTCTCATCAACTTCACAGATCAAATCGAGTCTATTTTGTGAACATGTGTGACGGTATTAAAAATTACTACATATGACGTTACTAATGCGAGTTTGTTTTCTTTATTGCAGGGCAACAAAGAAAGAACGTTTTATAAGAAGAGGGACAAGCCTAACGCAAGCTGAACCTGCTGAACAATGAATAAACCAATTTTGTAATGTCCTTCCATTTTTGTACACGAACCGCGTTTCTCAACTTTAAAATATATCTCGTTATGCTAGCACGCCGCGTTCTTACTCCAGAGGCAGTTACAAGTTCTGACTGTTGTGTTGTTATTTCAGATCGCTCCTGCTTCCGAATAAACAATAATACAACGTGCTACACATGTTAAAGAGTGATTCACCTTTGTTTATTCAACGTTAAACACTTACAATCGTGCACTAGAACAGGCTACACATGAGCTGTGAGAAAACGTGAAAAATTTAAGAGAATTACAGGTGAATGCTCAAAATAGCAGTGGTGTTAGTTTAAATGCGGTTTCTTCACTCATTCACATCATGGTTGTATTCGCTAATAGTTGTCCAACAGCGCCTTTCGTCTAATATACAAACGTTCGACTCTGAATAAAACAAAGATGTTGGCAATTATAGGCTGGGTTAGTCTGATCGTATCACGTCCTGTGCTCTCATGAATTCTCGAGACTGTACTGAAGGTGGCTATCATTAAGCGAGAAACGATATTAGTGGAATTCAATATGACATCCAGTCGACGTCTGAACAGACAGGTTTTGTGCGTGTGTCAGAAGGGCAAGTATTTAAATGCATATGATTTAAACACATAGCTATTCACGGTTTTGCTAATTGAGGCTTCCCACAACAATGCTTAGTTTTCTTACTCGAAGCACAAGTTGAGCAAGCGTAAAAGGAGAGTGAAAATCTGAATCGGATGTCGTCGAACGTAAATAAAACTCCAATGTGCAAAAGTTGAGTTGTTTAGTGGAGCGACATAATACTCTACTGCTATATCGTGAGTTGGTCATCTATAAGGTGATCATCTAACACACAATTCAAGAAAGTGCTCGGAACACATGTCATTCAGAACAGTCAGTAAACTGGACAGATGACTATCTCTGTGACGTCGCTTTATCGAACAGTAATTCACTGATATCTGTAACGATATAGGAATTGTGGAAATGTTGTATATATTATTTTTTGAATGAGCTACTTATATATTGAACAAAGAGTGATTGGCATTTATTTATTATTATTTATTTATTTATTTGAACACATAAATATTGGTACAAGAGGGCACCAAATATATATGCGCCACAAAAAAAAAATGAAGAATTTAAAGATAAGGGAAGAAAAAAAAGAAACAATAACGACCAGGTTGGTGCAAGGTAGTTTTGTTGTAGTAATAATGGGGGAAACGAAAAGGTACAATCACGAGAAATCTTTCAGTTAAGGAAGGAGCAACCACTTTTTACGAAGAAAGAAAAGAAGAAAGCAGCAGGATCGCCATTGGCTTCTATTCTGAGCCATTTCCGACAACGTCTCTAGCCACTGTGTTGCACCATCACTCGGATCCCAGCCAGGGAGTCGTAAAGGACCAACACAATCCAGCCCTTTGCAGCTTTCATACCACGACACCATGTCATACACTGACCGCCTCTCCGCTTTTTCCAACCAGTCCCACTGTCGGCAAATAATGCACGACGTGGAATTCTCTGGGACGACATTCGTAAGACATGTCCAAGTCACCGAAGTCGATGTTTCAAGGTAGTGACACCAAGTGAATCATCGTCACTGTACCCGAACACACGATGCTGAACCTCTGCTTTATTAACATGGTGTTGCCACTGGATGTCAGCAATCCTTCGGAGACAACGGTGATTAAACACAGAGAGTGGTCTAACATCCTCAACTCGGAGAGGCCGGGTTTACAAGCATAGGGCAGAACTGCTCTCACGGACGCGTTGTAGATCCGAGCTTTTACAGATAGACTAACATCACGACGGCGCCAAAAATGGCCTAGATTGGCATAAGCCACTCTGGCTTTCACTATACGTGCGTTGATCTCATCACTCACGCCACCACTAGCACTTATGCAGCTACCTAGATACAAAAACTTCTCGACTACTTCTATCTGCTCACTATCTAGGGTGAGTACAGGATTAGAATCCTGCCATTGGTTGCCAACTGATTGAGTGCGGACTACATGGCTTGGGCATTATCGCACAGTAAGACAATATCGCCCACATACTCAAGGTCGAGAAGTCTTTCTTCAGGTAACAGACCCACACCGCCATTACTTACATCCATCAGAGCTGTTTCCAGAACGTCATTGATGACAAAGTTGAGGAAGAATGGTGAGATTGGGCAACCCTGTCCAACCTCACTACTTGAATGGAACAATGGAGAAAAGTGGTTGTATGCCCTCAATCTACCTGAGGTGTATATAGGGCCTTTAAGATGTTAATAAGCTTCTCAGGCACACTCTTGTTCAGTCGGCAATCCAAGAAAACAGATCTGTCCAACGAATCGAAGGTGACCCTAATGTCAAGAAACACTAAGATTGTTGACCTGTATTAAGTATGACGGTGTTTTAGCATTTAACGGAGGGTGAAGATATGATTAATATATCCTCAACCAGAACGAAAACCAGCCTGCTCCTCGCGAGTCAATCCTTCTCGGGTTCTGAACAACCTACGAAGTATGACGGAAGCCAATAGCTTGGACGCAATCGGAAGTAGACTTATCCCCCGATAGTTGTTACAGGAACAACGTGAACCCTTTTTAAAGATAGGGACAACTATCGACTCATTCCATGACGTTGGTACACTCTCTAGTTCCCAGATCTTTGTAAACAACGTCGTCAGTCCCTTAGTCAGAAAGTCACCACCATCTTTAAAAAGAGCCGGAGGTAAGTCGTCTGGGCCCGGTGATTTGTAACGTTTCAAGAGTTGGAGTTCGTTGCGGACTTCCGCCTCATTTGGTGGATCAGTCGTCATCGGCCATGGAGGGCAGGACAATCTGACCGATGTTGCCGGAGCAGCAGGCCAGTTGAACTGCCCTTCAAAGAATTCTGCCCATCGTCCAAGACGTCGATGGATGTTAGTGATTGGCGTTCCGTCATCCTCGCAGATTGTTTCGCTCACACCAGACTTCTTGCTGCCAGTGGCTCGGATGAGTTGGAAGAGCTTCCGGTAATTACCAGATGCAGCTGCTGCTTCCAACTCACTGGCACGCTCCGACCACCAGGCTTCTCGGTCCTTACGCAAGCTTTGCCCGATTTCATTACGTAACATCCTTCGTCTGTGGTCAAACTCACGGTCACCCGGAGTAGACCGACGGGCTTCAATCAGTTGTAAGGAACCAGAAGAAACCCAGTGCTTGTAAGCGGGACGTTTCGCAACCCACAACAGACTTGACCCGCCATTTTCACGGCGTCATGCAATTGAAACCAATGCTCATCTATACTTTTCGGTGGAATGGTAGCTAGCCTAGAAGCTAGCTCGGTTCGGTACTTGCTAGCAACAGAAGTTGCAACCCGCTTCCTAACATCAATCCTTTGGTGGCGGTCACTTCGTTGTCCACTGAAAAGTAAGGTAAGATTGGCGCAGACCAGGGCATGATCAGATTCCAGATAGGTACTCCAAAAGGAGCGGCAGTCTTGTACACAACCGCGCCAGCGGTAGCTGATCGCGATGTGATCAATCTGAGTCCAGGCTTGAGATGCAGAAGGGGGACGCCAGGTGGCACATCGGCGATGACTGTGCCGAAAGTTAGTGCTAGCCAGAAACAGGTTGTGGTCTGTGCATAGTTGCAGTAGACGTTCCCCGTTATCTGTCCTGCGACCAACGAGTCCCCATCGGCCACCTAAACGACTCTCTTCTGTGCCTAGACGCCCGACCTGAGCATTCAAGTCTCCAGCTAGTACTACAATATCTGTCGAACGCACTTTCTGGAGAAGAACAGTTACTGGTGGTAGAACTCATCCTTGATTGCATCCGGGCTGCAATCTGTCGGGGCATAGGCGGAGATGACGAAAAGACATCGTTTCTCACGCCGATTTCTTCTCACTTTGATGGAACTTTCTAATCTAACAGCACATAACCGACTGTTAATGGGGATCCAGTCGACTAGTGCTGCCTCAGCTCTTGCGCTTAGTGCGACACCAACGCCAGCAAGACCAGACGAAGATGCCACAGGGTCCCCGGATAAACGCACATAAAACAAGCTTTTTGAAGTGACAGATGGAGAGCGAACTTGTAGTACTTCACCAGAGTCTTGAATACGGGTCTCGGATAGACAACACACATCAATATTAAGACTTTCCAAAGACATAGCCAGCCCTATCTGTTGTCCGACCTGCATAAGTGTGCGAACGTTGAAGGCAGCCAGTTTGAATGGTGCACGTGGTTTCAGAAAAACTGCTTCAGTACTCATATTCGGTGGTAACATACAATTTTCAACCAGGCAGTGACTCGAGAACGTTTAGATAGAGCCGAATTTTCACCACAGGCGAGATGCTGTATAACTCGAAAAATAAGGATAGATAGAGTAGGAATAAAAGGGGAGTGAATGAACGACGTAGAACATAATGATAACAATAGTAATAATAATAATGCGAGTTATTTGATTGTAAATCTGCGCAAAGAGAATAATTTCCATCAGTAGACTGTTCATCATGTATTTGTGTGTGGGCTGAGATACTGCCCGGGTGCCCAAACCAAAGCAGGTAATTTTCGTAGGGAGCCACACTCCGAGACTTTGACCTAAAGGTTTAAAACACAAGGAAGTGGGGCATCGTGAGGAGATGCAGTCTCATAGGAGGCGGTGACCAAGAACTAGTTTCATACACAAATTGTTCCTCAGGATACTGGAGCCCATATGCTCCATTGATAAAGGATCCGGTTAAAGAGCCGGACAATTTATAACGGAGATGTCTACAACATCTCACTCAAATGACAAATGATTACAGTTGAGTGACATACAGTTCACCATAATTTACAGATGTTTATAACGAAAATGCTGATGTGTTTCGTCTTTGATGCTCATGGGAACTTAGATATTTATTAGTAATTTTATAAAGTGATATAGGAATTGTGTAAATGTTGTATGATTTAGGTTTTGAATAAGCTATTTAAGTGGTGAACTAAGAATGACTGATCCAGGTATTCTAATTGTGATTAATCGATTTCCAATATGAATTGACGCGAAATACCGATATCAGTGACATCTAGATGAATGCTTGTTCTTTAGTCAATATGGTTGTAGTTCAATTAATTTGAGTAATTGTGTGGAAGTGAATAACAAACAGAATAGTATACCCACTGTGATAGTAAAACAGAACTGAAAATATTTTGATTATTTGGAATGTGAATACGGTACGATAATTAGAACGAAATAGAAAATTACTGCAGACTAACTATATTTTAGTACAAATTGAACGAATTAAATACAACATTACAAATCCATGTTCTACTTGTCCGGATAGTGTGTTGGATAATTTGAAGGATATTTGAGGGGAAACATGTAAACAACCAAATAGGTGATCTGATAGGAACATGAGTACAAGTGTCGTTAATGAAAACAGTTTCGATGGTGGCGATGACCATCACGATTGTGATGGTGACAGTTACGGTGACCTCTGTGACCATGATGGTGACGATGACGACAGCCATGGTGATGTCGGTGACGACGACCGTGATGACGGCGACGATGTCCATCATGATGGTGTCTACGGCCTCCATGGTGGCTGTTACGACGTCGGTAATAGCCATGAAGCAATTGTGATTTTGTGGCATTTTCACCACCAACATCCTCTAACATACTTGCATCTGTGTGATTACTTTCACTCATGCTGTCTGTCGTATCCATTTCCTCACTTCCATATGCACTGTCAGAATTCTTTGTCACATTATCCTGTTGCAGTGGCTCAGTAACAGTGACGACTGGTCCTATAACAAAACAAGACTTCGTGTTAGCGAAATATTGATGAATGAAATATGTGGGAGCACAAACAAACACAACTGACTGTATGCGGATGCTGACATGATTGGTGGAACGACATAGCGCTCTACTGCTAACTCGTGAGGTGATCACCTATAAGCACTAACACACAATTCAAGAAAGTGTTCGGAACACATATCACTCAGAACTGTCTGTCAACTGGACAGAACACTATCTCCGTCATGTCGCTTTATCGAACAGCAATTCACAGATGTCTGTAACGAGACACTCAATCACTACAATCCCTCACATCACGTGCATAACAATCAGTGGAACTTGATGGATTGAAGCGTAATATAGCATATGTTCAAGTTGAGAGACTTTTCGGTCGACACTCACCCTCACATATCTCAACAATACACACACTCACCTTCACTAGCTGAAGACACTGATAAGGCTTCGACCAGTCGGTGTTCAATGACGAACACACTCAGTAGTTGTAGTAGTAGTATGACGATGAGTTTCATTGCCATTCTGGAAGAAAGAGAATTGTTGACCTGTGAGTAACCAGCATATCTTTCTTGATGAGTGCATGTGTATTAGTCAGCGTAAATGTAGTAGAGTAGTAATAGCATCACGTAAGTTACAGAAATCTCACCAACTTACTCTCCTCACTATTACTGTTTATTTTCCACCACTCGACAATGTTAGTGGGAGTTGTCGATCGAAGTGTGATTTGACTGCACGTGTATTTATAGAGCAATGTGGTCTGTGGAAAATAGGTTTAGAAAGTCACGTAATAAATCACTCAAATCAATCATGATAATCACTTGTGTCCTAATGACCGATGAATATTGATACACCCACTCTGGTCACATTTGTTTTCTTCTGATCACGTGTGAACGTTTGCTTCTATTGCACTTTGTGGATTACCTAAGATATTTGAACTTGTGACTCACGATTCCAACTGCTTTTTCAGGTTGTCAATATATTGATCACTTGTTGATTCTTCACTAAATTTTTGTTTGATCTTTATGTTTGATTTTATCGGTAATTATTTTTGTTCATGTCTGTTCTACATCGCTGAGATTGACTGTATCCTGCATTCTTGGTGTTTTAAATTGTATTACATCAAATGACTATATGGTGTATTCTAAAAGATTCAAGCCACAAACAGCTAAAGTAACAGTAGCTCTTCACCGAGCTGGCTTCCGTCATCGTAGAAAGTATTTTTCTCTCAAGATTAGTGGGTATGATGCCTGCTTACAACTAGACACAGCCTCCGATATAACACATCTAAGCAGGTAGAAGCTTATATGGAGCGTCAATAAAAGAGGTTTGAACAATCCCAAATCAGAATCATGGAAGCCCTGATGCAGAAACTGTGCCTGTCCTAGCAAAACCTTGCTTCTGGTGGATCACAAGTATCTCATACCGATTCAGTTATTAATGCCATCCGTGAATTCAATTTTGAAGGTGCAGCAGGTGTAACTTTTAATTCTTGGTTTAAGAAGTATGAAGATTTGTTCTATATTGATCTCTTCAAACTTGATGACGCTTCAAAAGTCAGAACATTTCTAAGAAAACTTGGGACGATGGAATATGAACGCTATAGTAGTTCCATTCGCTTGAAGAACCCACGAGACTTTAGTTTTGATGAAACAATGAAAACCCTGTCTCGAATCTTTGGAAAACAATCCTCTCTATTTAATATCCGTTATCAATGCTTGAAGATGACGAAAGAACAAGGAGATGACTGGGTGAAACATGCAGGAATTGTGGACCGAGAATGTGAAAGGTTCAAATTGTCTTCCATGACTGAAGACCAGTTTAAATGTCTAGTATTTGTCTGTAGCCTGCATTCACCCGAGTATGCTGACATCCAAACAAGGATCTTAAGCAAGCTCGAACATTGTCCTAACATGACCCTGCAAGAAGTAGCGACCGAATGTCAAATGTTAGTGAATCTGAAGCATGATACCTCGATGGTAGAGAACGGTGACCGGTTCCTTCATGTCCATGCAGTCGAGAGAAAATTCTCACAAGGTTCCAGCACGCAGAATTATCGTAATGACAAAAACAAACCATCATCTCCATGCTGGTTATGTGGCGGTTGGCACTTCAAAAGGTTTAGTCCGTTTAGAACTCATCGTTCTACTATGTGTTCCAAAAAAGGGCACAAAGAAAGTCATTGCAAAACCCGAAAACGCCGTCAACAGAAAGTGCATTCTAAAAGATTCAAGCCACAAACAGCTAAAGTAACAGTAGCTCTTCACCAAGCTGGCTCCCCATCACCGTAGAAAGTATGATTCTCTCAAGATTAGTGGGTATGATGCCCGCTTACAACTAGACACAGCGTCCGATATTACACTTATAAGCAGGAGAACGTGGGATAAAATTGGGAGACCGAGACTATATCCAACTCGTCAATCAGCACATAGTGCATCTGGGGGATTTTTATACATTGCTGGTGAAATTCATTGTGAAGTCACAGTCAAAGAGTTTACGGAGAAGGGCGGAATATTTCTGAAAGACCGTCCATCACTCGACTTATTGGGGCTTGATTGGATAGAAAAGTTGAAGTTAACAGACCGCTTCATAGACTTGATCTGCAACAACGTCAGTAAGTCGAAAGTTGAGAAGGATACATTCAAACGAACACTACTGAAAGAGGAAGGAGAGGGGACAAGTGAGCCTAACCCTATTGTCCCGGAAGGAAAATCTCCAGCTGAAGCGATGTTCGGGAGAAGCATCCGAACTACATTCGACGTCATGTTACCACCTAAACAAATGGTTGGACGCAAACAAAATCAGAATATCCGCAGTTTTAACGTCGGTGATGAAGTGCTCGTCAATTCATACATCGGGAAAAATCACTGGGAACCAGGAGTCATTGAGAAGAGAATGGGGAATGTTTTATACAAAGTGCGAGGGACTTTCGGAATGTGTATTAAACACATTAATCAAATACACAGAGAGAAAAGGACTCTAGACACGGTAGATAGTCAAGTGAGGCTTCCGCTAGATATAATTACAGATACTCCAATGACACTGGATACCAAGAAAGTTCGAACGCCGCAGGAAACCAGTTATCAAGCTGCAAGTAGATGCGAAGAAGAGGTCATATTTTTTTGAAGGGGGAGGTGTTAGGCTGATCCAGAAAAGTTATTATGCATATATCTCTCTGAATATTTCTCGTCTAATGAACTGTATATAGGTAATCATTTGGCTGTTCGTTGACGCGAGTGCTTCCTCCTAACACTTTATAGTGAATATGTGATGTTGAGAGATCGAGAGATATTTCGTCATGTTTAAATGGAATTCAGATATGATTACCATATCATTTTTTTTCATTCCATCTATAACACTCCATCAATTATGACAATAATTTTAATGAATTCGGAGAATTTGTTCATTTTGAATGTTGACCTGCCTGAATATATCCGATACACAAACAGAACAGCATCTATGTCCACAATATTCAATAGTGTTGAACTAGCAGAAATGAGTGAATGTCAGACCGATGTAGCTGTCCAATTTCATCTTTCATAAACCAACGAGGATTAACAATACCATCAATGTTGACCTACGAATTCCATACGATAAAAATTCCATTCCATGCTAACAATGAAAATATGTGTTTCATTAATCATTTCGTATTCTAAAATGATTCAGTCTGTGACTAGGATCCTGTATAGATCTTGCAATTCATATTATTGACAGTATTGTCAGATATGTTCACTCGAGATGATTACTGAATTGTCTTTTCAAATGATGAACACCGTTATTGCAATGTGACTAGATCTGTAAACTGATTTGGATTCTGTAATTAATTTCAGAATATATATTTTTACTGTGATGCAGTTTACAATCAATACATGTCATCTGAAGTGTAAGCATTTGATGATATGAATAATAAGCGAGAGACGATATTAGTGGAATTCGATTAGACATCCCGTTAACGTCTGTACAGACAGGTTTTGTGTGTGTCAGGAGAGCAAGTATTTGAATATATATGATTTTCGAAACCTGTTCACGGTTCCGCTAATTGAGGCTTAACACAATCTGCTTGGTTTTCGTACTATAACCACTAGTTGTGCAAGCGTAAAGGGAGTGTGAACATCTGAATCGGATGTCGTCGAACGTAAATAAAACTCCAATGTGCAAAAGTTGAGTTGTTTAGTGGAGCGACATAATACTCTACTGCTATATCGTGAGTTGGTCATCTATAAGGTGATCATCTAACACACAATTCAAGAAAGTGCTCGGAACACATGTCATTCAGAACAGTCAGTAAACTGGACAGATGACTATCTCTGTGACGTCGCTTTATCGAACAGTAATTCACTGATATCTGTAACGATATAGGAATTGTGGAAATGTTGTATATATTATTTTTTGAATGAGCTACTTATATATTGAACAAAGAGTGATTGATAAATATTAATAATTATATAACGATGATGTCTACAACATCTCACTCAAATGACAAATGATTACAGTTGAGTGACATACAGTTCACCATAATTTACAGATGTTTATAACGAAAATGCTGATGTGTTTCGTCTTTGATGCTCATGGGAACTTAGATATTTATTAGTAATTTTATAAAGTGATATAGGAATTGTGTAAATGTTGTATGATTTAGGTTTTGAATAAGCTATTTAAGTGGTGAACTAAGAATGACTGATCCAGGTATTCTAATTGTGATTAATCGATTTCCAATATGAATTGACGCGAAATACCGATATCAGTGACATCTAGATGAATGCTTGTTCTTTAGTCAATATGGTTGTAGTTCAATTAATTTGAGTAATTGTGTGGAAGTGAATAACAAACAGAATAGTATACCCACTGTGATAGTAAAACAGAACTGAAAATATTTTGATTATTTGGAATGTGAATACGGTACGATAATTAGAACGAAATAGAAAATTACTGCAGACTAACTATATTTTAGTACAAATTGAACGAATTAAATACAACATTACAAATCCATGTTCTACTTGTCCGGATAGTGTGTTGGATAATTTGAAGGATATTTGAGGGGAAACATGTAAACAACCAAATAGGTGATCTGATAGGAACACGAAATATTTGGTGATCATCTAACACACAATTCAATAAAGTGTTATCTTTAACTTTTCTATCCAATCAAGCCCCAATAAGTCGAGTGATGGACGGTCTTTCAGAAATATTCCGCCCTTCTCCGTAAACTCTTTGACTGTGACTTCACAATGAATTTCACCAGCAATGTATAAAAATCCCCCAGATGCACTATGTGCTGATTGACGAGTTGGATATAGTCTCGGTCTCCCAATTTTATCCCACGTTCTCCTGCTTATAAGTGTAATATCGGACGCTGTGTCTAGTTGTAAGCGGGCATCATACCCACTAATCTTGAGAGAATCATACTTTCTACGGTGATGGGGAGCCAGCTTGGTGAAGAGCTACTGTTACTTTAGCTGTTTGTGGCTTGAATCTTTTAGAATGCACTTTCTGTTGACGGCGTTTTCGGGTTTTGCAATGACTTTCTTTGTGCCCTTTTTTGGAACACATAGTAGAACGATGAGTTCTAAACGGACTAAACCTTTTGAAGTGCCAACCGCCACATAACCAGCATGGAGATGATGGTTTGTTTTTGTCATTACGATAATTCTGCGTGCTGGAACCTTGTGAGAATTTTCTCTCGACTGCATGGACATGAAGGAACCGGTCACCGTTCTCTACCATCGAGGTATCATGCTTCAGATTCACTAACATTTGACATTCGGTCGCTACTTCTTGCAGGGTCATGTTAGGACAATGTTCGAGCTTGCTTAAGATCCTTGTTTGGATGTCAGCATACTCGGGTGAATGCAGGCTACAGACAAATACTAGACATTTAAACTGGTCTTCAGTCATGGAAGACAATTTGAACCTTTCACATTCTCGGTCCACAATTCCTGCATGTTTCACCCAGTCATCTCCTTGTTCTTTCGTCATCTTCAAGCATTGATAACGGATATTAAATAGAGAGGATTGTTTTCCAAAGATTCGAGACAGGGTTTTCATTGTTTCATCAAAACTAAAGTCTCGTGGGTTCTTCGAGCGAATGGAACTACTATAGCGTTCATATTCCATCGTCCCAAGTTTTCTTAGAAATGTTCTGACTTTTGAAGCGTCATCAAGTTTGAAGAGATCAATATAGAACAAATCTTCATACTTCTTAAACCAAGAATTAAAAGTTACACCTGCTGCACCTTCAAAATTGAATTCACGGATGGCATTAATAACTGAATCGGTATGAGATACTTGTGATCCACCAGAAGCAAGGTTTTGCTAGGACAGGCACAGTTTCTGCATCAGGGCTTCCATGATTCTGATTTGGGATTGTTCAAACCTCTTTTATTGACGCTCCATATAAGCTTCTACCTGCTTAGATGTGTTATATCGGAGGCTGTGTCTAGTTGTAAGCAGGCATCATACCCACTAATCTTGAGAGAAAAATACTTTCTACGATGACGGAAGCCAGCTCGGTGAAGAGCTACTGTTACTTTAGCTGTTTGTGGCTTGAATCTTTTAGAATACACCATATAGTCATTTGACGTAATACAATTTAAAACACCAAGAATGCAGGATACAGTCAATCTCAGCGATGTAGAACAGACATGAACAAAAATAATTACCGATAAAATCAAACATAAAGATCAAACAAAAATTTAGTGAAGAATCAACAAGTGATCAATATATTGACAACCTGAAAAAGCAGTTGGAATCGTGAGTCACAAGTTCAAATATCTTAGGTAATCCACAAAGTGCAATAGAAGCAAACGTTCACACGTGATCAGAAGAAAACAAATGTGACCAGAGTGGGTGTATCAATATTCATCGGTCATTAGGACACAAGTGATTATCATGATTGATTTGAGTGATTTATTACGTGACTTTCTAAACCTATTTTCCACAGACCACATTGCTCTATAAATACACGTGCAGTCAAATCACACTTCGATCGACAACTCCCACTAACATTGTCGAGTGGTGGAAAATAAACAGTAATAGTGAGGAGAGTAAGTTGGTGAGATTTCTGTAACTTACGTGATGCTATTACTACTCTACTACATTTACGCTGACTAATACACATGCACTCATCAAGAAAGATATGCTGGTTACTCACAGGTCAACAATTCTCTTTCTTCCAGAATGGCAATGAAACTCATCGTCATACTACTACTACAACTACTGAGTGTGTTCGTCATTGAACACCGACTGGTCGAAGCCTTATCAGTGTCTTCAGCTAGTGAAGGTGAGTGTGTGTATTGTTGAGATATGTGAGGGTGAGTGTCGACCGAAAAGTCTCTCAACTTGAACATATGCTATATTACGCTTCAATCCATCAAGTTCCACTGATTGTTATGCACGTGATGTGAGGGATTGTAGTGATTGAGTGTCTCGTTACAGACATCTGTGAATTGCTGTTCGATAAAGCGACATGACGGAGATAGTGTTCTGTCCAGTTGACAGACAGTTCTGAGTGATATGTGTTCCGAACACTTTCTTGAATTGTGTGTTAGTGCTTATAGGTGATTACCTCACGAGTTAGCAGTAGAGCGCTATGTCGTTCCACCAATCATGTCAGCATCCGCATACAGTCAGTTGTGTTTGTTTGTGCTCCCACATATTTCATTCATCAATATTTCGCTAACACGAAGTCTTGTTTTGTTATAGGACCAGTCGTCACTGTTACTGAGCCACTGCAACAGGATAATGTGACAAAGAATTCTGACAGTGCATATGGAAGTGAGGAAATGGATATGACAGACAGCATGAGTGAAAGTAATCACACAGATGCAAGTATGTTAGAGGATGTTGGTGGTGAAAATGCCACAAAATCACAATTGCTTCATGGCTATTACCGACGTCGTAACAGCCACCATGGAGGCCGTAGACACCATCATGATGGACATCGTCGCCGTCATCACGGTCGTCGTCACCGACATCACCATGGCTGTCGTCATCGTCACCATCATGGTCACAGAGGTCACCGTAACTGTCACCATCACCATCGTGATGATCATCGCCACCATCGAAACTGTTTTCATTAACGACACTTGTACTCATGTTCCTATCAGATCACCTATTTGGTTGTTTACATGTTTCCCCTCAAATATCCTTCAAATTATCCAACACACTATCCGGACAAGTAGAACATGGATTTGTAATGTTGTATTTAATTCGTTCAATTTGTACTAAAATATAGTTAGTCTGCAGTAATTTTCTATTTCGTTCTAATTATCGTACCGTATTCACATTCCAAATAATCAAAATATTTTCAGTTCTGTTTTACTATCACAGTGGGTATACTATTCTGTTTGTTATTCACTTCCACACAATTACTCAAATTAATTGAACTACAACCATATTGACTAAAGAACAAGCATTCATCTAGATGTCACTGATATCGGTATTTCGCGTCAATTCATATTGGAAATCGATTAATCACAATTAGAATACCTGGATCAGTCATTCTTAGTTCACCACTTAAATAGCTTATTCAAAACCTAAATCATACAACATTTACACAATTCCTATATCACTTTATAAAATTACTAATAAATATCTAAGTTCCCATGAGCATCAAAGACGAAACACATCAGCATTTTCGTTATAAACATCTGTAAATTATGGTGAACTGTATGTCACTCAACTGTAATCATTTGTCATTTGAGTGAGATGTGGTAGACATCACTCTTACTGAATCATCATCTTCTGCATTGAACACAATATCCTTGTTTGTCGATGCAATCTTGGTGTATTTGTTAATTCGTAAGTTATAGTAGGAAACAACATCGTTTAGAAATAGATCCTCTACAGTCATTGGTACATGTATGTAAACATGAGAATATATACGCCAAGTAAGGAGTCACTGAACACAGTGATGTAGATTAGACAACATGGTATATGCTGGTAGTGCGTATGCATCGCGTATCAAGCTGCCGGGTCAGCAAGGAGAGTAATTCGGACTCGAATTTTTGTGTTCGGTCAGTCGTGACAGTCGAAGGACAACCGTACAGCGCTATCCATCATTCTACAAAGCGGTGTGGAAATGTCTCCGCCGTAATAGATGTGATGGGAATAGCTTCGGGCCATCTTGTGAAACGATCGATGCACGTGAGAATGTAATCACACCCGTGCGATGGTGGCAATGGTCCCACAACCTCTATATGAACGTGATCGAAGCGAGCACCAGCCAAACTGAATGTGCCAATGGGACAGCTACATGCCCGTGCACTTTTGATCGTCGACATTGTAAGCATTGCTTTGTCCACATGTCGAAATCTTTATTCACGGTCCGGATGACAACAAGGAGGTTGAGGAAAATGTGTCACAATCCTGTGGAACGAGTCATGTAGATTTCGGTGGACACAACACTGATGATCACGGTGGAGATGTGGATGAGCGTGGGAGTGTGGATAATGCTGTGACGAGTGTGACGAAGGAGGGGAGATCACACAAAGGTGAGAGAGGGTCGGTCGCAGTAGACATGGACGGTGAGACTGTGACACAGGTAGTTGGTGAGGACAAGATGGTATCAGTTGGTGAGCACGAAATTGTGGACAAGGAGTCACGAATCGAAGCGACGCGTGAGTCGATCGACCAGACCAGCTTGGATGCAGAAACGAACACGGTTCTGATGCCGTCATTGACTGAGGACAGACTGCAGCCGGGTTCTGTGTCGGATGCTGTACAGTCAGTGGGCCCACATGAGGAGACGGGTTCACAGGGGAACAACTCTGTCGGTCCGGATGACAACAAGGAGGGTGAGGAAAATGTGTCACAATCCGGTGGAACGAGTCATGTAGATTTCGGTGGACACAACACTGATGATCACGGTGGAGATGTGGATGAGCGTGGGAGTGTGGATAATGCTGTGACGAGTGTGACGAAGGAGGGGAGATCACACAAAGGTGAGAGAGGGTCGGTCGCAGTAGACATGGACGGTGAGACTGTGACACAGGTAGTTGGTGAGGACAAGATGGTATCAGTTGGTGAGCACGAAATCGTGGACAAGGAGTCACGAATCGAAGCGACGCGTGAGTCGATCGACCAGACCAGCTTGGATGCAGAAACGAACACGGTTCCGATGCCGTCATTGACTGAGGACAGACTGCAGCCGGGTTCTGTGTCGGATGCTGTACAGTCAGTGGGCCCACATGAGGAGACGGGTTCACAGGGGAACAACTCTGTCGGTCCGGATGACAACAAGGAGGGTGAGGAAAATGTGTCACAATCCGGTGGAACGAGTCATGTAGATTTCGGTGGACACAACACTGATGATCACGGTGGAGATATAAATAATGAAATATGTTTCCTTGCTTTTACTCCTGTTTGCTTTTGTGGTGCTGTTGGTTTTCGATGTCCCATTTATTGATTTTAAGTAAAATTTCCATGATATCTTCGTTTCTTTGCTTTATTTCCATTTTTCTTTTATTGACATATCTCTTTGTTGTTTAATTTTTGCATTGTTGTTGATGTTT
This sequence comes from Schistosoma spindalis, assembly GCA_946903255.1. Taxonomy (NCBI): domain Eukaryota; kingdom Metazoa; phylum Platyhelminthes; class Trematoda; order Strigeidida; family Schistosomatidae; genus Schistosoma; species Schistosoma spindalis. The sequence continues at coordinate 15,948,839 of OX336420.1, forward strand.
TGTTATTCTGTTTGTCTGAATTTATAGACGTATTATATTGTTGTCTTTAAGCTTATATTATCTATGTAATTTAAACTTCGTCGAAAGTATTGTGGTAATATATTTTCTGTGTTGTGGTACAGTTTTAGATGTATATTTACTGAATGTTGAATAGAACTGTTACTGTGTAATTATTTTAGTTGTTTGTTTTGTTTATATACAATCCTAATAATAAGCAGCTAACTATTTATTCAGTCAACCGCTGCATATCCAAAATTATATAACTTGAATGTGAGATTCGTTTACTATTGTTTATACTGATCTCCTACCTTTGACTTATCAGACGAAATAGTTTTAAAATGCTTTCTGGTTTTCAGTGATTGTTAGAGATTTTGTTAATTTTGCATGCTGTGTAGTTTTTAAAAATTAAACTATTCACCACTAGTTATATGGCTAAATGAATCCAAGTGAATAGTTTATAAACCTATTTTACAATAATAATGTTTTCATATCTCTGTCAACATCAATTTATGCTACAGAGAAAGCTGTGTAAAGCAAATCAATTCAAAATACACAAATTTGATATTCCACTAAGTTGTGCCAATTATTTAAATGATTGTACTACTTATACAATAATTTGATTAAGTAGTATGAAATTTATAAACAAATTTATTATATGAAAGATTTGAATCAATGAAATAATTAGATGAGTACACATTCAAATTTGATGTGCATTAAAACTTAAACTTTAAATGAATTTCGACAAACACTGAATACACTATTTCAAATTATTCTGTTTAATACATGCATGCAAACATGACTCATGAAAGTCGATTATTAGCGTTATGTAAAAAACAACACACATGAAACCCAACAATCATTAAATCAACAGATAAACAATAATGATACATGACTAAACACTAAAATATCTTGATCGTGCAAAAACACTAACACCATGTATGCTAGGAAAAAAGAGATAGAAGTCTAAAATAATTTAGTGTGTGAATACGATCCAGTATAGATCTTATGATTCTCATTATTGACAGTAATGTCAGATATGTTGTTTAATCTCTATGAAGCTGTTCGTTCACTCCTTATTGGGCGTAGACTTTCGAATTCAAGAATGGAACTCAATATGTGTGACACTTGTACTGATCTTCGCCGACCCATCGCACCCTCTGCTTACCGTCGTCTCGTCTTCGATGCTCTGCAAAAATTGTCTCATCCAGGTATCGCAACCACATTATATCTCATCGCTGCACGTCCGTGAATAAAGATTTCGACATGTGGACAAAGCAATGCTTACAATGTCGACGATCAAAAGTGCACGGGCATGTAGCTGTCCCATTGGCACATTCAGTTTGGCTGGTGCTCGCTTCGATCACGTTCATATAGAGGTTGTGGGACCATTGCCACCATCGCACGGGTGTGATTACATTCTCACGTGCATCGATCGTTTCACAAGATGGCCCGAAGCTATTCCCATCACATCTATTACGGCGGAGACATTTCCACACCGCTTTGTAGAATAATGGATAGCGCTGTACGGTTGTCCTTCGACTGTCACGACTGACCGAACACAAAAATTCGAGTCCGAATTACTCTCCTTGCTGACCCGGCAGCTTGATACGCGATGCATACGCACTACCAGCATATACCATGTTGTCTAATCTACATCACTGTGTTCAGTGACTCCTTACTTGGCGTATATATTCTCATGTTTACATACATGTACCAATGACTGTAGAGGATCTATTTCTAAACGATGTTGTTCCCTACTATAACTTACGAATTAACAAATACACCAAGATTGCATCGACAAACAAGGATATTGCGTTCAATGCAGAAGATGATGATTCAGTAAGAGTGATGTCTACCACATCTCACTCAAATGACAAATGATTACAGTTGAGTGACATACAGTTCACCATAATTTACAGATGTTTATAACGAAAATGCTGATGTGTTTCGTCTTTGATGCTCATGGGAACTTAGATATTTATTAGTAATTTTATAAAGTGATATAGGAATTGTGTAAATGTTGTATGATTTAGGTTTTGAATAAGCTATTTAAGTGGTGAACTAAGAATGACTGATCCAGGTATTCTAATTGTGATTAATCGATTTCCAATATGAATTGACGCGAAATACCGATATCAGTGACATCTAGATGAATGCTTGTTCTTTAGTCAATATGGTTGTAGTTCAATTAATTTGAGTAATTGTGTGGAAGTGAATAACAAACAGAATAGTATACCCACTGTGATAGTAAAACAGAACTGAAAATATTTTGATTATTTGGAATGTGAATACGGTACGATAATTAGAACGAAATAGAAAATTACTACAGACTAACTATATTTTAGTACAAATTGAACGAATTAAATACAACATTACAAATCCATGTTCTACTTGTCCGGATAGTGTGTTGGATAATTTGAAGGATATTTGAGGGGAAACATGTAAACAACCAAATAGGTGATCTGATAGGAACATGAGTACAAGTGTCGTTAATGAAAACAGTTTCGATGGTGGCGATGATCATCACGATGGTGATGGTGACAGTTACGGTGACCTCTGTGACCATGATGGTGACGATGACGACAGCCATGGTGATGTCGGTGACGACGACCGTGATGACGGCGACGATGTCCATCATGATGGTGTCTACGGCCTCCATGGTGGCTGTTACGACGTCGGTAATAGCCATGAAGCAATTGTGATTTTGTGGCATTTTCACCACCAACATCCTCTAACATACTTGCATCTGTGTGATTACTTTCACTCATGCTGTCTGTCGTATCCATTTCCTCACTTCCATATGCACTGTCAGAATTCTTTGTCACATTATCCTGTTGCAGTGGCTCAGTAACAGTGACGACTGGTCCTATAACAAAACAAGACTTCGTGTTAGCGAAATATTGATGAATGAAATATGTGGGAGCACAAACAAACACAACTGACTGTATGCGGATGCTGACATGATTGGTGGAACGACATAGCGCTCTACTGCTAACTCGTGAGGTAATCACCTATAAGCACTAACACACAATTCAAGAAAGTGTTCGGAACACATATCACTCAGAACTGTCTGTCAACTGGACAGAACACTATCTCCGTCATGTCGCTTTATCGAACAGCAATTCACAGATGTCTGTAACGAGACACTCAATCACTACAATCCCTCACATCACGTGCATAACAATCAGTGGAACTTGATGGATTGAAGCGTAATATAGCATATGTTCAAGTTGAGAGACTTTTCGGTCGACACTCACCCTCACATATCTCAACAATACACACACTCACCTTCACTAGCTGAAGACACTGATAAGGCTTCGACCAGTCGGTGTTCAATGACGAACACACTCAGTAGTTGTAATAGTAGTATGACGATGAGTTTCATTGCCATTCTGGAAGAAAGAGAATTGTTGACCTGTGAGTAATCAGCATATCTTTCTTGATGAGTGCATGTGTATTAGTCAGCGTAAATGTAGTAGAGTAGTAATAGCATCACGTAAGTTACAGAAATCTCACCAACTTACTCTCCTCACTATTACTGTTTATTTTCCACCACTCGACAATGTTAGTGGGAGTTGTCGATCGAAGTGTGATTTGACTGCACGTGTATTTATATAGCAATGTGGTCTGTGGAAAATAGGTTTAGAAAGTCACGTAATAAATCACTCAAATCAATCATGATAATCACTTGTGTCCTAATGACCGATGAATATTGATACACCCACTCTGGTCACATTTGTTTTCTTCTGATCACGTGTGAACGTTTGCTTCTATTGCACTTTGTGGATTACCTAAGATATTTGAACTTGTGACTCACGATTCCAACTGCTTTTTCAGGTTGTCAATATATTGATCACTTGTTGATTCTTCACTAAATTTTTGTTTGATCTTTATGTTTGATTTTATCGGTAATTATTTTTGTTCATGTCTGTTCTACATCGCTGAGATTGACTGTATCCTGCATTCTTGGTGTTTTAAATTGTATTACGCCAAATGACTATATAGTGTAAATGCACTGTTCAAGCGATCCTTATTCTGCCATTTTATTGAAGTTGTTTATCAGGATTTTCTAATATCATCTGTCCCTGTCTACTTTCCTAATCACTGTATTTTGAATGTAGTCCAACCTTGGTGGTGTTGCCTGCTAACTTCAGAAAAATTCGTTGATCTATTTAATTTTTCTCAAGGATCGATTGTACACAATTTACACGAAAAGAATTAATAAACGCCTAGCAGTTTGTCGATGTTTGGAGTAAATTTCCCACTAAATTTATCTGAAGAATTTTCAATATACAAACTGAAAACCGTATAAATATAAATCAAAAAGACAAAATGTTAGAAATATTGGAAAGACTAATTATTATTAAAAGACACAGATTCCTGATATGAGGAAAATAAAGTCGTAAACTTATCTATGGCAAAAGTTCGAAAAGATTGGGAGATCAGAGTATTCAGAAACGTCATAAACATGTGAGTAGTAGATTGCTCTCATAAAAATAAAAAAAACGCATACGCACTACCACATACCATACAGCACCAAATGGTTTAGATGAAGGGATTATTCGCTATATTATTTCACGAAGCCTTTCCCTTTATAAAGAAAAAGACGCGTTCTAATTATTGTAACGTGTTCACATTCCAAATAATCAAAATATTTTCAGTTCTGTTTTACTATCACAGTGGGTATACTATTCTGTTTGTTATTCACTTCCACACAATTACTCAAATTAATTGAACTACAACCATATTGACTAAAGAACAAGCATTCATCTAGATGTCACTGATATCGGTATTTCGCGTCAATTCATATTGGAAATCGATTAATCACAATTAGAATACCTGGATCAGTCATTCTTAGTTCACCACTTAAATAGCTTATTCAAAACCTAAATCATACAACATTTACACAATTCCTATATCACTTTATAAAATTACTAATAAATATCTAAGTTCCCATGAGCATCAAAGACGAAACACATCAGCATTTTCGTTATAAACATCTGTAAATTATGGTGAACTGTATGTCACTCAACTGTAATCATTTGTCATTTGAGTGAGATGTGGTAGACATCACTCTTACTGAATCATCATCTTCTGCATTGAACACAATATCCTTGTTTGTCGATGCAATCTTGGTGTATTTGTTAATTCGTAAGTTATAGTAGGGAACAACATCGTTTAGAAATAGATCCTCTACAGTCATTGGTACATGTATGTAAACATGAGAATATATACGCCAAGTAAGGAGTCACTGAACACAGTGATGTAGATTAGACAACATGGTATATGCTGGTAGTGCGTATGCATCGCGTATCAAGCTGCCGGGTCAGCAAGGAGAGTAATTCGGACTCGAATTTTTGTGTTCGGTCAGTCGTGACAGTCGAAGGACAACCGTACAGCGCTATCCATCATTCTACAAAGCGGTGTGGAAATGTCTCCGCCGTAATAGATGTGATGGGAATAGCTTCGGGCCATCTTGTGAAACGATCGATGCACGTGAGAATGTAATCACACCCGTGCGATGGTGGCAATGGTCCCACAACCTCTATATGAACGTGATCGAAGCGAGCACCAGCCAAACTGAATGTGCCAATGGGACAGCTACATGCCCGTGCACTTTTGATCGTCGACATTGTAAGCATTGCTTTGTCCACATGTCGAAATCTTTATTCACGGACGTGCAGCGATGAGATATAATGTGGTTGCGATACCTGGATGAGACAATTTTTGCAGAGCATCGAAGACGAGACGACGGTAAGCAGAGGGTGCGATGGGTCGGCGAAGATCAGTACAAGTGTCACACATATTGAGTTCCATTCTTGAATTCGAAAGTCTACGCCCAATAAGGAGTGAACGAACAGCTTCATAGAGATTAAACAACATATCTGACATTACTGTCAATAATGAGAATCATAAGATCTATACTGGATCGTATTCACACACTAAATTATTTTAGACTTCTATCTCTTTTTTCTAGCATACATGGTGTTAGTGTTTTTGCACGATCAAGATATTTTAGTGTTTAGTCATGTATCATTATTGTTTATCTGTTGATTTAATGATTGTTGGGTTTCATGTGTGTTGTTTTTTACATAACGCTAATAATCGACTTTCATGAGTCATGTTTGCATGCATGTATTAAACAGAATAATTTGAAATAGTGTATTCAGTGTTTGTCGAAATTCATTTAAAGTTTAAGTTTTAATGCACATCAAATTTGAATGTGTACTCATCTAATTATTTCATTGATTCAAATCTTTCATATAATAAATTTGTTTATAAATTTCATACTACTTAATCAAATTATTGTATAAGTAGTACAATCATTTAAATAATTGGCACAACTTAGTGGAATATCAAATTTGTGTATTTTGAATTGATTTGCTTTACACAGCTTTCTCTGTAGCATAAATTGATGTTGACAGAGATATGAAAACATTATTATTGTAAAATAGGTTTATAAACTATTCACTTGGATTCATTTAGCCATATAACTAGTGGTGAATAGTTTAATTTTTAAAAACTACACAGCATGCAAAATTAACAAAATCTCTAACAATCACTGAAAACCAGAAAGCATTTTAAAACTATTTCGTCTGATAAGTCAAAGGTAGGAGATCAGTATAAACAATAGTAAACGAATCTCACATTCAAGTTATATAATTTTGGATATGCAGCGGTTGACTGAATAAATAGTTAGCTGCTTATTATTAGGATTGTATATAAACAAAACAAACAACTAAAATAATTACACAGTAACAGTTCTATTCAACATTCAGTAAATATACATCTAAAACTGTACCACAACACAGAAAATATATTACCACAATACTTTCGACGAAGTTTAAATTACATAGATAATATAAGCTTAAAGACAACAATATAATACGTCTATAAATTCAGACAAACAGAATAACAAAACATCAACAACAATGCAAAAATTAAACAACAAAGAGATATGTCAATAAAAGAAAAATGGAAATAAAGCAAAGAAACGAAGATATCATGGAAAATTTACCTAAAATCAATAAATGGGACATCGAAAACCAACAGCACCACAAAAGCAAACAGGAGTCAAAGCAAGGAAACATATTTCATTATTTATATCTCCACCGAGATCATCAGTGTTGTGTCCACCGAAATCTACATGACTCGTTCCACCGGATTGTGACACATTTTCTTCACCCTCCTTATTGTTGATGCATGCTAAATCTGACCCTTACCCACCACGAGAGTGCATACATTTGGACTATATCTCTTAGCTCACAACACACTTTCATCACGTCAAAGACGAGTCGAACTATGTTGCTGATGCTCTGTCACGTATCCAGGAGAACGCGGTTACTTCACCGGTGCTCGATCTTCCTGCTATGGCTGCCGCACAAGCAAGCGATCCCTCCTGTTCAGAAGCAAAACATTCTACATCCCTTTAGTGAGAGGAAGTACCACTAGCTACTAGCTCAAATACTATCGTGTGTGATACTTGTACTGATCTTCGCCGACCCATCGCACCCTCTGCTTACCGTCGTCTCGTCTTCGATGCTCTGCAAAAATTGTCTCATCCAGGTATCGCAACCACATTATATCTCATCGCTGCACGTCCGTGAATAAAGATTTCGACATGTGGACAAAGCAATGCTTACAATGTCGACGATCAAAAGTGCACGGGCATGTAGCTGTCCCATTGGCACATTCAGTTTGGCTGGTGCTCGCTTCGATCACGTTCATATAGAGGTTGTGGGACCATTGCCACCATCGCACGGGTGTGATTACATTCTCACGTGCATCGATCGTTTCACAAGATGGCCCGAAGCTATTCCCATCACATCTATTACGGCGGAGACATTTCCACACCGCTTTGTAGAATAATGGATAGCGCTGTACGGTTGTCCTTCGACTGTCACGACTGACCGAACACAAAAATTCGAGTCCGAATTACTCTCCTTGCTGACCCGGCAGCTTGATACGCGATGCATACGCACTACCAGCATATACCATGTTGTCTAATCTACATCACTGTGTTCAGTGACTCCTTACTTGGCGTATATATTCTCATGTTTACATACATGTACCAATGACTGTAGAGGATCTATTTCTAAACGATGTTGTTCCCTACTATAACTTACGAATTAACAAATACACCAAGATTGCATCGACAAACAAGGATATTGTGTTCAATGCAGAAGATGATGATTCAGTAAGAGTGATGTCTACCACATCTCACTCAAATGACAAATGATTACAGTTGAGTGACATACAGTTCACCATAATTTACAGATGTTTATAACGAAAATGCTGAAGTGTTTCGTCTTTGATGCTCATGGGAACTTAGATATTTATTAGTAATTTTATAAAGTGATATAGGAATTGTGTAAATGTTGTATGATTTAGGTTTTGAATAAGCTATTTAAGTGGTGAACTAAGAATGACTGATCCAGGTATTCTAATTGTGATTAATCGATTTCCAATATGAATTGACGCGAAATACCGATATCAGTGACATCTAGATGAATGCTTGTTCTTTAGTCAATATGGTTGTAGTTCAATTAATTTGAGTAATTGTGTGGAAGTGAATAACAAACAGAATAGTATACCCACTGTGATAGTAAAACAGAACTGAAAATATTTTGATTATTTGGAATGTGAATACGGTACGATAATTAGAACGAAATAGAAAATTACTACAGACTAACTATATTTTAGTACAAATTGAACGAATTAAATACAACATTACAAATCCATGTTCTACTTGTCCGGATAGTGTGTTGGATAATTTGAAGGATATTTGAGGGGAAACATGTAAACAACCAAATAGGTGATCTGATAGGAACATGAGTACAAGTGTCGTTAATGAAAACAGTTTCGATGGTGGCGATGACCATCACGATGGTGATGGTGACAGTTACGGTGACCTCTGTGACCATGATGGTGACGATGACGACAGCCATGGTGATGTCGGTGACGACGACCGTGAGGACGGCGACGATGTCCATCATGATGGTGTCTACGGCCTCCATGGTGGCTGTTACGACGTCGGTAATAGCCATGAAGCAATTGTGATTTTGTGGCATTTTCACCATCAACATCCTCTAACATACTTGCATCTGTGTGATTACTTTCACTCATGCTGTCTGTCGTATCCATTTCCTCACTTCCATATGCACTGTCAGAATTCTTTGTCACATTATCCTGTTGCAGTGGCTCAGTAACAGTGACGACTGGTCCTATAACAAAACAAGACTTCGTGTTAGCGAAATATTGATGAATGAAATATGTGGGAGCACAAACAAACACAACTGACTGTATGCGGATGCTGACATGATTGGTGGAACGACATAGCGCTCTACTGCTAACTCGTGAGGTGATCACCTATAAGCACTAACACACAATTCAAGAAAGTGTTCGGAACACATATCACTCAGAACTGTCTGTCAACTGGACAGAACACTATCTCCGTCATGTCGCTTTATCGAACAGCAATTCACAGATGTCTGTAACGAGACACTCAATCACTACAATCCCTCACATCACGTGCATAACAATCAGTGGAACTTGATGGATTGAAGCGTAATATAGCATATGTTCAAGTTGAGAGACTTTTCGGTCGACACTCACCCTCACATATCTCAACAATACACACACTCACCTTCACTAGCTGAAGACACTGATAAGGCTTCGACCAGTCGGTGTTCAATGACGAACACACTCAGTAGTTGTAATAGTAGTATGACGATGAGTTTCATTGCCATTCTGGAAGAAAGAGAATTGTTGACCTGTGAGTAATCAGCATATCTTTCTTGATGAGTGCATGTGTATTAGTCAGCGTAAATGTAGTAGAGTAGTAATAGCATCACGTAAGTTACAGAAATCTCACCAACTTACTCTCCTCACTATTACTGTTTATTTTCCACCACTCGACAATGTTAGTGGGAGTTGTCGATCGAAGTGTGATTTGACTGCACGTGTATTTATATAGCAATGTGGTCTGTGGAAAATAGGTTTAGAAAGTCACGTAATAAATCACTCAAATCAATCATGATAATCACTTGTGTCCTAATGACCGATGAATATTGATACACCCACTCTGGTCACATTTGTTTTCTTCTGATCACGTGTGAACGTTTGCTTCTATTGCACTTTGTGGATTACCTAAGATATTTGAACTTGTGACTCACGATTCCAACTGCTTTTTCAGGTTGTCAATATATTGATCACTTGTTGATTCTTCACTAAATTTTTGTTTGATCTCTATGTTTGATTTTATCGGTAATTATTTTTGTTCATGTCTGTTCTACATCGCTGAGATTGACTGTATCCTGCATTCTTGGTGTTTTAAATTGTATTACGCCAAATGACTATATAGTGTAAATGCACTGTTCAAGCGATCCTTATTCTGCCATTTTATTGAAGTTGTTTATCAGGATTTTCTAATATCATCTGTCCCTGTCTACTTTCCTAATCACTGTATTTTGAATGTAGTCCAACCTTGGTGGTGTTGCCTGCTAACTTCAGAAAAATTCGTTGATCTATTTAATTTTTCTCAAGGATCGATTGTATACAATTTACACGAAAAGAATTAATAAACGCCTAGCAGTTTGTCGATGTTTGGAGTAAATTTCCCACTAAATTTATCTGAAGAATTTTCAATATACAAACTGAAAACCGTATAAATATAAATCAAAAAGACAAAATGTTAGAAATATTGGAAAGACTAATTATTATTAAAAGACACAGATTCCTGATATGAGGAAAATAAAGTCGTAAACTTATCTATGGCAAAAGTTCGAAAAGATTGGGAAATCAGAGTATTCAGAAACGTCATAAACATGTGAGTAGTAGATTGCTCTCATAAAAATAAAAAAAACGCATACGCACTACCACATACCATACAGCACCAAATGGTTTAGATGAAGGGATTATTCGCTATATTATTTCACGAAGCCTTTCCCTTTCCAAATAAACAGACGCGTTAATCAATCCTCATATCTCACAACTTGAAATTGTGAACAATCTATGTTTGTTCTCCCCGAATGAAATAACCGTTCTTTACACAAATCAATGTGTTCTTGAACTTCGACTTCACGCGTATATCAATCGTGTAGTTGGATGCTTCGATAGAATCAACGATTATTTCTATCAACAAGATTCATCTCAATACCGAGTGTGTGAGATTTTCCAACGAAGCAAAACATTTATTTCAATATATTATGAGATGAAGCTCAATCACATATATAATCATATCTGATAGGTTTCTTTCTACAACAGTAGGTGCATCTTTGTTCAGTGGTTGGGATCTACTTTCAAACATTTTCAACAAGAGGAATGTGAATGGAAATTTATGAGAGAAACACCATAATCAGTGTGCAAAATTTCTATCCAGGTGACATCAGAAAAACAGTGAAATATCGAATCTGCATCACCTTGTAGCTTAAGCAACTGTTTACATCAAATATTTCGATGATGATACGCTGATCCACTTGAATTAATGAAATGAATTAAAATGATTATTATGCATATATCTCTATGAATATTTCTCGTCTAATGAACTGTATATAGGTAATCATTTGGCTGTTCGTTGACGCGAGTGCTTCCTCCTAACACTTTATGGTGAATATGTGATGTTGAGAGATCGAGAGATATTTCGTCATGTTTAAATGGAATTCAGATATGATTACCATATCATTTTTTTTCATTCCATCTATAACACTCCATCAATTATGACAATAATTTTAATGAATTCGGAGAATTTGTTCATTTTGAATGTTGACCTGCCTGAATATATCCGATACACAAACAGAACAGCATCTATGTCCACAATATTCAATAGTGTTGAACTAGCAGAAATGAGTGAATGTCAGACCGATGTAGCTGTCCAATTTCATCTTTCATAAACCAACGAGGATTAACAATACCATCAATGTTGACCTACGAATTCCATACGATAAAAATTCCATTCCATGCTAACAATGAAAATATGTGTTTCATTAATCATTTCGTATTCTAAAATGATTCAGTCTGTGACTAGGATCCTGTATAGATCTTGCAATTCATATTATTGACAGTATTGTCAGATATCAGTATTGGGGTTGTGGGGATTATTAAGCTTTTGATTGAGATCATGAATCGACTGATGTTAGACCACCGTTGGAAACCTGGAAGCACTGGACGGCCGTTTCGTCCTAGAATGGAACTCCTCAGCAGTGCACAACCACGATATGTTCCCTCGAGATGATTACTGAATTGTCTTTTCAAATGATGAACACCATTATTGCAAGGTGACTAGATCTGTAAACTGATTTGGATTCTGTAATTAATTTCAGAATATATATTTTTACTGTGATGCAGTTTACAATCAATACATGTCATCTGAAGTGTAAGCATTTGATGATATGAATAATAAGCGAGAGACGATATTAGTGGAATTCGATTAGACATCTCGTTAACGTCTGTACAGACAGGTTTTGTGTGTGTCAGGAGAGCAAGTATTTGAATATATATGATTTTCGAAACCTGTTCACGGTTCCGCTAATTGAGGCTTAACACAATCTGCTTGGTTTTCGTACTATAACCACTAGTTGAGCAAGCGTAAAGGGAGTGTGAACATCTGAATCGGATGTCGTCGAACGTAAATAAAACTCTAATGTGCAAACGATGACCTGCTTTTTTGAAAGAACGAACTACTGCTAATTCGTGAAGTGATCATCTAACACACAATTCAAGAAAGTGTTCGGAACACATGTCATTCAGAACAGTCAGTAAACTGGACAGATGACTATCTCTGTGACGTCGCTTTATCGAACAGTAATTCACTGATATCTGTAACGATATAGGAATTGTGGAAATGTTGTATATATTATTTTTTGAATGAGCTACTTATATATTGAACAAAGAGTGATTGATAATTATTAATAATTATATAACGGTGATGTCTACAACATCTCACTCAAATGACAAATGATTACAGTTGAGTGACATACAGTTCACCATAATTTACAGATGTTTATAACGAAAATGCTGATGTGTTTCGTCTTTGATGCTCATGGGAACTTAGATATTTATTAGTAATTTTATAAAGTGATATAGGAATTGTGTAAATGTTGTATGATTTAGGTTTTGAATAAGCTATTTAAGTGGTGAACTAAGAATGACTGATCCAGGTATTCTAATTGTGATTAATCGATTTCCAATATGAATTGACGCGAAATACCGATATCAGTGACATCTAGATGAATGCTTGTTCTTTAGTCAATATGGTTGTAGTTCAATTAATTTGAGTAATTGTGTGGAAGTGAATAACAAACAGAATAGTATACCCACTGTGATAGTAAAACAGAACTGAAAATATTTTGATTATTTGGAATGTGAACACGTTACAATAATTAGAACGCGTCTTTTTCTTTATAAAGGGAAAGGCTTCGTGAAATAATATAGCGAATAATCCCTTCATCTAAACCATTTGGTGCTGTATGGTATGTGGTAGTGCGTATGCGTTTTTTTTATTTTTATGAGAGCAATCTACTACTCACATGTTTATGACGTTTCTGAATACTCTGATTTCCCAATCTTTTCGAACTTTTGCCATAGATAAGTTTACGACTTTATTTTCCTCATATCAGGAATCTGTGTCTTTTAATAATAATTAGTCTTTCCAATATTTCTAACATTTTGTCTTTTTGATTTATATTTATACGGTTTTCAGTTTGTATATTGAAAATTCTTCAGATAAATTTAGTGGGAAATTTACTCCAAACATCGACAAACTGCTAGGCGTTTATTAATTCTTTTCGTGTAAATTGTATACAATCGATCCTTGAGAAAAATTAAATAGATCAACGAATTTTTCTGAAGTTAGCAGGCAACACCACCAAGGTTGGACTACATTCAAAATACAGTGATTAGGAAAGTAGACAGGGACAGATGATATTAGAAAATCCTGATAAACAACTTCAATAAAATGGCAGAATAAGGATCGCTTGAACAGTGCATTTACACTATATAGTCATTTGGCGTAATACAATTTAAAACACCAAGAATGCAGGATACAGTCAATCTCAGCGATGTAGAACAGACATGAACAAAAATAATTACCGATAAAATCAAACATAGAGATCAAACAAAAATTTAGTGAAGAATCAACAAGTGATCAATATATTGACAACCTGAAAAAGCAGTTGGAATCGTGAGTCACAAGTTCAAATATCTTAGGTAATCCACAAAGTGCAATAGAAGCAAACGTTCACACGTGATCAGAAGAAAACAAATGTGACCAGAGTGGGTGTATCAATATTCATCGGTCATTAGGACACAAGTGATTATCATGATTGATTTGAGTGACTTTCTAAACCTATTTTCCACAGACCACATTGCTATATAAATACACGTGCAGTCAAATCACACTTCGATCGACAACTCCCACTAACATTGTCGAGTGGTGGAAAATAAACAGTAATAGTGAGGAGAGTAAGTTGGTGAGATTTCTGTAACTTACGTGATGCTATTACTACTCTACTACATTTACGCTGACTAATACACATGCACTCATCAAGAAAGATATGCTGATTACTCACAGGTCAACAATTCTCTTTCTTCCAGAATGGCAATGAAACTCATCGTCATACTACTATTACAACTACTGAGTGTGTTCGTCATTGAACACCGACTGGTCGAAGCCTTATCAGTGTCTTCAGCTAGTGAAGGTGAGTGTGTGTATTGTTGAGATATGTGAGGGTGAGTGTCGACCGAAAAGTCTCTCAACTTGAACATATGCTATATTACGCTTCAATCCATCAAGTTCCACTGATTGTTATGCACGTGATGTGAGGGATTGTAGTGATTGAGTGTCTCGTTACAGACATCTGTGAATTGCTGTTCGATAAAGCGACATGACGGAGATAGTGTTCTGTCCAGTTGACAGACAGTTCTGAGTGATATGTGTTCCGAACACTTTCTTGAATTGTGTGTTAGTGCTTATAGGTGATCACCTCACGAGTTAGCAGTAGAGCGCTATGTCGTTCCACCAATCATGTCAGCATCCGCATACAGTCAGTTGTGTTTGTTTGTGCTCCCACATATTTCATTCATCAATATTTCGCTAACACGAAGTCTTGTTTTGTTATAGGACCAGTCGTCACTGTTACTGAGCCACTGCAACAGGATAATGTGACAAAGAATTCTGACAGTGCATATGGAAGTGAGGAAATGGATACGACAGACAGCATGAGTGAAAGTAATCACACAGATGCAAGTATGTTAGAGGATGTTGGTGGTGAAAATGCCACAAAATCACAATTGCTTCATGGCTATTACCGACGTCGTAACAGCCACCATGGAGGCCGTAGACACCATCATGATGGACATCGTCGCCGTCATCACGGTCGTCGTCACCGACATCACCATGGCTGTCGTCATCGTAACCATCATGGTCACAGAGGTCACCGTAACTGTCACCATCACCATCGTGATGGTCATCGCCACCATCGAAACTGTTTTCATTAACGACACTTGTACTCATGTTCCTATCAGATCACCTATTTGGTTGTTTACATGTTTCCCCTCAAATATCCTTCAAATTATCCAACACACTATCCGGACAAGTAGAACATGGATTTGTAATGTTGTATTTAATTCGTTCAATTTGTACTAAAATATAGTTAGTCTGCAGTAATTTTCTATTTCGTTCTAATTATCGTACCGTATTCACATTCCAAATAATCAAAATATTTTCAGTTCTGTTTTACTATCACAGTGGGTATACTATTCTGTTTGTTATTCACTTCCACACAATTACTCAAATTAATTGAACTACAACCATATTGACTAAAGAACAAGCATTCATCTAGATGTCACTGATATCGGTATTTCGCGTCAATTCATATTGGAAATCGATTAATCACAATTAGAATACCTGGATCAGTCATTCTTAGTTCACCACTTAAATAGCTTATTCAAAACCTAAATCATACAACATTTACACAATTCCTATATCACTTTATAAAATTACTAATAAATATCTAAGTTCCCATGAGCATCAAAGACGAAACACATCAGCATTTTCGTTATAAACATCTGTAAATTATGGTGAACTGTATGTCACTCAACTGTAATCATTTGTCATTTGAGTGAGATGTGGTAGACATCACTCTTACTGAATCATCATCTTCTGCATTGAACGCAATATCCTTGTTTGTCGATGCAATCTTGGTGTATTTGTTAATTCGTAAGTTATAGTAGGGAACAACATCGTTTAGAAATAGATCCTCTACAGTCATTGGTACATGTATGTAAACATGAGAATATATACGCCAAGTAAGGAGTCACTGAACACAGTGATGTAGATTAGACAACATGGTATATGCTGGTAGTGCGTATGCATCGCGTATCAAGCTGCCGGGTCAGCAAGGAGAGTAATTCGGACTCGAATTTTTGTGTTCGGTCAGTCGTGACAGTCGAAGGACAACCGTACAGCGCTATCCATTATTCTACAAAGCGGTGTGGAAATGTCTCCGCCGTAATAGATGTGATGGGAATAGCTTCGGGCCATCTTGTGAAACGATCGATGCACGTGAGAATGTAATCACACCCGTGCGATGGTGGCAATGGTCCCACAACCTCTATATGAACGTGATCGAAGCGAGCACCAGCCAAACTGAATGTGCCAATGGGACAGCTACATGCCCGTGCACTTTTGATCGTCGACATTGTAAGCATTGCTTTGTCCACATGTCGAAATCTTTATTCACGGACGTGCAGCGATGAGATATAATGTGGTTGCGATACCTGGATGAGACAATTTTTGCAGAGCATCGAAGACGAGACGACGGTAAGCAGAGGGTGCGATGGGTCGGCGAAGATCAGTACAAGTGTCACACATATTGAGTTCCATTCTTGAATTCGAAAGTCTACGCCCAATAAGGAGTGAACGAACAGCTTCATAGAGATTAAACAACATATCTGACATTACTGTCAATAATGAGAATCATAAGATCTATACTGGATCGTATTCACACACTAAATTATTTTAGACTTCTATCTCTTTTTTCTAGCATACATGGTGTTAGTGTTTTTGCACGATCAAGATATTTTAGTGTTTAGTCATGTATCATTATTGTTTATCTGTTGATTTAATGATTGTTGGGTTTCATGTGTGTTGTTTTTTACATAACGCTAATAATCGACTTTCATGAGTCATGTTTGCATGCATGTATTAAACAGAATAATTTGAAATAGTGTATTCAGTGTTTGTCGAAATTCATTTAAAGTTTAAGTTTTAATGCACATCAAATTTGAATGTGTACTCATCTAATTATTTCATTGATTCAAATCTTTCATATAATAAATTTGTTTATAAATTTCATACTACTTAATCAAATTATTGTATAAGTAGTACAATCATTTAAATAATTGGCACAACTTAGTGGAATATCAAATTTGTGTATTTTGAATTGATTTGCTTTACACAGCTTTCTCTGTAGCATAAATTGATGTTGACAGAGATATGAAAACATTATTATTGTAAAATAGGTTTATAAACTATTCACTTGGATTCATTTAGCCATATAACTAGTGGTGAATAGTTTAATTTTTAAAAACTACACAGCATGCAAAATTAACAAAATCTCTAACAATCACTGAAAACCAGAAAGCATTTTAAAACTATTTCGTCTGATAAGTCAAAGGTAGGAGATCAGTATAAACAATAGTAAACGAATCTCACATTCAAGTTATATAATTTTGGATATGCAGCGGTTGACTGAATAAATAGTTAGCTGCTTATTATTAGGATTGTATATAAACAAAACAAACAACTAAAATAATTACACAGTAACAGTTCTATTCAACATTCAGTAAATATACGATCAAAAGTGCACGGGCATGTAGCTGTCCCATTGGCACATTCAGTTTGGCTGGTGCTCGCTTCGATCACGTTCATATAGAGGTTGTGGGACCATTGCCACCATCGCACGGGTGTGATTACATTCTCACGTGCATCGATCGTTTCACAAGATGGCCCGAAGCTATTCCCATCACATCTATTACGGCGGAGACATTTCCACACCGCTTTGTAGAATAATGGATAGCGCTGTACGGTTGTCCTTCGACTGTCACGACTGACCGAACACAAAAATTCGAGTCCGAATTACTCTCCTTGCTGACCCGGCAGCTTGATACGCGATGCATACGCACTACCAGCATATACCATGTTGTCTAATCTACATCACTGTGTTCAGTGACTCCTTACTTGGCGTATATATTCTCATGTTTACATACATGTACCAATGACTGTAGAGGATCTATTTCTAAACGATGTTGTTCCCTACTATAACTTACGAATTAACAAATACACCAAGATTGCATCGACAAACAAGGATATTGCGTTCAATGCAGAAGATGATGATTCGGTAAGAGTGATGTCTACCACATCTCACTCAAATGACAAATGATTACAGTTGAGTGACATACAGTTCACCATAATTTACAGATGTTTATAAAGAAAATGCTGATGTGTTTCGTCTTTGATGCTCATGGGAACTTAGATATTTATTAGTAATTTTATAAAGTGATATAGGAATTGTGTAAATGTTGTATGATTTAGGTTTTGAATAAGCTATTTAAGTGGTGAACTAAGAATGACTGATCCAGGTATTCTAATTGTGATTAATCGATTTCCAATATGAATTGACGCGAAATACCGATATCAGTGACATCTAGATGAATGCTTGTTCTTTAGTCAATATGGTTGTAGTTCAATTAATTTGAGTAATTGTGTGGAAGTGAATAACAAACAGAATAGTATACCCACTGTGATAGTAAAACAGAACTGAAAATATTTTGATTATTTGGAATGTGAATACGGTACGATAATTAGAACGAAATAGAAAATTACTGCAGACTAACTATATTTTAGTACAAATTGAACGAATTAAATACAACATTACAAATCCATGTTCTACTTGTCCGGATAGTGTGTTGGATAATTTGAAGGATATTTGAGGGGAAACATGTAAACAACCAAATAGGTGATCTGATAGGAACATGAGTACAAGTGTCGTTAATGAAAACAGTTTCGATGGTGGCGATGACCATCACGATGGTGATGGTGACAGTTACGGTGACCTCTGTGACCATGATGGTTACGATGACGACAGCCATGGTGATGTCGGTGACGACGACCGTGATGACGGCGACGATGTCCATCATGATGGTGTCTACGGCCTCCATGGTGGCTGTTACGACGTCGGTAATAGCCATGAAGCAATTGTGATTTTGTGGCATTTTCACCACCAACATCCTCTAACATACTTGCATCTGTGTGATTACTTTCACTCATGCTGTCTGTCGTATCCATTTCCTCACTTCCATATGCACTGTCAGAATTCTTTGTCACATTATCCTGTTGCAGTGGCTCAGTAACAGTGACGACTGGTCCTATAACAAAACAAGACTTCGTGTTAGCGAAATATTGATGAATGAAATATGTGGGAGCACAAACAAACACAACTGACTGTATGCGGATGCTGACATGATTGGTGGAACGACATAGCGCTCTACTGCTAACTCGTGAGGTGATCACCTATAAGCACTAACACACAATTCAAGAAAGTGTTCGGAACACATATCACTCAGAACTGTCTGTCAACTGGACAGAACACTATCTCCGTCATGTCGCTTTATCGAACAGCAATTCACAGATGTCTGTAACGAGACACTCAATCACTACAATCCCTCACATCACGTGCATAACAATCAGTGGAACTTGATGGATTGAAGCGTAATATAGCATATGTTCAAGTTGAGAGACTTTTCGGTCGACACTCACCCTCACATATCTCAACAATACACACACTCACCTTCACTAGCTGAAGACACTGATAAGGCTTCGACCAGTCGGTGTTCAATGACGAACACACTCAGTAGTTGTAATAGTAGTATGACGATGAGTTTCATTGCCATTCTGGAAGAAAGAGAATTGTTGACCTGTGAGTAATCAGCATATCTTTCTTGATGAGTGCATGTGTATTAGTCAGCGTAAATGTAGTAGAGTAGTAATAGCATCACGTAAGTTACAGAAATCTCACCAACTTACTCTCCTCACTATTACTGTTTATTTTCCACCACTCGACAATGTTAGTGGGAGTTGTCGATCGAAGTGTGATTTGACTGCACGTGTATTTATATAGCAATGTGGTCTGTGGAAAATAGGTTTAGAAAGTCACGTAATAAATCACTCAAATCAATCATGATAATCACTTGTGTCCTAATGACCGATGAATATTGATACACCCACTCTGGTCACATTTGTTTTCTTCTGATCACGTGTGAACGTTTGCTTCTATTGCACTTTGTGGATTACCTAAGATATTTGAACTTGTGACTCACGATTCCAACTGCTTTTTCAGGTTGTCAATATATTGATCACTTGTTGATTCTTCACTAAATTTTTGTTTGATCTTTATGTTTGATTTTATCGGTAATTATTTTTGTTCACGTCTGTTCTACATCGCTGAGATTGACTGTATCCTGCATTCTTGGTGTTTTAAATTGTATTACATCAAATGACTATATGGTGTATTCTAAAAGATTCAAGCCACAAACAGCTAAAGTAACAGTAGCTCTTCACCGAGCTGGCTTCCGTCATCGTAGAAAGTATTTTTCTCTCAAGATTAGTGGGTATGATGCCTGCTTACAACTAGACACAGCCTCCGATATAACACATCTAAGCAGGTAGAAGCTTATATGGAGCGTCAATAAAAGAGGTTTGAACAATCCCAAATCAGAATCATGGAAGCCCTGATGCAGAAACTGTGCCTGTCCTAGCAAAACCTTGCTTCTGGTGGATCACAAGTATCTCATACCGATTCAGTTATTAATGCCATCCGTGAATTTAATTTTGAAGGTGCAGCAGGTGTAACTTTTAATTCTTGGTTTAAGAAGTATGAAGATTTGTTCTATATTGATCTCTTCAAACTTGATGACGCTTCAAAAGTCAGAACATTTCTAAGAAAACTTGGGACGATGGAATATGAACGCTATAGTAGTTCCATTCGCTCGAAGAACCCACGAGACTTTAGTTTTGATGAAACAATGAAAACCCTGTCTCGAATCTTTGGAAAACAATCCTCTCTATTTAATATCCGTTATCAATGCTTGAAGATGACGAAAGAACAAGGAGATGACTGGGTGAAACATGCAGGAATTGTGGACCGAGAATGTGAAAGGTTCAAATTGTCTTTCATGACTGAAGACCAGTTTAAATGTCTAGTATTTGTCTGTAGCCTGCATTCACCCGAGTATGCTGACATCCAAACAAGGATCTTAAGCAAGCTCGAACATTGTCCTAACATGACCCTGCAAGAAGTAGCGACCGAATGTCAAATGTTAGTGAATCTGAAGCATGATACCTCGATGGTAGAGAACGGTGACCGGTTCCTTCATGTCCATGCAGTCGAGAGAAAATTCTCACAAGGTTCCAGCACGCAGAATTATCGTAATGACAAAAACAAACCATCATCTCCATGCTGGTTATGTGGCGGTTGGCACTTCAAAAGGTTTAGTCCGTTTAGAAATCATCGTTCTACTATGTGTTCCAAAAAAGGGCACAAAGAAAGTCATTGCAAAACCCGAAAACAGAAAGTGCATTCTAAAAGATTCAAGCCACAAACAGCTAAAGTAACAGTAGCTCTTCACCAAGCTGGCTCCCCATCACCGTAGAAAGTATGATTCTCTCAAGATTAGTGGGTATGATGCCCGCTTACAACTAGACACAGCGTCCGATATTACACTTATAAGCAGGAGAACGTGGGATAAAATTGGGAGACCGAAACTATATCCAACTCGTCAATCAGCACATAGTGCATCTGGGGGATTTTTATACATTGCTGGTGAAATTCATTGTGAAGTCACAGTCAAAGAGTTTACGGAGAAGGGCGGAATATTTCTGAAAGACCGTCCATCACTCGACTTATTGGGGCTTGATTGGATAGAAAAGTTAAAGATAACACTTTAATGAATTGTGTGTTAGATGATCACCAAATATTTCGTGTTCCTATCAGATCACCTATTTGGTTGTTTACATGTTTCCCCTCAAATATCCTTCAAATTATCCAACACACTATCCGGACAAGTAGAACATGGATTTGTAATGTTGTATTTAATTCGTTCAATTTGTACTAAAATATAGTTAGTCTGCAGTAATTTTCTATTTCGTTCTAATTATCGTACCGTATTCACATTCCAAATAATCAAAATATTTTCAGTTCTGTTTTACTATCACAGTGGGTATACTATTCTGTTTGTTATTCACTTCCACACAATTACTCAAATTAATTGAACTACAACCATATTGACTAAAGAACAAGCATTCATCTAGATGTCACTGATATCGGTATTTCGCGTCAATTCATATTGGAAATCGATTAATCACAATTAGAATACCTGGATCAGTCATTCTTAGTTCACCACTTAAATAGCTTATTCAAAACCTAAATCATACAACATTTACACAATTCCTATATCACTTTATAAAATTACTAATAAATATCTAAGTTCCCATGAGCATCAAAGACGAAACACATCAGCATTTTCGTTATAAACATCTGTAAATTATGGTGAACTGTATGTCACTCAACTGTAATCATTTGTCATTTGAGTGAGATGTTGTAGACATCACCGTTATATAATTATTAATAATTATCAATCACTCTTTGTTCAATATATAAGTAGCTCATTCAAAAAATAATATATACAACATTTCCACAATTCCTATATCGTTACAGATATCAGTGAATTACTGTTCGATAAAGCGACGTCACAGAGATAGTCATCTGTCCAGTTTACTGACTGTTCTGAATGACATGTGTTCCGAACACTTTCTTGAATTGTGTGTTAGATGATCACCTCACGAATTAGCAGTAGTTCGTTCTTTCAAAAAAGCAGGTCATCGTTTGCACATTAGAGTTTTATTTACGTTCGACGACATCCGATTCAGATGTTCACACTCCCTTTACGCTTGCTCAACTAGTGGTTATAGTACGAAAACCAAGCAGATTGTGTTAAGCCTCAATTAGCGGAACCGTGAACAGGTTTCGAAAATCATATATATTCAAATACTTGCTCTCCTGACACACACAAAACCTGTCTGTACAGACGTTAACGAGATGTCTAATCGAATTCCACTAATATCGTCTCTCGCTTATTATTCATATCATCAAATGCTTACACTTCAGATGACATGTATTGATTGTAAACTGCATCACAGTAAAAATATATATTCTGAAATTAATTACAGAATCCAAATCAGTTTACAGATCTAGTCACCTTGCAATAATGGTGTTCATCATTTGAAAAGACAATTCAGTAATCATCTCGAGTGAACGTATCTGACAATACTGTCAATAATATGAATTGCAAGATCTATACAGGATCCTAGTCACAGACTGAATCATTTTAGAATACGAAATGATTAATGAAACACATATTTTCATTGTTAGCATGGAATGGAATTTTTATCGTATGGAATTCGTAGGTCAACATTGATGGTATTGTTAATCCTCGTTGGTTTATG
This sequence comes from Schistosoma spindalis, assembly GCA_946903255.1. Lineage (NCBI taxonomy): Eukaryota > Metazoa > Platyhelminthes > Trematoda > Strigeidida > Schistosomatidae > Schistosoma > Schistosoma spindalis. The sequence goes on from OX336420.1 coordinate 15,972,399, forward strand.
AAAGATGAAATTGGACAGCTACATCGGTCTGACATTCACTCATTTCTGCTAGTTCAACACTATTGAATATTGTGGACATAGATGCTGTTCTGTTTGTGTATCGGATATATTCAGGCAGGTCAACATTCAAAATGAACAAATTCTCCGAATTCATTAAAATTATTGTCATAATTGATGGAGTGTTATAGATGGAATGAAAAAAAATGATATGGTAATCATATCTGAATTCCATTTAAACATGACGAAATATCTCTCGATCTCTCAACATCACATATTCACTATAAAGTGTTAGGAGGAAGCACTCGCGTCAACGAACAGCCAAATGATTACCTATATACAGTTCATTAGACGAGAAATATTCAGAGAGATATATGCATAATAACTTTTCTGGATCAGCCTAACACCTCCCCCTTCAAAAAAATATGACCTCTTCTTCGCGTCTACTTGCAGCTTGATAACTGGTTTCCTGCGGCGTTCGAACTTTCTTGGTATCCAGTGTCTATCAGTGTGTGTTGGGGTTCCTGTCATTGGAGTATCTGTAATTATATCTAGCGGAAGCCTCACTTGACTATCTACCGTGTCTAGAGTCCTTTTCTCTCTGTGTATTTGATTAATGTGTTTAATACACATTCCGAAAGTCCCTCGCACTTTGTATAAAACATTCCCCATTCTCTTCTCAATGACTCCTGGTTCCCAGTGATTTTTCCCGATGTATGAATTGACGAGCACTTCATCACCGACGTTAAAACTGCGGATATTCTGATTTTGTTTGCGTCCAACCATTTGTTTAGGTGGTAACATGATGTCGAATGTAGTTCGGATGCTTCTCCCGAACATCGCTTCAGCTGGAGATTTTCCTTCCGGGACAATAGGGTTAGGCTCACTTGTCCCCTCTCCTTCCTCTTTCAGTAGTGTTCTTTTGAATGTATCCTTCTCAACTTTCGACGTACTGACGTTGTTGCAGATCAAGTCTATGAAGCGGTCTGTTAACTTCAACTTTTCTATCCAATCAAGCCCCAATAAGTCGAGTGATGGACGGTCTTTCAGAAATATTCCGCCCTTCTCCGTAAACTCTTTGACTGTGACTTCACAATGAATTTCACCAGCAATGTATAAAAATCCCCCAGATGCACTATGTGCTGATTGACGAGTTGGATATAGTCTCGGTCTCCCAATTTTATCCCACGTTCTCCTGCTTATAAGTGTAATATCGGACGCTGTGTCTAGTTGTAAGCGGGCATCATACCCACTAATCTTGAGAGAATCATACTTTCTACGGTGATGGGGAGCCAGCTTGGTGAAGAGCTACTGTTACTTTAGCTGTTTGTGGCTTGAATCTTTTAGAATGCACTTTCTGTTTTCGGGTTTTGCAATGACTTTCTTTGTGCCCTTTTTTGGAACACATAGTAGAACGATGATTTCTAAACGGACTAAACCTTTTGAAGTGCCAACCGCCACATAACCAGCATGGAGATGATGGTTTGTTTTTGTCATTACGATAATTCTGCGTGCTGGAACCTTGTGAGAATTTTCTCTCGACTGCATGGACATGAAGGAACCGGTCACCGTTCTCTACCATCGAGGTATCATGCTTCAGATTCACTAACATTTGACATTCGGTCGCTACTTCTTGCAGGGTCATGTTAGGACAATGTTCGAGCTTGCTTAAGATCCTTGTTTGGATGTCAGCATACTCGGGTGAATGCAGGCTACAGACAAATACTAGACATTTAAACTGGTCTTCAGTCATGGAAGACAATTTGAACCTTTCACATTCTCGGTCCACAATTCCTGCATGTTTCACCCAGTCATCTCCTTGTTCTTTCGTCATCTTCAAGCATTGATAACGGATATTAAATAGAGAGGATTGTTTTCCAAAGATTCGAGACAGGGTTTTCATTGTTTCATCAAAACTAAAGTCTCGTGGGTTCTTCGAGCGAATGGAACTACTATAGCGTTCATATTCCATCGTCCCAAGTTTTCTTAGAAATGTTCTGACTTTTGAAGCGTCATCAAGTTTGAAGAGATCAATATAGAACAAATCTTCATACTTCTTAAACCAAGAATTAAAAGTTACACCTGCTGCACCTTCAAAATTAAATTCACGGATGGCATTAATAACTGAATCGGTATGAGATACTTGTGATCCACCAGAAGCAAGGTTTTGCTAGGACAGGCACAGTTTCTGCATCAGGGCTTCCATGATTCTGATTTGGGATTGTTCAAACCTCTTTTATTGACGCTCCATATAAGCTTCTACCTGCTTAGATGTGTTATATCGGAGGCTGTGTCTAGTTGTAAGCAGGCATCATACCCACTAATCTTGAGAGAAAAATACTTTCTACGATGACGGAAGCCAGCTCGGTGAAGAGCTACTGTTACTTTAGCTGTTTGTGGCTTGAATCTTTTAGAACACACCATATAGTCATTTGATGTAATACAATTTAAAACACCAAGAATGCAGGATACAGTCAATCTCAGCGATGTAGAACAGACATGAACAAAAATAATTACCGATAAAATCAAACATAAAGATCAAACAAAAATTTAGTGAAGAATCAACAAGTGATCAATATATTGACAACCTGAAAAAGCAGTTGGAATCGTGAGTCACAAGTTCAAATATCTTAGGTAATCCACAAAGTGCAATAGAAGCAAACGTTCACACGTGATCAGAAGAAAACAAATGTGACCAGAGTGGGTGTATCAATATTCATCGGTCATTAGGACACAAGTGATTATCATGATTGATTTGAGTGATTTATTACGTGACTTTCTAAACCTATTTTCCACAGACCACATTGCTATATAAATACACGTGCAGTCAAATCACACTTCGATCGACAACTCCCACTAACATTGTCGAGTGGTGGAAAATAAACAGTAATAGTGAGGAGAGTAAGTTGGTGAGATTTCTGTAACTTACGTGATGCTATTACTACTCTACTACATTTACGCTGACTAATACACATGCACTCATCAAGAAAGATATGCTGATTACTCACAGGTCAACAATTCTCTTTCTTCCAGAATGGCAATGAAACTCATCGTCATACTACTATTACAACTACTGAGTGTGTTCGTCATTGAACACCGACTGGTCGAAGCCTTATCAGTGTCTTCAGCTAGTGAAGGTGAGTGTGTGTATTGTTGAGATATGTGAGGGTGAGTGTCGACCGAAAAGTCTCTCAACTTGAACATATGCTATATTACGCTTCAATCCATCAAGTTCCACTGATTGTTATGCACGTGATGTGAGGGATTGTAGTGATTGAGTGTCTCGTTACAGACATCTGTGAATTGCTGTTCGATAAAGCGACATGACGGAGATAGTGTTCTGTCCAGTTGACAGACAGTTCTGAGTGATATGTGTTCCGAACACTTTCTTGAATTGTGTGTTAGTGCTTATAGGTGATCACCTCACGAGTTAGCAGTAGAGCGCTATGTCGTTCCACCAATCATGTCAGCATCCGCATACAGTCAGTTGTGTTTGTTTGTGCTCCCACATATTTCATTCATCAATATTTCGCTAACACGAAGTCTTGTTTTGTTATAGGACCAGTCGTCACTGTTACTGAGCCACTGCAACAGGATAATGTGACAAAGAATTCTGACAGTGCATATGGAAGTGAGGAAATGGATACGACAGACAGCATGAGTGAAAGTAATCACACAGATGCAAGTATGTTAGAGGATGTTGGTGGTGAAAATGCCACAAAATCACAATTGCTTCATGGCTATTACCGACGTCGTAACAGCCACCATGGAGGCCGTAGACACCATCATGATGGACATCGTCGCCGTCATCACGGTCGTCGTCACCGACATCACCATGGCTGTCGTCATCGTCACCATCATGGTCACAGAGGTCACCGTAACTGTCACCATCACCATCGTGATGGTCATCGCCACCATCGAAACTGTTTTCATTAACGACACTTGTACTCATGTTCCTATCAGATCACCTATTTGGTTGTTTACATGTTTCCCCTCAAATATCCTTCAAATTATCCAACACACTATCCGGACAAGTAGAACATGGATTTGTAATGTTGTATTTAATTCGTTCAATTTGTACTAAAATATAGTTAGTCTGCAGTAATTTTCTATTTCGTTCTAATTATCGTACCGTATTCACATTCCAAATAATCAAAATATTTTCAGTTCTGTTTTACTATCACAGTGGGTATACTATTCTGTTTGTTATTCACTTCCACACAATTACTCAAATTAATTGAACTACAACCATATTGACTAAAGAACAAGCATTCATCTAGATGTCACTGATATCGGTATTTCGCGTCAATTCATATTGGAAATCGATTAATCACAATTAGAATACCTGGATCAGTCATTCTTAGTTCACCACTTAAATAGCTTATTCAAAACCTAAATCATACAACATTTACACAATTCCTATATCACTTTATAAAATTACTAATAAATATCTAAGTTCCCATGAGCATCAAAGACGAAACACATCAGCATTTTCTTTATAAACATCTGTAAATTATGGTGAACTGTATGTCACTCAACTGTAATCATTTGTCATTTGAGTGAGATGTTGTAGACATCTCCGTTATAAAATGTCCGGCTCTTTAACCGGATCCTTTATCAATGGAGCATATGGGCTCCACTATCCTGAGGGAACAAATTGTGTATGAAACAAGTTCTTGGTCACCGCCTCCTATGAGACTGCATCTCCTCACGATGCCCCACTGCCTTGTGTTTTAAACCTTTAGGTCAAAGTCTCGGAGTGTGGCTCCCTACGAAAATTGCCTGCTTAGGTTTGGGCACCCGGGCATTATCTCAGCCCACACACAAATACATGATGAACAGTCTACTGATGGAAAATATTTTCTTTGCGCAGATTTACAATCAAATAACTCGCATTATTATTATTACTATTGTTATCATTATGTTCTACGTCGTTCATTCACTCCCTTTTATTCCTACTCTATCTATCCTTATTTTTCGAGTTATACAGCATCTCGCCTGTGGTGAAAATTCGGCTCTATCTAAACGTTCTCGAGTCACTGCCTGGTTGAAAATTGTGTGTTATCACCGAATACGAGTAGCGAAGCAGTTTTTCTGAAACCACGTGCACCATTCAAACTCGCTGCCTTCAACGTTCGCACACTTATGCAGGTCGGACAACAGATAGGGCTGGCTATGTCTTTGGAAAGTCTTAATATCAACGTTTGTTGTTTATCCGAGACCCGTATTCAAGACTCTGGTGAAGTACTACAAGTTCGCTCTCCATCTGTCGCTTCAAAAAGCTTGTTTTATGTGCGTTTATCCGGGGACCCTGTGGCATCTTCGTCTGGTCTTGCTGGCGTTGGTGTCGCATTAAGCGCTAGAGTTGAGGCAGCACTAATCGATTGGATCCCCATTAACAGTCTGTTGGTTATGAGCTGCTAGATTAGAAAGTTCCATCAAAGTGAGAAGAAATCGGCGTGAGAAACGATGTCTTTTCGTCATCTCCGCCTATGCCCCGACAGATTGCAGCCCGGATGCAATCAAGGATGAATTCTACCACCAGTTAACTCTTCTTCTCCAGGAAGTGCGTTCGACAGATATTGTAGTACTAGCCGGAGACTTGAATGCTCAGGTCGGGCGTCTAGGCACAGAAGAGAGTCGTTTAGGTGGCCGATGGGGACTTGTTGGTCGCAGGACAGATAACGGGGAACGTCTACTGCAACTATGCACAGACCACAACCTGTTTCTGGCTAGCACTAACTTTCGGCACAGTCATCGCCGATGTGCCACCTGGCGTCCCCCTTCTGCATCTCAAGCCTGGACTCAGATTGATCACATCGCGATCAGCTACCGCTGGCGCGGTTGTGTACAAGACTGCCGCTCCTTTTGGAGTACCTATCTGGAATCTGATCATGTTCTAGTCTGCGCCAATCTTACCTTACTTTTCAGTGGACAACGAAGTGACTGCCACCAAGCATGCTGACTGCAACTTCTGTTGCTAGTAAGTACTGAACAGAGCTAGCTACCATTCCACCGAAAAATATAGATGAGCATTGGTTACAATTGCATGACGCCAGGAAAATGGCGGGTACAGTCTGTTGTGGGTTCGCGAAACGTCCCGCTTATAAGCACTGGGTTTCTTCTGGTTCCTTACAACTGATTGAAGCCCGTCGGTCTACTCCGGGTGACCGTGAGTTTGACCACAGACGAAGGATGTTAAGTATCAAAATCGGAGAAAGCTTGCGTAAGGACCGAGAAGCCTGGTGGTCGGAGCGTGCTAATGAGCTGGAAGCAGCAGCTGCATCTGGTAACTACCGGAAGCTCTTCCAACTCATCCAAGCCACTGGCAGCAGGAAGCCTGGTGTGAGCGAAACAATCTGCGAGGATGACAGGATGCCAATCACTAACATCCATCGACGTCTTGGACGATGGGCAGAATTCTTCGAAGGGCAGTTCAACTGGCCTGCTGCTCCGGCAACATCGGTCAGACTGTCCTGCCCTCCATGGCCGGTGACGACTGATCCACCAAATAAGGCGGAAGTCCGCAAGGAACTCCAACTCTTGAAACGTTACAAATCACCGGACCCAGACGACTTACCTCCGACTCTTTTTAAAGATGGTGGTGACTTTCTGACTAAAGGACTGACGACGTTGTTTACAGAGGTCTGGGAACTAGAGAGTGTACCAACGTCATGGAATGAGTCGATAGTTGTCCCTATCTTTAAAAAGGGTTCACGTTGTTCCTGTAACAACTATCGAGGGATAAGTCTACTTCCGATTGCGTCCAAACTATTGGCTTCCGTCATAATTCGTAGTTTGTTCAATACCCGAGAAGGATTGACTTGCGTGGAGCAGGCTGGTTTTCGTTCTGGTTGAGGATATATTAATCATATCTTCACCCTCCGTTAAATGCTAAAACACCGTCATACTTAATACAGGTCAACAATCGTAGTGTTTCTTGACATTAGGGTCACCTTCGATTCGTTGGACAGATCTGTTTTCTTGGATTGCCGACTGAACAAGAGTGTGCCTGAGAAGCTTATTAACATCTTAAAGGCCCTATATACACCTCAGGTAGATTGAGGGCATACAACCACTTTTCTCCATTGTTCCATTCAAGTAGTGGGGTTAGACAGGGTTGCCCAATCTCACCATTCTTCCTCAACTTTGTTATCAATGACGTTCTGGAAACAGCTCTGATGGATGTAAGTAATGGCGGTGTGGATCTGTTACCTGAAGAAAGACTTCTCGACCTTGAGTATGTGAGCGATATTGTCTTACTGTGCGATAATGCCCAAGCCATGCAGTCCGCACTCAATCAGTTGGCAACCAATGGCAGGATTCTAATCCTGTACTCACCCTAGATAGTGAGCAGATAGAAGTAGTCGAGAAGTTTTTGTATCTAGGTAGCTGCATAAGTGCTAGTGGTGGCGTGAGTGATGAGATCAACGCACGTATAGTGAAAGCCAGAGTGGCTTATGCCAATCTAGGCCATTTTTGGCGCCGTCGTGATGTTAGTCTATCTGTAAAAGCTCGGATCTACAACGCGTCCGTGAGAGCAGTTCTGCTCTATGCTTGTAAACCCGGCCTCTCCGAGTTGAGGATGTTAGACCACTCTCTGTGTTTAATCATCGTTGTCTCCGAAGGATTGCTGACATCCAGTGGCAACACCATGTTAATAAAACAGAGGTTCAGCATCGTGTGTTCGGGTACAGTGACGATGATTCACTTGGTGTCACTACCTTGAAACATCGACTTCGGTGACTTGGACATGTCTTACGAATGTCGTCCCAGAGAATTCCACGTCGTGCATTATTTGCCGACAGTGGGACTGGTTGGAAAAAGCGGAGAGGTGGTCAGTGTATGACATGGTGTCGTGGTATGAAAGAAAGCTGCAAAGGGCTGGATTGTGTTGGTCCTTTACGACTCCCTGGCTGGGATCCGAGTGATGGTGCAACACAGTGGCTAGAGACGTTGTCGGAAATGGCTCAGAATAGAAGCCAATGGCGATCCTGCTGCTTTCTTCTTTTCTTTCTTCGTAAAAAGTGGTTGCTTCTTCCTTAACTGAAAGATTTCTCGTGATTGTACCTTTTCGTTTCCCCCATTATTACTACAACAAAACTACCTTGCACCGACCTGGTCGTTATTGTTTCTTTTTTTTCTTCCCTTATCTTTAAATTCTTCATTTTTTTTTGTGGCGCATATATATTTGGTGCCCTCTTGTACCAATATTTATGTGTTCAAATAAATAAATAAATAATAATAAATAAATGCCAATCACTCTTTGTTCAATATATAAGTAGCTCATTCAAAAAATAATATATACAACATTTCCACAATTCCTATATCGTTACAGATATCAGTGAATTACTGTTCGATAAAGCGACGTCACAGAGATAGTCATCTGTCCAGTTTACTGACTGTTCTGAATGACATGTGTTCCGAACACTTTCTTGAATTGTGTGTTAGATGATCACCTTATAGATGACCAACTCACGATATAGCAGTAGAGTATTATGTCGCTCCACTAAACAACTCAACTTTTGCACATTGGAGTTTTATTTACGTTCGACGACATCCGATTCAGATTTTCACTCTCCTTTTACGCTTGCTCAACTTGTGCTTCGAGTAAGAAAACTAAGCATTGTTGTGGGAAGCCTCAATTAGCAAAACCGTGAATAGCTATGTGTTTAAATCATATGCATTTAAATACTTGCCCTTCTGACACGCGCACAAAACCTGTCTGTTCAGACGTTGACTGGATGTCGTATTGAATTCCACTAATATCGTTTCTCGCTTAATGATAGCCACCTTCAGTACAGTCTCGAGAATTCATGAGAGCACAGGACGTGATACGATCAGACTAACCCAGCCTATAATTGCCGACATCTTTGTTTTATTCAGAGTCGAACGTTTGTATATTAGACGAAAGGCGCTGTTGGACAACTATTAGCGAATACAACCATGATGTGAATGAGTGAAGAAACCGCATTTAAACTAACACCACTGCTATTTTGAGCATTCACCTGTAATTCTCTTAAATTTTTCACGTTTTCTCACAGCTCATGTGTAGCCTGTTCTAGTGCACGATTGTAAGTGTTTAACGTTGAATAAACAAAGGTGAATCACTCTTTAACATGTGTAGCACGTTGTATTATTGTTTATTCGGAAGCAGGAGTGATCTGAAACAACAACACAACAGTCAGAACTTGTAACTGCCTCTGGAGTAAGAACGCGGCGTGCTAGCATAACGAGATATATTTTAAAGTTGAGAAACGCGGTTCGTGTACAAAAATGGAAGGACATTACAAAATTGGTTTATTCATTGTTCAGCAGGTTCAGCTTGCGTTAGGCTTGTCCCTCTTCTTATAAAACGTTCTTTCTTTGTTGCCCTGCAATAAAGAAAACAAACTCGCATTAGTAACGTCATATGTAGTAATTTTTAATACCGTCACACATGTTCACAAAATAGACTCGATTTGATCTGTGAAGTTGATGAGAGTTGTCCGATTGGTTCGGCTTAGTCATAGTCGAGATATCTTTGAAAATGCGTGATTCGAATACTTTTTGCCAGTATATTGTGTAGAACTGAATTACGTTCAACGTTGTCATTACTTCTTCAACACCGCTCAATCGGCCCACTTTTCTCAATTTTACACCATAATCGAAACATACACCCATCACAAAATCAACCTGTAACGACACGACGCATCATGTCATCAAATACTTACACTTCAGATGATATGAATTGATTGTAAACTGCATCACTGTAAAATTATATATTCTGAAATTAATTACAGAATCCAAATCAGTTTACAGGTCCAGTCACGTTGCAATAATTGCAGAATCCAAGTCAGTTTACAGGTCTAGTCACATTGCAATAATGGTGTTCATCATTTGAAAAGACAATTCAGTAATCATCTCGAGTGAACGTATCTGACAATACTGTCAATAGTGTGCATTGCAAGATTTATACAGGATCGTAATCCCAGACTGAATCATTCTAGAATACGACATTATAAATGAAACACATATTTTCATTGTTAGCATGGAATGGAATTTTTATCGTATGGAATTCGTAGGTCAACATTGATGGTATTGTTAATCCTCGTTGGTTTATGAAAGATGAAATTGGACAGCTACATCGGTCTGACATTCACTCATTTCTTCAAGTTCAACACTTTTATTCACAGCTGTCTTATCTACATGGTAATACAGATTCGATGTTTCACTGTTGATCTGATATCAAATGGATAGAACTTCTGCGTGCTACATATGGTTTTTCACTTGTAATGCTCTACATTTATGAGGAGAACGCGATTGGTGTAATGGTAACATTTATTATTTTACTGTATCTGTTTATTTAACTGTACCATGAAACACTCCCTTTTGTTGTTTTTAACCTTGCACAAACTTTCATAAACCTAGAAGTCTCGTTTGTAGATTTTGGCATAATCTCGGTTTTTTTCTCGATACCACAAACTTGTCAACAAATACATCTTAAATACAGCTTTCAACGACCTCTTGATATTTACCTTACGTAAAGGTCTATCTCCCGTAGAGGACAATTACAGTGAGTCTACTATTTATCTATCCACACTTGTTTCACATTTTATATTCATTCCTTTCAATATATATTCCCCCGGCAACAACTCGAAATGGTGTGTAAATATAAGAATATTATTGATATAATAGACTTCGACGTACATGTTATCAATTTTCCACCTGTTTCTTCTGTCCCTTACGATGCAGACGTCTGGTTTGCAGTACTAGAGGTCCAATTTGAGATCCGCCGCATCGCGAACCGGCGGCACAAATACGCATAGGCTTTGAAAACTCTGCCTGGGTATCACATTACCGCTGTCTGTGAAGTAGTCCTCAGTCCCGATGTACCTAACGTCTACGATCGTCTCAAGGAGGCGATTCTCAAGCATTTCCTCTCATCGAGGGAGGAACTATTGAGGACATTATTAGCACGTCACCCCTTGATTCCGAAATATTTATGGAATTGTGACTAATCATTACCAGCACATATGCAGCCTACGATCACGACCATGCTCAGAGATACACCACTTACCCAGGTTGCCTTCTCAGCAGACAGAATATTAGCGAGGACTAGAACTCTTGACAACTATAAAGTTGCTTCAACGTCACATTTAAACGCAGGTCTCGATGCTTGTCGCCCTTCAGTTCAAGGTGATCGGGGTTGCTGTATACATAGCCGTCTCAAGTTCCGAGACCGTTCCATTGTACCAGAACATCGCGTCCTCCGAGCCAGGTCGTGGTCACGTAAAGCTGTCACTACTTGCCCTAAGCAGGCACCATCCAAACCACACCAAAAGGTGGCTCCGGAAGCGAGTACTGGTTTGTGCTGGTTCTACTATGCCTTCGGGTCCGGTACTCGCCATTGTCGAGCCCTCTGCTTATACGAGGCGGAAAACTTTCGTGCCGAGGATTAAATTCGGCAAAACTCGCCGGCACCTCACCTCAGGTTGGTCGCTTATTTTACATGCACAACTATCGCACTAACGCTAGGTACCTAGTAAACACAGGTGCCCAAGTTTCCCTCATACCGATGGGTAACAGTAAGTCTCAAGCTACAATGATTCAACTACGCTCTGTAAATGGCTCAGTCATTCCTACCTATGATACACGACAGCTTACGGTCAACCTGAGAACCCGAAGAAAGTCACTGTGGACGTTCATCATTTTCGATGTTCCCACAGAAATACTTGGTATCGATTTCCAACAGCACTATGAATTGCTAAACGATTCACGTAATCTATATTTCCTCGAATAGTAAGTTCATATGCTTTAAAGCTCAGACAAACACGTGCAGAACCACAGGCGTATTTCATTCGCGTGACGATATATTCCACTCTTTATTCGAGAAATTCCCAAAATTAACTAAACCGCTCAAGGAGATTCCATCGGTGATTAGTAGTGTGGTACACCACATTGTCACCCACGGACCCTTAGTTACGACAAGACCGCGCCAACTGGCACCGGACAAATTAGCTACTGGTATTACTCGTCCTTCTCACAGTCCCTGGGCGTCACCTCTTCACATGATTTGCAAAACGGATGGATTTAGTTGGAGACCATGCAACGACTAACTAGCATTAAATGCAGCTACATAATTTGGTAGCTACCCCATCCCCCACATACACGACATCATGGCATCACTCAAGGGCACGACTATTTTTTCCAAGATCGATCTGATCCGAGCATATCATCAGATTCCAGTGGCTTTTGAAGATATAAAGAAAACTGCTATACCGAATCCTTGTGCTTGGTCTCCCTGCTATGGCTGCCGCAAAGCAAGCGATCCCTCCTGTTCAGAAGCAAAACATTCTACATCCCTTTAGTGAGAGGAAGTACCACTAGCTACTAGCTCAAATACTATCGTGTGTGATACTTGTACTGATCTTCGCCGACCCATCGCACCCTCTGCTTACCGTCGTCTCGTCTTCGATGCTCTGCAAAAATTGTCTCATCCAGGTATCGCAACCACATTATATCTCATCGCTGCACGTCCGTGAATAAAGATTTCGACATGTGGACAAAGCAATGCTTACAATGTCGACGATCAAAAGTGCACGGGCATGTAGCTGTCCCATTGGCACATTCAGTTTGGCTGGTGCTCGCTTCGATCACGTTCATATAGAGGTTGTGGGACCATTGCCACCATCGCACGGGTGTGATTACATTCTCACGTGCATCGATCGTTTCACAAGATGGCCCGAAGCTATTCCCATCACATCTATTACGGCGGAGACATTTCCACACCGCTTTGTAGAATAATGGATAGCGCTGTACGGTTGTCCTTCGACTGTCACGACTGACCGAACACAAAAATTCGAGTCCGAATTACTCTCCTTGCTGACCCGGCAGCTTGATACGCGATGCATACGCGCTACCAGCACACGTCGATGACAGTGCCCTATCTAATGAGTTGAGACTCAATGTTAGACCCATCAAACCTACAAGCGAGGTCCATACATCTACTTTAGATCCCACGCTAGATACATCAGAGACCTCTTTCTCACATCCCGATCAAAGGCACGTGTCATCTGCAGCGTGTACGGACGAGATTTCCGTTTGACATCCAGATAAGCAGACCACGCCGCCCTCGTTTGTGTGAGATTGCTGGCTCACGAGGTACGAACGAGACTGCCATTTCACGTTTGGGTAGCCGAGTACGCCTACTCGTACGCCTTCGTGTCTAAATTCTCAATCAACAACGGATACGGTATAGGACTCTATCCGTATGCTACACGCAAGCTACAACATTCGCTCATTCTTTATTATCCCGAGCGCACGCCTCTGACCATTGACTTGTTGTTACCGTTGACTTCAGTCATTTTTGGCAAAAGCTTTCCTGATCACTTACTCTCTCGTTAAAACATACAGTCAATGTTCCGGCTGTGAATATGCTTGACATATGTATGGTCTCGAACTTGGTTGTTATGGCCGCTTCTGTCCTACGTCTGCGATGCTTTCTGGTCCGGATCTCTACAAACGCATTACCCAGATTCAGGATACAAACCACTCTGACTTGGTACGCTAACTCGAAAAACAAATATGAAATGTTACTCCTGGTACTGACCCACATAAAATATTTTCGGTGACAATTAAGGGATCTACGATTGCTTTCGGTGTTGCCGATAATTTCGTCCCAACAGACCGACGAAAGGAATCGCCACGTATTATGTCAGTAATTTTTATGAATTCGGAGAATTTGCTCATTTTGAATGTTGACCTGCCTGAATATATCCGATACACAAACAGAACAGCATCTATGTCCACAATATTCAATAGTGTTGAACTAGCAGAAATGAGTGAATGTCAGACCGATGTAGCTGTCCAATTTCATCTTTCATAAACCAACGAGGATTAACAATACCATCAATGTTGACCTACGAATTCCATACGATAAAAATTCCATTCCATGCTAACAATGAAAATATGTGTTTCATTTATAATGTCGTATTCTAGAATGATTCAGTCTGGGATTACGATCCTGTATAAATCTTGCAATGCACACTATTGACAGTATTGTCAGATACGTTCACTCGAGATGATTACTGAATTGTCTTTTCAAATGACGAACACCATTATTGCAATGTGACTAGACCTGTAAACTGACTTGGATTCTGCAATTATTGCAACGTGACTGGACCTGTAAACTGATTTGGATTCTGTAATTAATTTCAGAATATATAATTTTACAGTGATGCAGTTTACAATCAATTCATATCATCTGAAGTGTAAGTATTTGATGACATGATGCGTCGTGTCGTTACAGGTTGATTTTGTGATGGGTGTATGTTTCGATTATGGTGTAAAATTGAGAAAAGTGGGCCGATTGAGCGGTGTTGAAGAAGTAATGACAACAATGATCGTAACCCAGTTCTATATTATAAAATATAATATAATATATATTCAAGTTGAAAGACTTCTCCATTTGTGTTCATAACCACTTTTAAAGATCGATATCCTTGCGAATTCTATTACACATTGTCAACTTTTTACACTGCGTGTTTTCATGTAATATTTTAATGTAAATAAATTTGTGTGTCACAGGTGTATCATTGAGATATCACGAGTTCACCTGATTCCTCGTCACTTATTACTCTTAATTTATTCGATTTCATTAATGAAACTCAATGAGTAAAACATCATTTCTTTCTAGGTTTCCCACTTTTGTGTGTAGCTGTTAGGTTCGTTAAACTTGAATGCTGCTCTGATTCGCCTCACTCGGAACGGAATGAAGAATCAAGGATTCAGAGACTCGATTAGCTATTCTGTCCGTTGTCTCCGACTCAGCTAACTCGATCAAGAAGTCTCGGTAAGACGTAGAAGTATATTCTACAAGCGACCAGCAGATACCAGGTCAATCACGCACACAAATCAAGCGTATTCATACAAATATATGAAATCGATATTGTCATATAAATTTTTAAACATTCATCAATAAGTTCGTCAATGGACTACCACTCAAATATTTAAACACTTAATCGATAAGTTAATCAATAAGATGAAATTACAAAATGTCAGTTTTGGTGAATCTATCGCCCCCAACACTCCTCCCCCTTTTTGAAGATCCGGTGTTGAGATCCGGATTTTAAGTTTTCCGGGTTCATCCGCCCCCACGAAACAATGTTGGATCCTCATTTACCCAAATTACAATAAATTTGACTGTATTTAAAACATATTGAGCAGAGTCCAGTAAAATTGACCAGATAGTGAGGATAAACTCCATTTAATTTGAGGTCATCATAGTTTGAATTTTCTGAAATATTGTTATCAGTTTTATTGGGAACGTCATTTGTAGATAATGGATCATCAATGTAATCAGCATCTGTCTAAATTGTATTAGGTTTCTGATCATCACTTGATGAATCTGACTTATTTTCTGGTAAAAAAGAATCTCCATGATAAGATTCGTCAGAAACTTCTATCGCAGAACAATGAGATCCATTGGTAGCAGCTGTATTCAGTGTACTGCTCGCTTTGTTTTCTATTTCGTGGGCAGTTATTGCGACAATTCTATGAGCATTCAACAAGGCGTCTATTTGTGAACTGGATGAGTCACTGTTTGCACATGCTGCTTCCGGGGATAATGGAGTTTGAAAACATTACCGGGCACGTTTCTGAAATAGCGACTACTAGACAGCTGGGCCGATCTAGAGTGACTGCTGTATCGTTTGAAATACGGTTAATCGAGAGAATCTCGATAGCTCAAATCTAACAATTGCATAGTACTAGTGATCGAGAGTCAGTTGATCTTCAATGATATGTAACCAGTCCAATGGGCTTGTTCATCAAAATTATCTGTCCCACATCATCTCGTTTACCTGTGAGTGAGCTTTCATCGTTTCCTAAATTATCTATTGCTTCACAGTGCTGTGTGACAAGCGATCCTCAGTAGTCTACCTTCCTCTCGATGTCAGATTTTCCAACTATATAACTAACTCGATCATTCTCTGAGAGAGATGCTTTGTCTTATTCCATGTTGTCTAATCTACATCACTGTGTTCAGTGACTCCTTACTTGTCGTATATATTCTCATGTTTACATACATGTAACAATGTTTGTAGAGGATCTATTTCAAAACGATATTGTTCCCTACTATATTGTTCCCTACCACAACTTACGAACTTAATAATACACAGAGCTTGCATCGACTATCAACAATATTTTGTTCTGTGATGATGATGGTGCTGATGATGATTCAGTAACGGTGATGTCTACAACATCTCACTCAAATGACAAATGATTACAGTTGAGTGACATACAGTTCACCATAATTTACAGATGTTTATAACGAAAATGCTGATGTGTTTCGTCTTTGATGCTCATGGGAACTTAGATATTTATTAGTAATTTTATAAAGTGATATAGGAATTGTGTAAATGTTGTATGATTTAGGTTTTGAATAAGCTATTTAAGTGGTGAACTAAGAATGACTGATCCAGGTATTCTAATTGTGATTAATCGATTTCCAATATGAATTGACGCGAAATACCGATATCAGTGACATCTAGATGAATGCTTGTTCTTTAGTCAATATGGTTGTAGTTCAATTAATTTGAGTAATTGTGTGGAAGTGAATAACAAACAGAATAGTATACCCACTGTGATAGTAAAACAGAACTGAAAATATTTTGATTATTTGGAATGTGAATACGGTACGATAATTAGAACGAAATAGAAAATTACTACAGACTAACTATATTTTAGTACAAATTGAACGAATTAAATACAACATTACAAATCCATGTTCTACTTGTCCGGATAGTGTGTTGGATAATTTAAATGTTATTCGAGAGGAAGCACGAAAACAACCAAATAGGTGTTCTGATAGGAATACGATTACAAGAGTCAATAATAATAGCATTCTTCACGGTAGTGATGATTGTCATGATGGTGATGACAACAGTCATGGTTATGTTCGTGATGATGATGGTTGTGATGACGACAGTCATGTTCATAGTCATGATGATGGTGATGATGATGACGACAGTCATGGTAATGTCTGTGATGACGACGGTGATGGTGATGTCTGTGATGACGACGATGATGATGATGTCCATGATGACGACGGTGGTGATGACGACGGTGATGGTGATGTCCGTGATGACGACGGTGGTGATGACGACGATGATGGCGATGACCGTGACGACGATGATGGCGACGATGTACATGACGATGGTGTCTACGGCACCCATTGCGGCCGCAGTGGCGGCGGTAATGGCCGTGAAGCAATTGTGATTTTGTGACATTTTCACCGTCAACAACCTCTAACATACTTGCATCTGTGTGATTACTTTCACTCATGCTGTCTGTCATATCCATTTCCTCACTTCCATATGCACTGTCAGAATTCTTTGTCACATTATCCTGTTGCAGTGGCTCAGTAACAGCGACGATTGGTCCTATAACAAAACAAGACTTCGTGTTAGCGAAATATTGATGAATGAAATATGTGGGAGCATAAACAAACACAACTGACTGTATGCGGATGCTGACATGATTGGTGGAACGACATAGCGCTCTACTGCTAACTCGTGAGGTGATCACCTATAAGCACTAACACACAATTCAAGAAAGTGTTCGGAACACATATCACTCAGAACTGTCTGTCAACTGGACAGAACACTATCTCCGTCATGTCGCTTTATCGAACAGCAATTCACAGATGTCTGTAACGAGACACTCAATCACTACAATCCCTCACATCACGTGCATAACAATCAGTGGAACTTGATGGATTGAAGCGTAATATAGCATATGTTCAAGTTGAGAGACTTTTCGGTCGACACTCACCCTCACATATCTCAACAATACACACACTCACCTTCACTAGCTGAAGACACTGATAAGGCTTCGACCAGTCGGTGTTCAATGACGAACACACTCAGTAGTTGTAGTAGTAGTATGACGATGAGTTTCATTGCCATTCTGGAAGAAAGAGAATTGTTGACCTGTGAGTAATCAGCATATCTTTCTTGATGAGTGCATGTGTATTAGTCAGCGTAAATGTAGTAGAGTAGTAATAGCATCACGTAAGTTACAGAAATCTCACCAACTTACTCTTCTCACTATGACTGATTATTTTCCACCACTCGACAATGTTAGTGGGAGTTGTCGATCGAAGTGTGATTTGACTGCACGTGTATTTATATGGCAATGTGGTCTGTGGAAAATAGGTTTAGAAAGTCACGTAATAAATCACTCAAATCAATCATGATAATCACTTGTGTCCTAATGACCGATGAATGTTCATACACCCAATTTAGGCACATATGGTTTCTTCCAATCGTGTGTGAACGTTTCGCTCCCATTGCAGTTTGTGGATTATCTGAGATCCTTGAGCATGTGACTCACGATTCCAACTGCTTTCTCACGTTGTGAATATATTGATCACTGTTTCACTTCTTGCCAAATTAAGGAGGAACAACACAACTATACACTACACCCAGTTATCGATATAGGGATGTTTCAAAACATCTGTCTTTGCACTCGTAAAGCAGGTTTGAAATTCCTAGTGGCCCAGATTTCTGGAAACTTCACAAGACACCCTCGACAATCTCTATACAAAATTTCAAAGCAGTTCAGATCCAATCCTCTAACCAGTTTCAATTGTGTTTTGCTATCGAAAAGGACGGTTTTCCAATCTCTGCGTTCGTCGAAGCATTTAACGCTAACTGACCATATGGCAAGTGACGAACGTGTTTGTCAACCTTGGTTAGGTTGCTCGGTTACTATTCGCTATGTATTTGTGTTCACACACCCACATTCGAATTGATAGATGCAGTGGGATATCACGTTATTGTTTCAATGATGTCTAAGTCTACTCAAAATAATAGGCTTAGTCTTCTCGATCGCAATCAAAACTTACTGTTCTCAATTACACTCAGAGTAATCAAGAACAAAATGATTCGCAGTCTATCTAACTAAGCATCCAATTACATAATACCACTTTCAAAAATTCTTCATTTACAAATCAGAATAAGCTAGATGAACCATATGAACCATGTAATGTGTATGTTGAACACTTTATGTAACATACATCTGAATGTTTGACAGTTTCATAGTTTCATGTCAATGGATTGACTGAACTGGTATTAGACAGTTGATGTCAGTCAACCATTTTATTTGTAATTTAGTCGATGACACTGATTGACATAGATCAAAATGATGATTGATGTTGATTGGATGTTCGATATTGGAAGTCGTGTTTCACACCACAGTCGGTCAGTTGACAAATCTACTGAGAGGTGAGGAAATGATTATTGTTATTGCTAAGTGAGTTTGCACTTTCTGTCTCCATTCTCTCCTCATCCAACCTGTATTTTGTGTATTAAATTTTACTAATACTTGTCAATATTTGGTAAGCAGTTCCATTGCTAACAATTTGTGGGCGTATGGTGTAACGCAAGTTTATTTGTTGTGTAATGTCCTAAAGCATTTATATACACTTATAACATTGCCTGTATTTACTATTACAATTGCTTCCTCTAAACTCCTGCAAGAATTGTCCTCAGTTTTGTATATTCCTTGGATCCATGTTTAAACTCGACAGTTCCCAGATTTGTGTGCTCTTAGTTCTGATTTCGGCTGCTCATAAACTGTTGTTAACATCCGATACGAATATCAGGTGTCATTTACGCTTTGGTGTGTTGTAATTACGCTATATGATATTATTACACAAAGCCTATCTCAGTCCAGATTTACCGAAGCGTTAATTGATCCACATATCTCACGATTTGAAATTGTGACCAATTTATGTTTGCACTTCTCAAATAAAATAACCATTCACGAGGAAAATTGTATTTGTAAAATCTCAGCGAAAGAATTTGAAGTTAATCCAACGTTTCGCCTGACAATCTGGTCCAAGCTTTTTCAAGGAAAATATAATCAAACAACAAAATTATCGAATATAAATAGGTATATGGTTCTCTGGTTTACTGTATACTGAATAAGAAATTCAATCAACGTGAACACTGTTTGAAGTAGGTATTTACATAGGTGTGTAAAAGACATGTGTTGCGAAATGAAAAGTAATAAGATAACGGATTGTGTGTCTACGTAAGTGATGTGAGAAGAAATTTCATTCAACCATATATTGTCTTCGGTATGTGTATATTAAGAAAACACATCATTTTATATATGCTATGAATCAAAATGTCACAGCATGCATTAAATGAAGATAAATAAACAAGATAAGTAAACAGGATAAAAGACTGAATTCAAAGAGTAAGAATGTATTTGTAATTGAAAGCGTAATAAAATATTGAATAAAGAATTCTAATGATTTCAAAAACATTGTCAGTAATATCAGCATAGAAAAGGATGAAATAATGGCATGTTTTGATGTTTGCTGATTGTTCACTTATGTTACTGTTAATAAAGCTTTAGATATTGTGTATAACCTCTTACATTCTGACACTGAACTTAACGTTGTCTTCTAGATCCCTCAGAAATTATTAGAGCGTTGGATTTGTGCTTACATTCAACTGTTTTCAGTTTTCGAGGAGATTTGTACAGATAAACAGAGGGATCACCGGTTTCTCTAATTGTTGCTAACTTATTCATGCATTCACTGGAAACAAGTGCTATCTCGATGTTAAGATACGTAGATGACACTTTTGTCATTATAAAACGAGATGGTTTAGACGAACTATTTCAACGTGTCAACAGCATTTATGACAAAATCAAGTTCACTCAAGAGTTGGAATCTCCTGAACGGAAGTTACCTTTTCTAGATTGCTTGGTTGAAACGAAGTATAATGATTGTCTAAAAATTAGTATTTTCCGAAAGCCAACATATTCAGGGAAATTTCTAGATTTTAAGTCTGCGCATCCACACTCTACCAAAGTGACAGTAGCCAAAAGCTTGATAACCAGAGTAAAAAACCTTGTCACTGAACCAAATGATATAAAAATGGAAATGAATTTAATTGTATCCACTCTAATGATGAATAACTATCCGAAGGGTTTTATTAAAAGAAAAATTAAGAATGAGGAACAAAATGATATTATTAAAAAAAGAGTTAAGCAAAAAGAAGGGATTAACACAGTGGTGATCCCTTATCGTAAAAGTATTTCAAAAGAGATTAGAAGGATTCTAACTCTTCAGAATATAAGAGTATTCTTTCGAACAAACAATACTCTGAGATCAAAGGTAGTAAGAATCAAAGATCCAATACACAAGGATGAACAACAGAATTGTGTTTATGAAATCAAATGTAACGATTGAAATGCATCGTATGTAGGTGAAAAATCAAGGCAATTGAATGTGAGGGTAAAGGAACACAAACTGTGCTTAAATCACATTCCTAAATCCTCAGATGATGAAAGAAAACTTGAGAACAAATCAGCAATAGCATTACACTCGATTGATTTAGGTCATACAGTTGCTTTTAATGGCCCAAGAATCATTCAAAAAAGGCTTTAATTCTTACAAAGAAAGACTATCAGCCGAAGCCCTACATATATGGGCTGATTCAAACAGTATTAATAGGAGAGATGGAATACAACTAGCTGTCCCCTGGAAACTAATAATTAATAAGTAAACCTGAATTCCTTATTTCATTCTATCTATCTACATCATATTAACTAATCAATAGATAATATATTCAACGGTTCAAATCAGTTATCTTATCTGAATATGTTAAACAGTTGACTGGAACATTAAAATAACACAAACTTTCAATTACAAATACATTCTTACTCTTTGAATTCAGTCTTTTATCCTGTTTACTTATCTTGTTTATTTATCTTCATTTAATGCATGCTGTGACATTTTGATTCATATCATATATAAAATGATGTGTTTTCTTAATATACACATACCGAAGACAATATATGGTTGAATGAAATTTCTTCTCACATCACTTACGTAGACACACAATCCGTTATCTTATTACTTTTCATTTCGCAACACATGTCTTTTACACACCTATGTAAATACCTACTTCAAACAGTGTTCACGTTGATTGAATTTCTTATTCAGTATACAGTAAACCAGAGAATCATATACCTATTTATATTCGATAATTTTGTTGTTTGATTATATTTTCCTTGAAAAAGCTTGGACCAGATTGTCAGGCGAAACGTTGGATTAACTTCAAATTCTTTCGCTGAGATTTTACAAATACAATTTTCCTCGTGAATGGTTATTTTATTTGAGAAGTGCAAACATAAATTGGTCACAATTTCAAATCGTGAGATATGTGGATCAATTAACGCTTCGGTAAATCTGGACTGAGATAGACTTTGTGTAATAATATCATATAGCGTAATTACAACACACCAAAGCGTAAATGACACCTGATATTCGTATCGGATGTTAACAACAGTTTATGAGCAGCCGAAATCAGAACTAAGGGCACACAAATCTGGGAACTGTCGAGTTTAAACATGGATCCAAGGAATATACAAAACTGAGGACAATTCTTGCAGGAGTTTAGAGGAAGCAATTGTAATAGTAAATACAGGCAATGTTATAAGTGTATATAAATGCTTTAGGACATTACACAACAAATAAACTTGCGTTACACCATACGCCCACAAATTGTTAGCAATGGAACTGCTTACCAAATATTGACAAGTATTAGTAAAATTTAATACACAAAATACAGGTTGGATGAGGAGAGAATGGAGACAGAAAGTGCAAACTCACTTAGCAATAACAATAATCATTTCCTCACCTCTCAGTAGATTTGTCAACTGACCGACTGTGGTGTGAAACACGACTTCCAATATCGAACATCCAATCAACATCAATCATCATTTTGATCTATGTCAATCAGTGTCATCGACTAAATTACAAATAAAATGGTTGACTGACATCAACTGTCTAATACCAGTTCAGTCAATCCATTGACATGAAACTATGAAACTGTCAAACATTCAGATGTATGTTACATAAAGTGTTCAACATACACATTACATGGTTCATATGGTTCATCTAGCTTATTCTGATTTGTAAATGAAGAATTTTTGAAAGTGGTATTATGTAATTGGATGCTTAGTTAGATAGACTGCGAATCATTTTGTTCTTGATTACTCTGAGTGTAATTGAGAACAGTAAGTTTTGATTGCGATCGAGAAGACTAAGCCTATTATTTTGAGTAGACTTAGACATCATTGAAACAATAACGTGATATCCCACTGCATCTATCAATTCGAATGTGGGTGTGTGAACACAAATACATAGCGAATAGTAACCGAGCAACCTAACCAAGGTTGACAAACACGTTCGTCACTTGCCATATGGTCAGTTAGCGTTAAATGCTTCGACGAACGCAGAGATTGGAAAACCGTCCTTTTCGATGGCAAAACACAATTGAAACTGGTTAGAGGATTGGATCTGAACTGCTTTGAAATTTTGTATAGAGATTGTCGAGGGTGTCCTGTGAAGTTTCCAGAAATCTGGGCCACTAGGAATTTCAAACCTGCTTTACGAGTGCAAAAACAGATGTTTTGAAACATCCCTATATCGATAACTGGGTGTAGTGTATAGTTGTGTTGTTCCTCCTTAATTTGGCAAGAAGTGAAACAGTGATCAATATATTCACAACGTGAGAAAGCAGTTGGAATCGTGAGTCACATGCTCAAGAATCTCAGATAATCCACAAACTGCAATGGGAGCGAAACGTTCACACACGATTGGAAGAAACCATATGTGCCTAAATTGGGTGTATGAACATTCATCGGTCATTAGGACACAAGTGATTATCACGATTGATTTGAGTGATTTATTACGTGACTTTCTAAACCTATTTTCCACAGACCACATTGCCATATAAATACACGTGCAGTCAAATCACACTTTGATTGACAACTCCCACTAACATTGTCGAGTGGTGGAAGATAATCAGTCATAGTGAGAAGAGTAAGTTGGTGAGATTTCTGTAACTTACGTGATGCTATTACTACTCTACTACATTTACGCTGACTAATACACATGCACTCATCAAGAAAGATATGCTGATTACTCACAGGTCAACAATTCTCTTTCTTCCAGAATGGCAATGAAACTCATCGTCATACTACTACTACAACTACTGAGTTTGTTCGTCATTGAACACCGACTGGTCGAAGCCTTATCAGTGTCTTCAGCTAGTGAAGGTGAGTGTGTGTGTTGTTGAGATATGTGAGGGTGAGTGTCGACCGAAAAGTCTCTCAACTTGAACATATGCTATATTACGCTTCAATCCATCAAGTTCCACTGATTGTTATGCACGTGATGTGAGGGATTGTAGTGATTGAGTGTCTCGTTACAGACATCTGTGAATTGCTGTTCGATAAAGCGACATGACGGAGATAGTGTTCTGTCCAGTTGACAGACAGTTCTGAGTGATATGTGTTCCGAACACTTTCTTGAATTGTGTGTTAGTGCTTATAGTTGATCACCTCACGAGTTAGCAGTAGAGCGCTATGTCGTTCCACCAATCATGTCAGCATCCGCATACAGTCAGTTGTGTTTGTTTGTGCTCCCACATATTTCATTCATCAATATTTCGCTAACACGAAGTCTTGTTTTGTTATAGGACCAATCGTCGCTGTTACTGAGCCACTGCAACAGGATAATGTGACAAAGAATTCTGACAGTGCATATGGAAGTGAGGAAATGGATATGACAGACAGCATGAGTGAAAGTAATCACACAGATGCAAGTATGTTAGAGGTTGTTGACGGTGAAAATGTCACAAAATCACAATTGCTTCACGGCCATTACCGCCGCCACTGCGGCCGCAATGGGTGCCGTAGACACCATCGTCATGTACATCGTCGCCATCATCGTCGTCACGGTCATCGCCATCATCGTCGTCATCACCACCGTCGTCATCACGGACATCACCATCACCGTCGTCATCACCACCGTCGTCATCATGGACATCATCATCATCGTCGTCATCACAGACATCACCATCACCGTCGTCATCACAGACATTACCATGACTGTCGTCATCATCATCACCATCATCATGACTATGAACATGACTGTCGTCATCACAACCATCATCATCACGAACATAACCATGACTGTTGTCATCACCATCATGACAATCATCACTACCGTGAAAAATGCTATTATTATTGACTCTTGTAATCGTATTCCTATCAGAACACCTATTTGGTTGTTTACATGTTTCCCCTCAAATATCCTTCAAATTATCCAACACACTATCCGGACAAGTAGAACATGGATTTGTAATGTTGTATTTAATTCGTTCAATTTGTACTAAAATATAGTTAGTCTGTAGTAATTTTCTATTTCGTTCTAATTATCGTACCGTATTCACATTCCAAATAATCAAAATATTTTCAGTTCTGTTTTACTATCACAGTGGGTATACTATTCTGTTTGTTATTCACTTCCACACAATTACTCAAATTAATTGAACTACAACCATATTGACTAAAGAACAAGCATTCATCTAGATGTCACTGATATCGGTATTTCGCGTCAATTCATATTGGAAATCGATTAATCACAATTAGAATACCTGGATCAGTCATTCTTAGTTCACCACTTAAATAGCTTATTCAAAACCTAAATCATACAACATTTACACAATTCCTATATCACTTTATAAAATTACTAATAAATATCTAAGTTCCCATGAGCATCAAAGACGAAACACATCAGCATTTTCGTTATAAACATCTGTAAATTATGGTGAACTGTATGTCACTCAACTGTAATCATTTGTCGTTTGCATGAGATGTTGTAGACATCACCGTTACTGAATCATCATCAGCACCATCATCATCACAGAACAAAATATTGTTGATAGTCGATGCAAGCTCTGTGTATTATTAAGTTCGTAAGTTGTGGTAGGGAACAATATAGTAGGGAACAATATCGTTTTGAAATAGATCCTCTACAAACATTGTTACATGTATGTAAACATGAGAATATATACGACAAGTAAGGAGTCACTGAACACAGTGATGTAGATTAGACAACATGGAATAAGACAAAGCATCTCTCTCAGAGAATGATCGAGTTAGTTATATAGTTGGAAAATCTGACATCGAGAGGAAGGTAGACTACTGAGGATCGCTTGTCACACAGCACTGTGGAAGCAATAGATAATTTAGGAAACGATGAAAGCTCACTCACAGGTAAACGAGATGATGTGGGACAGATAATTTTGATGAACAAGCCCATTGGACTGGTTACATATCATTGAAGATCAACTGACTCTCGATCACTAGTACTATGCAATTGTTAGATTTGAGCTATCGAGATTCTCTCGATTAACCGTATTTCAAACGATACAGCAGTCACTCTAGATCGGCCCAGCTGTCTAGTAGTCGCTATTTCAGAAACATGCCCGGTAATGTTTTCAAACTCCATTATCCCCGGAAGCAGCATGTGCAAACAGTGACTCATCCAGTTCACAAATAGACGCCTTGTTGAATGCTCATAGAATTGTCGCAATAACTGCCCACGAAATAGAAAACAAAGCGAGCAGTACACTGAATACAGCTGCTACCAATGGATCTCATTGTTCTGCGATAGAAGTTTCTGACGAATCTTATCATGGAGATTCTTTTTACCAGAAAATAAGTCAGATTCATCAAGTGATGATCAGAAACCTAATACAATTTAGACAGATGCTGATTACATTGATGATCCATTATCTACAAATGACGTTCCCAATAAAACTGATAACAATATTTCAGAAAATTCAAACTATGATGACCTCAAATTAAATGGAGTTTATCCTCACTATCTGGTCAATTTTACTGGATCTCTGCTCAATATGTTTTAAATACAGTCAAATTTATTGTAATTTGGGTAAATGAGGATCCAACATTGTTTTGTGGGGGAGGATGAACC
The DNA here is from genome assembly GCA_946903255.1 of Schistosoma spindalis. Taxonomy (NCBI): domain Eukaryota; kingdom Metazoa; phylum Platyhelminthes; class Trematoda; order Strigeidida; family Schistosomatidae; genus Schistosoma; species Schistosoma spindalis. The sequence continues at coordinate 15,999,247 of OX336420.1, forward strand.
CGGAAAACTTAAAATCCGGATCTCAACACCGGATCTTCAAAAAGGGGGAGGAGTGTTGGGGGCGATAGATTCACCAAAACTGACATTTTGTAATTTCATCTTATTGATTAACTTATCGATTAAGTGTTTAAATATTTGAGTGGTAGTCCATTGACGAACTTATTGATGAATGTTTAAAAATTTATATGACAATATCGATTTCATATATTTGTATGAATACGCTTGATTTGTGTGCGTGATTGACCTGGTATCTGCTGGTCGCTTGTAGAATATACTTCTACGTCTTACCGAGACTTCTTGATCGAGTTAGCTGAGTCGGAGACAACGGACAGAATAGCTAATCGAGTCTCTGAATCCTTGATTCTTCATTCCGTTCCGAGTGAGGCGAATCAGAGCAGCATTCAAGTTTAACGAACCTAACAGCTATACACAAAAGTGGGAAACCTAGAAAGAAATGATGTTTTACTCATTGAGTTTCATTAAGAAATCGAATAAGTTAAGAGTAATAAGTGACGAGGAATCAGGTGAACTCGTGATATCTCATTTGTCTTTTATGATGGGAAGAAAATGAAACAATGAGAAGACGGAGTTGATCTGAAAAATGTGATGTATTTGCGCTATACATCACATTTTTCAGATCAACTCCGTCTTCTCATTGTTCTATCGAAATTTATAAAAGGGACTAATTGCTTTAAATTCTTGAAAAGAAAATGAAAACTCGATTGGTTTACCGATTATGAATTTTATTCAATATTATTTCAGTTTTGATTCAATTTGCCGATTCTTTTGTGTAGTATTCGATTTTTGTTTTTGTGTATGACATCTTATTCTGTATATAATACGATATTCTTCTATTAAAAATTGACATTATCTGTGCTTATCTAGTGATTTGTTATAACAGTATTTTTCATATATGTGATTTCATCCTAATTATTAATCTAATTTTGTGTACATTCAATATATAAACAAGTGTATTTTCGACTATGGTCGTCGTCATCGTTGTTTTGGTGGTTAATTAATCTTCACTTATACTAGTCTTTGTGTTTATGCTTTCAAGTTGTGTTTATTATCGAGGTCCATCGTTTCGAGTATAAGTGATAAGTATTTCCGACTCACCAATCAACGAGGACCAAATATAACAAGTAGAGTTCAATTGACAGGACATATTAGATTCGCCTGAGCTACATATAACTTGATTCGCATTGAAATGTAACATGAAACCACACAGCCAACAAAAATGACAATCAATAATAAAAATCACAGAAATAACTAAGTATAATAATTAGAAGTATTTGAATTAAAGTATGAACTAAGAATCCCAGAAATAACGTACGTGGATCAAGAACTACTAGATAAGCACGAACGAGTGTACTGTATTTAGAATTCGAAATCAGGCATTCAACGAGTACAAAGGAGTCATTAATTCACTCAAACACCGCATCCGCCACAGCTTAAATTGGAGTCTAAGTGTCTGTAATCAATTGTACGTCTTCTTTGCAAGTTCATCCTGTGTCTGTCCGACAGTGTATTGGATAAAGACTCTGTATTATCTAGAATGCACTCATTAGTATTAGAATTAACAACTGAAATCGGAACAGACTCACCTGGTTCCTGGAATTGTATTTGATCAACATGTCGATTGTGTGTACTTAAGTCATTGATATCTAGAAGTCGCACCATAGATTTCCCGACATTCTTCACAACAATCCCCGTGGATGGTCGAAGATCATTTCCACGATAATATGTAACTTCTGCAGACTTCAAACATCTCATATTCGACCGAAGAATTCTTCCTTTTAATAGTTTTGATGGAGTCTCTTTCGTCACCCAATGTCTGGCATTTCTATATTGCAGTAGAACGGTATCTACTCCCCTCTCCAGCTCATTAAATGTTGAGGCGGCAGTAGGATCAATAGCAGTTTTCAATGTCCTGACAAAATTTTCTGCCTGACCATTCGAACAAGGATGTCTGGGAGCAGTAAACAGATGTTTGCACCCTTTACTGTTTAACCAGGTCGTGACTGCATCTGCAGCAAAATGAGAGCCGTTATCAGTCACTAACACCATTGGAACCCCTTCTCGACTAAACACCTTTCATAATGCTTGAATTGTGAAGTCAGAATTTGGTGAAGTTGTGAAAAAAACTTCAGGCCACTTTGAAAAAGAATCAATGACTACAAGCGCATAGTATTTGCCAAGAAACGGACCACAATAATCTGTATGAATTCTCTGCCAGGCCTCAGACGATACTGGCCATGGAGTCCACTTCGAATGTTGATTTTTCAGCTTATGACACTTTCACAATTGTTTGCTGTACGACAAATATCTGCATTTATCTGTGGCCACCAACACGTAAGCCTCGCCAATGACTTCATTTTCTCAACACCTAAATGTCCACTATGAAGATCTTCAAGGACAGATTTACGCAATGAAGGAGGAATAACAACACGATCATTTAAACACAAAGTACGTCAGGAGTAGTGCATAGCTCATTCCTCTTTGAAAAATAGACAGGTAATCTGCGTTTCAGATTAGCATTCCAACCTTTCCGTATAGCATTAATTATACATCCAAAGTATCTATGAGTTTCTCTAATGAGATCTGGACGTTTCACTGGTAAAGGTTGCACTAACAAACAGTCTGAAGTATTTACAGGTTCATCTTGTAATGACTGTCGGGAAATGTAGTCAACATGTTGAATTTGTTTGGCACTCCTGTGCTGAACCGCATAGTCATAGGCACTCAAAGCAATACTCCATCGTCGAACCATAGCAGCTGAGGAACGTGCTAAGGATTTTTCAGGATGATAAATAAACTTTAAAGCCTCATGATCAGTAACAATAGTGAATTTCTTTCGGAATAAATATTTATGAAGTCTTTTAACAGCCCGAAACACAGCTAATGCTTCTCACTGAGTCTGTGAATAGCCTTGTTCAGTAACAGTAAGTTTGCGTGAAACACAAATTACTGGTCTACCTTCCTGTTCCAAAACTGCGCCAGTACCCACAGGGGATGCATCAGGGATAAGCACAGACTGTACACTAGGGGAGTAAGTTTGAAGAACAGCATCACTTTGAAGAAACTTTAGTAGACTAGGTGGGCATGACTCTTGTTCCTCACCCTATTTGAATGAATTGGATGTCAAAATATTAAATAAACAATTTGCACGACAAGAAGAATTAGGAATAAAATGGGAATAGTATTGAAGAGCACCCACTAGTGAACGTAGTTCTGTAAGATTTTTTGGAGACGGTTCATTTGTCAGTGGAGCTAGTCGTTTCATATCTGGTCTAAAACCATTACCATCAACTAGGTATCCAAGACATTTAAAACTAGATACACAAAATGAACACTTATTTGGATTCACTGTAATATTCTTCTCAATTAAACGACGCAATAAGGCAATAAGTCTCTGGTCATGAACTACCTTATCAGAACCATGAACAATGAGATCATCTTGATAAACTTCAACATCTTCAAGATCACTAACCACCTTATTCATAACTTCTTGAAATATTGCTGGAGAACAGCTTAGACCAAATGGAAGAAAACTGTATTTGAACAGACCAAAAGGAGTGTTAATTGTCGTCAAAAAAGATGAGGATTGATCTAAAGGGATTTGAAGATAAGCATCTTTTAGGTCAACTTTCGAGAACACTTTAGAACCATAAAGTCAATTTAGAATATCTTCAGCCTCTGCCGTCGTGTATGTTTGCTTCAACAAAAAGGAGTTCAATGTTAATCTATAGTCACCACATATTCTATGAGTCTTGCCGTCCGATTTCAGTGGAGTAACAATAGGAGTACCCCATGCTGAAGACTGAACCGGTTCAATTATGCCTTTTGCACACAAATCGTTTAATGTCTTATGTACTGCATCTCGAAGACCATAAGGAATTATTCGTCTTTTAAGAAAGACTGGATCACCCTGTACTTAAAGTTTTATAGGCTGAATTTTCATACCTCCACTGCACTTAGCACACGTGGCTATCAAATCTTTAAGTAAAGCATCAGAATTTTCCTTAAAAACTAGGAAAGACAGTTCTACTTTAAGCCTTTTCAAATTCCCTAAACCCAGTATTGATAGTTCTGTTTCGCTAACTAAAAATTCACAAGGTATGTATGAAGAGATATCATCTTTTATTAGCAATTCACAACATCCTCGTATAGGCAGTCTGTGTCCAGTAATCCCCAATATTGATACCTCAGTGGATCGTACCACAACGTTAGGATCTAAAGATTTCAAGTTCTTGGACGAAATAATGGACTCTGTACTGCCTGTGTCCACAATAAAGTCATGAAATGAACCAAGCGATGTATATAATCGCTTTTGAATATGAGCATTACCTTTCAACATGGTAGACAACGATAAATGATCATTAGGAACAACTGAATTATTGGGATCTAAATTACAAGATTTAGTACTACTTGAGGCAAAATGAATAGTAGCTTTGCATACTGACTGAATGTGTCATATCTTACCACATCTAAAACATTTAGCATTACGAAATGCACATGAATTACGGGAATGAAGTTTTCCACATGATAAACATTTACCAAACTTGGTCTCACCTTTGTGATTTCCTCTGTAATTCCTTGTTGAAACATCTTTCATATTTAGATTAGAATAGGAACCACTGTTAAACGAACGCAAGTTTGATTGACCCTAAGATTGTATTCCATTATGACGACTAAGCAAAGTATTAGAAATATTCATCGACTAGATATCTAGTTCATTCACTGCCTCGTAGTTAATACACGCAGTTCTAGCATCTTGAAAGGAACAGTTCGGCATTCTTTACAGCTCTTTCCAAACCCGGTATGTTGATTCCTGCGATTAATCGGTCTCTCAGTTGCACATGAAGTTGATCACCGAAACTACATTTGGTAGCTTGTTTCTGCAATTCAAGGATGAATTCCCTAACCTTTTGGTCATTTTGACGAATTATCTTATGAAATTTCGCTCTTTCACGGCATTCAAAACTAGTGCACTTTACATGATTTAATAATAGCTCCTTAAGAGTTGCATAAGAAAGTGAGATAGGTTTTTTTGGATATGCCAAAGTTTTTAATAAGCTGTACGCTTCTCTTCCAATGAATGTCAGGAAATGTGCCACAATCTTATCATCTTTAACATCTTTCTTGTTCATGCTCCAGATTTCAAACCTTCCCAAATAATCCTCAAAAGCTTTAGAAGTTGAATGAATATCTAACTGTTCCATCGCAGGCTCCATCGCGACGCCAATATGATAATTAGAAGTATTTGAATTATAGTATGAACTAATAATCCCAGAAATAACGTAAGTGTATCAAGAACTACTAGATAAACACGAACGAGTGTACTGTATTTAGAATTCGAAATCAGGCATTCAACGAGTACAAAGGAGTCATTAATTCATTCAAACACCACACTAAGTTTTTTATATTATTTGTAACGCTTGATTATTTATGTCTCATTTTGTTTCTGATTTTTCTTACAATTACAATCTATCAATTTGTAATATTATTTAATCTTAATATGTTTCTAAACTCTACTGGTGATATAATTCACATAGCTTTCTAAGACTTACTCCCTTTTACATCATTTCATTGTTTGCTTTATTATCAAAATTTTCGGATTTTATTATTATATACTTTTTTTAAAAAACTTTCACAAAAATGATTTTGAGTACAACAGTTTTCGCATCATATTTCTTTTTTATTCCTCAAACTATTAGCACAGTTTTTTGGGCGAACCATTATCATGTGGTTGTTGTTTCTTGGGAATATTTTTTGTCTTAGTTTTCCCATTTTTCTTTTTGGTTTTGCTGTTATCTTCACAGGTTGATAAATCTTCTAGATCGTCTATGTTTTTAATCTTAATGTATTCTATAATTTCTTTAAAAAAAATAAGTTAGAATTAATGAATAAATATAGATAGAACATTATAGATATTTGCTTTATTGTCAGTAATTGTGGCTTGTCTGTAAAATAGTTCAGATAAAGGGTTCATTAAAGTATTATGAAATATGTTCATTTCTATCTTAACACAGTAAATATCTGATTTGTTTGAGCATACTTCAATCAAAACGACGGTAAGGTTAGAATATATCAACTCATTAGTCCGATATACGGGAGATTTTTATTCATTGAGTTTCTGTGAGTATTACTTTTCTAATATCGTTTGTACATTGAAGATTGTATTTACTGAAGAAATCGCTTGTCGAGGTTTCATCTAAAAATCAGACCATGAATGATCCTTGGTCTTACTTTTAGTTACATTAAAATACTATGAGACTAATCACAATATTGATTCATAATGAATTGTGTGTAAAGTTGATAACCTAAGTGATTATGATGTGTTATTGCTATTTGGGCTAAACTTTATAGTTTCATGTCATACAGTAGACGTTGGTCAGTTGTGCTTTTTAGCAGAATACAATGTCTGTGGGGAAGCGTACTCAGGTTTCTTATTTACCAGCATTTATTACACTGTTTACTATGCTACCTGGACGTGCCACACTATGAATTAGTTCTAGTGCATGAAATACGATAATCAAGGTTCCTGATATAGAGTCAGTCAAAAGTCGTAGAATGGGAAGGCCACGTTCTGTTACTCAAAAAGTTCATAGTAAAAAATTCATATGATTGGTTAAGAAATTGTGTTGATTTCTAGATTTTAGTCATGTTTATGTATATAAATGAGTGCTTATGCATGTGATTCGGTTTAGCTTAGTAAACCACCTTCTCCACACTTGGTCTTCTTATTTTATAGTTGGATGAGGCTTGCCTATAGGAAGTTTGTATATCAGTATTTATCTTGGATACTACACGTCATAACAATTACATGAATGATGTTTATTCACTTAAAATAAATTATATAAGAAATAAGTTTACTTTGAGAGATTTTGTAAACACACGCTAAATAAAAACAATGAACTTACCATCTTCATTTTCCTCTGTCTTTACTCCTTCGAAAAGCATCAATGATAATAAGGTGACTATTATTAATTTCATTTGTGACATGATATAGTTTCGATTTAAGTACTTAGTAAAATTGATACCGATTCTAAAACATAAATAATACACCTAGCTCATATAAGTACCTAAATCTCCTTCAGAAATTCTTATATACTTTCAACTAAAAGCCGGAAACACACAGAACTAACATTGAAATCAAAACTCAATTTATGCTTTTATATACACGATGACTCTAATAAAATTCGACATTTCATTTAATAATAGAAAAGATGATGAACAAAAAATGCTTGTAATTTTGACGGTTCTTTGAAACTCATCACTTTTTTAGTATGTTCGAATTTCAATGTTTGTCAATTGAGTCATTTTATGTTTAGCAGTCAATTAGAAAATTCAAATTCCGTGCTTATATTTCTCTTCTCATATTTAACAAACTATGATGGTTCATTTTTCAGAATTTACATTCATCTCATCTAGATGATTTTGATTTGAATGAACCGATTATACTACTGAGTTATATGTGTTCTTATTTACAAAGAAATTACTGATACTAACTAACATTTACATATATATGGTGTAAGTTATTGGTAAATTAAGTAGGTCATATTTATTCCAAGTATACAGAATGAACTGAGTGTATATGACAAGTGGTATAAAAGTTACTGTCTTTAAAATGTAACATCTAGCGTTGTTAATTGTTATTATCTGACAAGGAGAACAAAGTCAATATTATGCTAATTGATGTCATAATTTTAGTCAAATTTAATGTAGTATTCTTCAAATAAACAATGATTTAATACATCCAAATGTTGATCTTCTTAATTGAATTTTGATGAATACAAGCCATAACTTCTATGCCCAGCGATTTGCTTAAAATTTCATCACTTTGATAGTTGGTTTAAGTAAACTTGGAAATCGATCGTCAATTGTTAGAAAGCATTCCTATTCAACATATTTCATCTATCGGAAATAGATTAAATTGTATTCGTAAAACCAATACTATTATTTGTGATTATTTTCATGATTGAGTTAGTAAATGGCTTTGTGTCAATTACTTCAGATCAATATTGTAGCTCTCACTTAAGAACTTAAAAATTTTGCTGGTTCTCTGCAGATGTGTATGATAATCTTGAGGGATAAACTAACTCGAAATTGAGATGAAACTAGAATTTAACTAGCCTGAATGCTCCACTAACAAATAGAAAAGATGTAACAATGTAAATGAACCTGTGGAAGAAATATACTCAAATAGGACTTTTAAATACATAAAAGTAGATTTTATTACACACCGTTTCTTTAAGGCTAAGCCTTCATATTAAAAAGGAAGAATACATTTGTAAAATCTCAGCGAATGAATTTTGAAGTAAATCCAACGTTTCGCCTGGCGATCTGGTCTAAGCTCTTTCAACGATTTACTTCAAAATTCATTCGCTGAGATTTTACAAATACATTCTTCCTCTTTAATGTCTCACATTAACTCGGCGCTCAAATACTGTGAAACTATTCGATCAAATTTAGACGAAAGTTCTTATTTATTAAGCCTTCATATATTGTAAAATCTATCTGCGCGCAACCCGATAACACCACTGACATCCAATTTCGACAGTATGGTGTAATGTATGAATAAGTAAAAGAAGTTGTTAATGGTCGCGAAAATTGCCCGGGGAATACTCTTCGTAACTCATTAGTGGTCAGGCTGACGATGGGTGGACATGGACATACTTTGGCTGTTAAAGAGATTCTGGAAATTGGTGAAATTTTATTACTACTCCCACAAATGAGACTACGATCATTGTTATTATTATTATGTCATTAACCTCAGTAGTTAACAAACAAATTCTAGATATCTTATTAATTACCATTATACTCGGATAATTATGAGGTGGTAAGCTGTTAATTATGTTTAAACTATGAGAACACTCTACTAACTTTCATTTTATCACTTCATTGATCATAATAACACTTTTTACATGTCATGAACTCAAGTAACATTTGCGAAATATTATACATATGAACTGCTGTATTGTTCAATTTTTATGCTTGAATAAATATCAAAATTTCAACTGATAATTTTAAAACGTTTGCAAACCGGTCATTGTATTCGGTGGTATTAAATTCATTTACAAAGTTTTGTAATGCTCAACTCAATTAGCTTTAACTGATCTAATTATAAAGATAGTAGACGCTAAATAGTTCTGCCATTATAACAAATATACCTTTTGTTATAAATAAATAGAAAAGCTGTATTTCTGACGTTTCATAACTTAATATAAGCTACTTCTTCAGAGTAAAAAAGTAACCGAATTAAATTTACACAAACTTAAATAACATATTTATGATCAGACAGGGGTTTTATGGAGATTGTAGTAATTTAATAACTGAATTCATAAGTCAATTGAAGCTAGATCATCATGGAAGGTCTGGATGCACTAAACAGACGTTTCATTCTAGTATGGGACTCCAAAGTAGTGCACATCCACTATCCCATCTCGCGAGACTCGAACTCAGGACCTATCGGTCTCGCGCGCGAACTCTTAACCTTAAGACCACTGAGCCGGTTGGCATCGAACGGTGTTAATGTCTAACTTCGAACAATTCACAAAATTGTACCACCGTCCGCCACCGTTGTTAGGTGAGTTACTATCTCGCAACAGACCCTGTTGTACTCCACTGGTCACGGTTTCTTACTAGAACTCCAAGAAATAACTCTTGGAGACGGTCACTAGTTAGCATATGATGATTATAATCAGAGAGGGGTTTTGTGGAGATTGTAATAATTTAATAATTGAATTCATGAGTCAATTGGCACTAGATAACGATGGACGGTAATGTCATCCTAGTATGGGACTCCTCATCAATGCACATCCACGATCCCACTCCGCGAGATTGGTTGAAGTTAGACCGTTAGGTTCTGGGTTCGAACCTTGTTCGGCGGGATAGTGAGTGCACACTGCTGAAAAATTCCATACTAAGATGAAACGGCCATCCAGTGTTTCCAGGTTTTCCATAATGGCCTTACTTCAATTGATTTATGAATTCAATTATTAAATATATTTATGATTAATTCCCTACTTGATACTCACTTTATTTGAGACTACCAACTTTTCTGTTTATTTAAACATTCATATTTTATTAAAATGATTTTTATCAAAATGGTGATGATGGTAGGGGGTTGTAGATATTATACTCATTTAATAGTTGAATTCATAGGTCAATGTTATCACTATTCTGTTTTATATCATAATTATTAAATGACTACATATCATAATAAGAATGATTTGATTAAACTATAAAAGATATAAATGACTTGTCAATTTAACTCATTTCTGGTAATATAGTAATAATAAGTACAGTGAAATTTGACATTATATTATTACATTTAGTAATAAGTAACATTAACTATGGTTTATATAATGAAACTTTAATTTCAATATTAGTTAACTAATTAAAGTTTATTAATTTCAACTTTTATTATTAATACTATTATTATTACTACCATTATTATTATTATTACTATTACGATTACTACTACTATTATCATTAATACCATTATTATTATTATTACTACTATTATTATTATTACTATTATTATTACTACCACTACTATTATTATTACTATTATTATTGTGATTTAGTAATGAAGCCAATTTCTAAGAAATAATTTCAAGTTTCATACATTAAATTATCATAAATTTGAAATAACAAATAATAAACAATAAAAGAAAGACAAAACAAAACAAGAAGAAAAGCAAAGAAGAAATATCATCGGAACTTTTTTCTCTATGAAATTTTGTTGTTACAAGAATATATATATTTTTTTAAATGTCATTTAATTTTAATACAATTTATAAATAGATATTGAAGTTTCTCTTTTGAACCAATAAATCCTTGTTCATATTTTAACCATAGATATGGTAACTAGAAAATATTTTAAAAGAAAAGGGATTAAGTATTAGTAGAATTTCATAATTTATTCAATGAAATATAAATAGATTATTTAAAATCTTATAGAAACATGGAAACTAACATTGTAGAGTAATATTATGGTGTGAGCTATTTATATCTACATAGAGTAGTATATAACGATAGTTAGGAATAGAATGTATTTCAGTAGAAGATTGAGAAAGAAAGAACAAAAATGGAAAGTAATTAGTATGGAAATGCAAGAACAATGAAATTTGATGCAATGGACTGATATTTCTAATAGGAACAATCAAGTTTGAGATAGTTGATTAATAGTTTGCAAATAAAGTATTTACTGTATAATTCTCAGATTTTAGTAAGGTGTTCTGTAATTGCTTGTCCAAACATATTCAATAGCCTTCACTCGTGTTTTTGTTCATTACAATACGTCTTGTACACTATATGACTGTGGGATGGTGGAGAAGATTTGTAGCTCAGGTGGATGATTTTGATGAAGTTTTGTTCTCTGAGCTGAATGATTTGGTAGTGGAGCTTTCATCAGCACAAACCTCACAAGTTCAAAAGAACGATGAAAGCTCCATGACCAAACCATCCAGCTCAGAGAACAAAACTCCGTCAAAAACTATATAACTGTATTATATGAAGTTGTTAAATTTAATTCATAGGAGTAGTTCTACCAGAAACTTATCCCACTATTATTTCTTATTGCGGGATTGTGGATGCGCACTACTGAGGAGTTACATACTAGGACGCAATGGCTGTCCATTGCTTCCAGGTTTTCCATGGTGGTCTAGCTTTAATTGACTCATGATTTCAACTATTGAAATTTCTAAAATCTCCACAGAACCCCTTCTGATAATTATCTGTCTAAACAATTTTGACCAATATGAAGTATCTTCCATATTCTATTCCATTTCATAAGTGATTGTCATAAATTATGTTTAGTATATTTGTTTAGTGATAGAAAAGTCGTTATATGGTTACTATTTAACACGATAGAAGTTAAATGTTATCTACATCAAGAAACTGAAGAAACTGTTTAAAACTTATTAACCATTAGAATGAATTATATTCTGAATGAAAAGTAATAGTTAGTTGGGAGCGATTTTGTTGTTTAACTTTAACCATAGAAAATCATTAAACATAGAAATTTTAGAAATTCTTGGTATCATTCAGTTAAGTGTGTCAGTAAAATATATTGAAAATATTTATAAGGTATTATAAGCAAAGATGGATCGTAGCTAGCAGTGGGAACCAGGACGCGCGTTTCTTCCTATTTGGGACTCGTCAGCTGGATGCACCTGCATCTCAGAATTGATGTTCACTCAAACCCAGTACCTTTCTCTTCAAACATCGTTGCGTTATCCACTTAGCTACTCAGTCCTGGTAGCCATTTGCTTGCGCAATGGGGTGGATTTTAATTTCACTTGAATCTTCCCATTGACGTTTAGGACTGCAATCGGTCAGTCTGTTATTGGCATGTGTGCATATTGTGCGTATTGCCTCGATATTGCCTTAACTTACAAGCAATATAAGTTAGTAAAAAGGTGTATATCTTTGATCTTATCATCATTTTGAATTCACAACTTAATTAGTATAATTCATTGTGCCATTCAGATTCTTTCAATACAATTGAAGATACAATAATTTAATTTATGACAACTTTTATAACCTTTTACAAGTGAATAGTTTAAAATTTGTCCACCATGCTGTTTAAGATTGAACGAATTGTCACTCTATCAGAAATGCGTTTACAATATTCTCGTTGCATTATTAGTGGTGTACAGTAGTTTGCTTTGATTAAGGAAGACTTACAAAACAGCCTACATGCACTCAGCACCTGTAGATTTTAGAATGTTTTACTTTCAAGATAAACTATCATTCAAAATGGAAGAAGAGATTCAACAAAGTAAGACTAATCATTCAAGTGAATTTATAAATAAACAGCGCTTAATGAATGCGAATAGGGATGAACTTCTAGAAGTTAAAACAACATAACATTTTCAAAGATCTGAAGGAAATCACATAGAATAATAAATATAATAAACAGCAACGTAAAACAAAAGATTTTCTCTAAGGAAATCTATAGTCAAGTCGTTTATTTTTGAAATGGAACATTCTGATCATTAACCAGTGTATATTAGATAATCATTGATTACTCCACTAAACACTTTATGAACCGGGAATGTCTCTGAAACACTTACTAATTAAATTGAAAGGTAGAACTATATCAGATTATTATGACTGTTACTCTTAACAATTAAGGAAATAAATAAGAAATAATTCTCAATTTTAAAATAAACTTATTCATAAAATTGATACCCTTATTATTTCTTTTGATAGTTATTTTATCAGCAAAGACTTCATGGAAAGTAATCATCATTAACAGAACAAAATACAAATGATTGTAAGCATTTAAACTTACGCAAAGTATGCTGCTACCGCGCTTTATTTTAAAAGAAGAAAATATGAACCGGATATTTACTTTTGTGGTATAAGAAAATAAGTTTTATTTTCAAAAAATTAAATATCTTAGTTATGGGATTTTTATTCACTCTAAAAATACTTTGATCATATATTCTAACGTTATACTGAACAAAACTGAAATATAGTAGTTCATTTTAATAACAAAGGAGGGTAACGTGTTTAGAAATTTCTCCAGTCAAAGATTCAATCTATAGTTTCAGATATGCCATGGTGTAGTTTGGTTTACTTCCACTGAAAAAAAGATGAAATACAATCTAGCAAAACGATAATTACTTTGTTAACTCCTGGATAATAATCAGGTACATTACACACTACTTAATGAGCTTATATGATTAATTGAATTCATGAGTCGATTAAAGCTAGACCACCATGGAAAGCCTGGAAGCACTGGACGGCTGTTTTTTCCTAGTATGTAACTCCTCAGTAGTGCGCATCCACGATCCCGCTCGCGGAATACGAACCCAGGACTTATCAGTCTCTCAAGCGAACGCTTAACCTCTAGACCATTGAGCCAGTATCCAATGGATGTTTAACTTCAACCAATCCACGAAATTACTAAAATCTCCACAAAACCTCACTTCTGATAATATGAGTAAGACCTAAGTAATAAAAATATTTTTCAGAAACTCTATTCTATAAATCTGTTTCATGGATGTTTTTGAGATCAGTCAATTATACAACTACTGAACATTAGTCTTAAAAATTAGTCTAAATTGAAAAATGAAATCACTTGTTAAAGGTAGAATTTAAAATTCTTGATTATTTCAAGTATTGTAACAGTTAATCAAAGAAATTAACTCTATATCATTAGATGAATAATATTTTTAAATCATAAGAATCCTAGGATACTTTGTCAACTCTGCACTACTAGCTAGTTCATTGTTCGATGAATGACTAATATGCTGATTACCTTGTTATTTTGTTATAAACAAAGGATATTGCGATAAAACTTAATCACTCAATCAATCCACTTTTTATACAGTCATCTCCACTATGTGTTGACAAAAATGTCTCTTATCAATTATAAACTGTTTGAGCACTGCATAGAAGTTCTTTGAATGATGCTGTTAGATAAAAGTCGGTAATTTTTAATTCCTCGAAAAAAAACTAAGGGTCGTTTACACTTTTCTGATCTAATACAGTATGATTAAATAGAGACATTTTATTCATTTATAATTTTCTGAGACTTAATTAATGTTTCCGTTGGTTAAATATGCTTATATACAACCGTCATAATGAAATTATATTTAGTTCGACATACCCAAGAATAGAAAATGGTATACTGAAAGATAAATAAATAAATAAAGGTATGATTATTGAAATAAGAAATTTACAGATGTATTTCAACTTTATATTGTAGTGAACAACAACACAATTGGGAGCAATCAAATGGATTTGAGCACAAAATTAAGGAATGTCTTACTAAAATCTGACAACCATACAGTAAATAGTTAATTTGCAAAAATAATATCAGTCAATTGTCTCAAACTTGACTGCGCCTTTTGTAAGTATCAGTCCATCGTCTCAGATTTGATTGTTCGTGCATTTTTATCTCAATTACTTTCCGTTCTTATTCTTTCCTTCTCAATCTTCTACTGAAATACATTCTATTCTTGACTATCGTTATATCCTACTCTGTGTAGATATAAGTAGCTCACACCATAATATCCCTTTCTAATAAATAAATATTTCGTGTATAAGGTTTGAAACTATGTAAAGCTATAATTGACTTGTAATAGAGTTTCATCGTGATATAGTACTTGTTTACTCTTCAAGCGCACATTTTTCTGTGATCATTTTCAGATATTGTCTTCATAAAGTATTCGATAACATATAATTTTACAATTTCCTTTCGATATTTAGAAGAGCTAAATAATATATATTGTTCATTTCTAGACATTTATACAATTTTTAGAATGCATTGTAATCATTTCAACCAAGATTGATTAAATTTAATTCCACTTAATAACTTCCTACTAGGATAATATTGCATAACTTTCAGTATACACGTAAATGGTTTGATTTTTAGGAAATATACCACTGTCACTCTTGAACACAACGTTTAGATGATAGAAAAGAGATGTAGAATTAAGCGCGATTATTGACTCCTCCGCCATTTTATGAAAAACGTCAATCTTGAGATACAATATACTGCTATATTCAGTAATGAGAAGATTTAATTTTCTCTCATGTAAAATCATTCATCCAGAACAATAGACTTACTGCATCCATGATGGTGCACTTCTAACAAAGCGACATGAAATAAGAATTTTATGCATTAGTGCTTTAATTTTAACTACAATATGTAGGCTTTTAAGAATTATAATCCCAAGGTAAGGGAATATGATCGAGGAGGTTTCCATTTGAATTAAGGTATGTTCGTTCATTGTAGTTTTACACTACGATATGTTTTTCATTGTATAGAAATAAGAATCGAAAATAAAAATATGAACAAACAAAACAAATATCACATTATTTTATTCGTTATATATTTCGATTTATTAAAAGTAATAAGAATTTTGACACCTTTTGCTAAGTTAAACTCTTGCCCGATAGTAGTTTTCTTTTACTAGTATATTCCTATCAGAAACTAAATATTACATTTACGACACTCTGAAGAACTTTAACAACTTTGATGGAAAGATTCTTTTATGTCGAGAATAGAAAGTCAATTTGAAACGACTACATAGAGAAAATAGACCCCTAATATATAAGCACGCAGGACATTTAATTGTCTTTTGTCATATTTAAACAGTTTTATCTAAGACCTGACATTTAAGAATGGAACTGTAATAAACACCATATTAGACAATGTGAATGCTCTCTCCACCTGCTTATACACGAATATAAACCACAAGTGAGGCGACATGATATGCTATCGCTGAAATCAATACATATAATCAACCACGGACGTAAGTTCAACTGAGAGAACGTCGGAATTCTGGACCATAAGAATTCTACGAATCACAAAAAACTTCTTGAAGCATAGCTTTTAGATCAATGGGAAGTCAGTAGTCATATCGATTTAGAATTGATTTAGTTTAATTCATTCAAAAAAGGCCGATACAACAAAAGTCACCTTGAGCACAAAGACAGTTCATAAGCTACGACGATACTCACCAGAATAAATGATTTGAAACTCGTGGAATAAAAAAATGCTCATTTCTACGTGAAACAAACGGTCATGCTGTCCAGAATGATGATGAATGCTCCATGACTAAACCATCTAGCTCAGGGAACTCAACACCATCATACATAGCCGGAACTTTCCAATGATCTATTAAATCTTTAATCAACAAAATGATTTAGCTTATTTAAGTATTATTCATTCGTTTTATATTACAGCCATATTCTTAATCAGAACTACACTGCATCTAATACTGTTTCCATTATCATATTCTAAACTCTCATTGAAATGTGAAACAACAACTTGACCATAACCAGTAACATTATGTAAAATAATAACATCAAGATTCTATTATTTCTTTGATTTAATTAGTCAGTATGCTCCAATAATAGAAATGGTTATACTGGCTTGCACTACTGGGGAGTCCTATACTAGGACGAAACGACCGTCCACTGCTTCTATTCTGAAAATTCTTTTTCATTATTCGTCTATCTCTTTTAAATAATATTTTGGTTAAATGGTTTCTGATATTCTTTTACTTTTTCATCATTCAATGATTATTTGATAGATATTAAACTATAAATCAATATGATTGAATTACATTTCAACTTACAAGAATACTTTTCTTAAAACTCTGTAAATTTTCAAAGTTTCAAGATTATTTCTTGTAAATATATTTCAACAATAATCTTTCAATATTTTTAATAATAGAGCAATAAAGTTTGTGATGATCTCATAGATCTTCTTCAAAACTAATTAAATGAATGATATTAGATTCAGTTAGACTATTCAGTTTTACACTATTTCAACTTCAAATTTATCTAGCAGTTAGTGTTTTCATGAATCTTAGTATGATTTCTAGATAGAGAGTCTCCTTTCTAGTTGGGTATTTTCTGTAAACTTGAAATTATTTGATTTCCCTGATAAATTACAGATGACATATTTATTGATCATTAGTTTCATGATATTATCAATAAATCTACCAAGGATATTTTTTGAATTCAAATTACTACACAACAAGATCCAGATCATAGAAATAACTACACATTCATCAACAATTTCATAAATTTACTTCTAAAATTAATGAATTATATTCGTGTCGTAAAATTAAATTAGAGTAGTTTCCTTGACCTGCTTATTAAAGACTAGTAAAATTGAATCCTCTTATTAATTAATTAAGAAGCAACTGAAAGTCAACTTGTTGATATATGATTATTATGGAAATGTATGATACTAACAAATAGGTATATAGGGAGATAAGTTTCGATCTGTTGCTTTAGATTTGTGACTGAGTCATTGATAAAGCGAATTCCTTCTATTTATTTTATCAAAGGACTGTAAATGAATACAGAACTGGACTCCATGAAGAACTATTATCCTCTAAAGAAATTCATTCGAGAAGGTTAATATTATAAGTTATTTTCACATGAAAATTTATTTAGTTATGTAACATCACTTAAAACTTCTCATAGATAGTTTAGCCGTAACTTTACGCTTTTTAAATCCTAAATAGAGCCTAGATTAGAATCATTAGAGCCTCTTGATCTAGTCACTTATAAAAAAGCAAACATATATTTTTTTTCGATGCCGCAAGCCGTGTATATTAGGGATTTCAAGCCAAGAAAATATAAATGTTGATTCTATCCAGAATATCGTAGTAATATTTAGTAGACTGATGTTAGAGTCCGTCTATCTCTCTTTCAGTTAATCAATTCAGTTTGATTATCAACAAGCTAACAAGTGACAAAACATGGGAACTGAGACAAAACATCTTTTTACTATGTAGGACTCATATGCTTGACTAAGAGTTATATTGTATTTATAGATCCAGTAATGACCACCAAATTATCAGCAAATTATGAATCAATAAATCTATTCTCGGTAATGAAAATTTTCAAACATTCTTCATATCATAGAGATGTTTCATCATAATAGATTTATATGCTTTATACGTAAAATAGTTGTCACTTATATGTACATATTTCTTTGTTACATAATGTAATGTTTTTTTCTAAAAGTTTGCACACAAATTTCTAACTTAATTTACGTAAATTATATTAAACTTACGGGTGTTTTCCATGTGGACTAAAATCAAATCAAGAAACATGTTAGAGTGTATTTATTCATTCCAATAATAAGGTCAAATTTATGTAAAGATAATGGTAATTTATTAGTTTTGTATGTAATAGTCACTAGTTATTTGGTCTTAAGGTTAAGCAATAATCTTAAGAATTTTTAAATAACTGCTTACTTCAGAAGAAATAAAATGCTGAATTATGTTGGACAGAACCTAACTGATTTACAACAGGATCTAATTCATTTATATAAGTGAGAATTTACTAGTAATCTTGGGATTCAAATATGTATTTTAGTAGTAACTGCGCTTTGCATTCAGGATTTATTTAACTTCCTAATTTACAGTGGATAGCATATTTAAAATTTATTTATTTAAACACATAACTATTGGTACAAAAGAGGCACCGAATACAAATGCGCCACATAAGTCACTTGACTTGTGTGGGGGCAATGACATTGCCTGGGTTCCCAGGTCAAAGCAATTGGTTTTCATATGGGACCACACCTCGAGCCTTCGGTCTGATCCATAAGGCAGTAGAGCAACATCAGGAGATGCCGTTCCATCGTAGCTGGTGACCAATAATTGGTTCATACGCCATTTGTTGCTTAAGGATCCTGGAGCCCATGTGTACCATTGATTTGGAATCAGAGTTTTCCAATTCCCCTAGGTGAACCCTCCGTGTCCACCAACCCTGTTAATGCACCAGACATTCGTTTTTCGTCTTCTTAATTTCGGAAATAACACTCACGATGCGAGAAAGCAGTGAGGAGGACTTCTCTGGCAGTGGTTATAAACGTGTGGCCATGTGTTTAATAAGCTAGTGTGAAATATATATGTAACATTAAAAAATGTCTAATTGACTAAATCTGTTAAACTTTCTCATTATTATAACTATAAAAGCAGTATATAAAATTAAACTTTGTTTACATATGCTTACACAGATTGTTCTCTACTGAGGTTGAATGGTTAATAAACATAAACAAATTTTGATTAAATTAAGATTTACAACTTTTCAGTTACAATACATGATTGTTTCATACCAATATTCTGTCAATAAATTGATTTAGTCTAATGGTGAAAAATGTCCAACACACTGTATAACTTCCAGTCCGTTCATAACCACTAGAAGGTATCTGAAAAACGTGTAACGGTTCTAGCTGGCAATTTTCTCCTAGACTAACTGACCGTCTAGTAGTAAATAATTGAGTATTATCTTTCCCACAAAAATAATAGGATCCAATCGAAACTCAAAGACGGGAACATTTATTTTAACAGTACTGAAACACCTTGGTAAGGGGCAACTAGCCATAATCCTATACAAAGAAATTTCTATCGACCACCTCTAATCGGATAGTACCAAATTGTGATGTATGCTAATTTTTGATATGTAATAAACGATTAATTACAATTATTTTTTAACTTTCCATTTTTAGTATCATACCATCACATACAAGTGTTTGATCAGTCGTTTGTAAAACAGTTTTAGTTATAACATAAACAGTAACAAATTCAAGTGTTTCATTATTTTATAATAATAGTAATTATAAATTTTTTCGGTTTGAGTAGAACTATTTTAGTGTATAAAGTAAATACTACTTTCTATTGTATTATTCAATCAAAATTTTTAAGTTAACAAAAACATAGATGCATAACATAGATGTTAGATTGCCATACATTGAATGAAATGTTAAGCTTAAAATTATTTGAAACAATCCCAAAATATCAAATCTTCATGATGAGTTTAATATCATTTGATCTACTAAAAAAGGCAATACATTAACATGATTTATAAACAGACCCTTCTTCACTGTTGGTAGAATTCAAAGTAAACAATTTCAGAAAAATTATACTCAACACTTTATTGGACTATTTCAATTAGCATTATTTTATTCAAATGCCAAAATAGTGAGCTTAAATTTATAAATTTGAATTGCAGATATAGGAAAATTCAAAAACCTGATTTGGAGCTTACAGTTGTAAAAGGTTTTAGCTGTACATGACCAAGTTCCAAATACTGGATGCAAATCTAGTAACATATATATATATATACTCAAGAACTTTATACCTCTTATTCTTTAGCTCTCTATGTCAATCAAAATACCTTAATTTACTGCAATTAGTTTAGACCGTAAAAATCGAATCAAATTTAGATATGTTTCAGATACATAATTTCAGCTGAAGAACATGGTGCATTACATGATCAATGAAACTTTATCATTATTCAGATAAACCACTTTGGTTGTCTATACTTCAGACATTACACTCTAAATATCAAAATATGTCAATATACTAACAAACGAAATCTGTTTATTCGAGAGTTACGTAATTTTATTTTGCAATGATATTTTTTAAACAAATTATGATGCACAGTAATGAATACAAACAATGTCATTGCATTTTAATTGAATTTAACACAGATAACTAGTTCGACAATAGAATAGTATATATTACTAAAAATTTTCAAAAAAACTTTCTTCAGTCTTAATATTTCATAGATTAAACTTAGTTAGACAACTTTTGAAAACCATAGATCTTCAAATAACTGATTGGTACTAATATGATACTTCTCAGCAATGTACATCTACCAACTAAGCGAGTATCGAACGTATGACTTTCAGAGCTCAATGTTTTGAATACTGAACCGACATTCAGTGGTTTGTATAACTTGTATAACTTCTGTTGTTTTATTCATACAAACCTTTATCTATATTTTCATAGTTTTTTTAACCTTTAAAAAGAAACCTATTATTACTAACTGAATAAATGTTGATTTCTTTTGTCAGTAAAATCCATTAATTTCTGAAGTATTTTCTAAGTTCATTACAGTTTTTTGAACAAAGAAAAATAGACGTTTTCTACTGAATAACATCAATTAGTAGGTACTGATGTGATTTTTAAAAAAAAATTTGTGTCATTTAATTTTGACATGTAACTAACTTTTCATCAGGTTCCCTAAAAATGGAACGAAAATTTATTTGAAGCTAAATAAATAATTCACTATTCTATATACCATCTTGTATATCTGGTCAGATGTAGTCGGATTCAAACTCAACTTGTCCAGCTAAAGTAATAGATTTTACGAAGCACATAAACAAAACGGGTATTTAAACTAAAATGTAAAATATCCGATAAACAAAACATCAAATTTGAAGTTTATGCTGATGATTTCGTTCAGAAGAATGATGAAAGCTCCACGACCAAACCATTCAGCTCAGAGAACAAAACTCCATTAAAATAATCCACCTGAACTACAAATCTTCTCCAGCATCTCAAAAACATTAAACAATTTATTTCCCACATGAGAGAGCTTTATCAATTAAAACATTTGAACTTTATGTTTAGGCTTGACTTTAAACTATCGAATAATGTATGATTTTTTGTACCCTACTTCTAGTTGACTTTTGATATCATTTCAATACCTACGTAAATTTATTTTCATATTGGGAATTTTTTCTGTCAACTAGCAGAAAGTCTCTTTTTATTTAGACTATCGGTCATGAACTATTAGGTTAAATAAATCTGAGTACTAGGAGTTAACTTATTTAAATCAGCGATGTCAAATTATTTATGCGTTTGTACTATACTGATTCTCCTAATGTAATTGAATGAGTTTTTAATAAATATGATGAAAAAAGGTTTGTGATGATGGTGTTCTTCAGAGGAAAGATGAAAGCTCCACGACCAAACCATCCAGCTCAGAGAACAAAACTCCACCAAAATGATAAAAGTTATTTGTTAATGTTGTTTTAAACTATGAAGGAAATTTACTGTGACACACAAGTCGAATATATTTATTTTGTTCGTCATATCTGTGTCAAGCTGTTGACTACAGAACATTCAAAAAGTATTTTCTTTTTTAAATTACCACCCAGTGTTATAATCAAAACTTTTCTCCAAATAAACCTAAATTCATTATTTTCATCAAGCACCATGTAATTCTAACCTTTATTTCATTCTGCCTTTGTTCGACTTTTTATGTTTCTCAACTTTTAAACCGATGAAATGTGAATAGCCGTAGAATCCAGGATGAGCGTTTTATCTGATTTGGGACTCATGAGTTAGATACACCTATATCTAATACTTGATGTTCACCCCAAGACCCAAACCCAATACTGTATACTTCAAACGCCATCACACTATCCACTTAGCTACTAAGTCCAGATTAACATTTAAGCGCGTCCTGAATTATATTACTAGTCACATTCCATCTATTCTATATCAATGGCTATATCAAGATAATTCACTAAAGATCCTCAAATATCAACCACGATTGATCGAATTTCAGTCAAACTGATCAACAATCTGTTAAAACAATCCATTTCATTTTGAATAAAGATATCTGAATTTTTATTAAAATGACCGATAATATCAAAATAGATATTTGAACTGATAATACTTGAATTTAGTTATTATTATTATTATTATCATTGGGCATGGAATAAAAGAACTTGATCAGATCAGTAGATATGAATCAAACAGGAATAATTAAATTAGTAAATAATAATCAACTAAAATATTACTTTAATTAGTTTAAAAGAGTAAAGAGCAAATCATATGCATAGAGGTTAGTTAACGATGCTTCATTGAAATAAGAATGATAATTTTCATGAAAAGGAAAGAATGATTCACAGATTTCCTGGATGAAATGTTAGAATTTTTGGATGAGAACATGTATCTATGCATAATATAGAATGATATATATACTGTATTGTAAGCAATGGAAATAAAATAGATTAAGTATGTCATGTGAACTTTAACTACTTACTCTTCTCCGTCCACTAGAATTTAATACAAATTACATTTTTCAATATTTCAATTATATAGGATTTTCTTTTGGAAAACAGACTTACAATAAGCTAGGTTTTGTTATTTTAATTAAACGAGAAATATGTAAATTATCAGCATTCTTGATTTTATTTACTCATACTTTCTAGTTGTTAGTAATGAAATAAGATCCATTGTCTTAAACAAAAAAGCAAGCTGATAAAATATTTCATTTACTAAACATGATTTTCATTTGATATTGTTTACTTGATATTTAGGACTGCAATTGGTAAGTCTTTTATTGGCATATATGCATACTATATGTATTACCTTGATATTGCTTTAATTCACAAGCACTATAAGCAAAGATGGATAATGGTTAGTAGTGGAATCCAGGATGCGCGTTTCGTCCTTGTACAAGCAAGTGGCTATCTGAACTTGATAACATGATGGCGTTTGAAGCGAACGATACTTGGTTCGAGTCCCGGAGTGAACATCAAATCTGAGATTCAGGTACATCCAAATAGGAAGAAATGTGCGTCCTGGATTTCACTACTAGTCACTATCCATCTTTGCTTATTATGATTTTCTATTGTTATATTACTAATGAAGATAATTTGTCTTTAATGAAGTATGAACTGCTTTACATTGCGGCTCTTCATCCTCATCAGCTATATTTTAATAAAAGAAAGAAGAGATGAAGATTCATTTTATTTTCAGTCTTATAAAATGTAAGATTTAAAAGAAATATATCAACAAAGTGCATGTTATTTATGAAGATTGAATATTTAAACATTTGTTTTAATCGATAGTATACTTGTATCTAGTGTTGAGAATTCATAGATTGATATTCATACCAGTTAATAAAGTAAATGAATAACCAAGATGATTAGAAAAATATAATAAATTTACAAACACTATTAAAATTACACGTAATAGCATAAACCTTAGCTATAAACAATTTCAAGTTTTAAATAGTAGTATGATTAATTAATTTTAATTAATAAAATTGAATTGAATGTTTAAAGCATGACAGATAGTTATAACAATGGGAATAGGAGAAAAATTATGATATTTGTTATAGTGGTTAAGATTGATAATTGTTTATATGTTTAATGTAATGAATACTAATACTGATAATTATGAATCAAAGGGAATAAATTAACAAATCATTATGAAGACATTTCAGTAATGGAGATTTTCTTTTCGATAGTATCATTATTTGAAGTTGTGCGATTGTATTTATGTGTGTCTATTCCAACGAAAATAAGTTGGTGAAGCCTAGTGGACCCTTTTGGAGAAGTCTCTATATCGAAGCACGGTACAACTAACTGGGCTCAATAGCTATTTTTACAGGTATTTTTTTGTCTTAGGTTTTATCATTTTTGGTCCAGTAACAGTTGTGCTACTTTTCTTTGTAGCATTCGTAATTATCTATGTGTATCGGTCGAGTGGGTGATATACCTGATCTTTACCACCCAGTGTACCGCTCACGTTAGTTCATAGGATTAAGTCCCACTATCCAGGAGTCACGACAAGGATGTGTTAGCCAGGTTTTTCTTTTACATGTAGTGAATAGTCTTTGGTAAAATAAAGAAGTTTTATTTATTTAGTTTTAGATCATGCAACATCATTTCATTTTGATTGAATTCCATTTGAATAAGTTTGACAATTTTTGATAATTTTGTAAAATTTTTCTATTTTACTAAAGACTACCAGATGTAAGAAACTACCGAAAAGAAAGATTATACAGCTTCAGAAAATGATATTGTCGAAAAAAAATTTTCTTCACAGGAACGTTTTTACTTTTTTACTAAATAAATGGGCCTCTTTCGTCTTTTTTGTTTAAACAAATCAGTTATTGTGTAATCAAGCCTTCAAAAATGATATAAAGTTCAATTGATAGTTAAAAGCGATAGATTATATATTCAGTGAAACAATATCGGTAATTATTTTCTTATGATAAACAAAAAGGTTTATCACTTTTTCTTTCTATGTACATAGGTGAGATTGAAAACACTAACTGGTTATGGCCTTTGAAAGAATTGTATAGTCTTTATTCCTTGTTAGTTAACTATTTTGGAAATGGAGTTATGTAAAGAAAAAGCTGAGATCATAAATCTCATTATACTTTTAGTCTTTTTGATGTTCTGATTTGATGTTTCGTTTTGTACATCAATCTTGATCATATTAACTAAATTAATATCTAAAACTGTGTTATTATTTGAAACTGGTTTGTTTGTAACTAATGAGAAGTTTTGAAATGTAATGAATTCATTTTATTCTACAAATCTTATTATTTTGAATTAGTTGAAGTTTATGAAGGAAATAAATTTTAATTTAAGATCACAGTGTAGTTTTCCCATATTATGGAAATGTAATTCATTACAAATAAGAATTATATTTAATTTAATTAAATGAAATACATCAATTTTAATTTTGAATATTTTCTTTTTTGAATTAAATTATTCAAGGAGATATAAGGTCAAATGGTACTTAAAGATGAAAATGTACGTGAACGAAAACATTAATACATGATACGAAAAAATGTTTTTTCCATAATAAAAAAAAAGCTAAGGTCATGATAAGATGATCCTTTTTACACATATCTGATCTTAGATAGTCTATAATCAATATTTGGATGATCCATATGAGATGTAAGTACTATACTTTCAATAGATTAGTCTTGACCTTAAAAATATTGTTTAATAATAATAATAATCTTATAGGTTATATTTAATACACAGTTAAATGTTACATTTATTAAATTTATTTTTGTTCATTTTTTGTAAACTGTACCACACGAATTTCATTCATAAACTTTTATACTAAGAGATAAAATTATAAATTAAAATAGTTGATTTCGTGAGTTGAATAAAGCTAAGTCATTATTGAAAAACCTGAAAGCATTAAACGGTCGTTTTGTTTTAGTATGGTATTTCTTAGCAGTGTTCATCCAGGACCTATCGGTCTCGTACACGAATACTTAACCTCTAGACTACTAAATCGGTATCCAATGGTGTTAGTGTCTTACTTTAACCAATCCATGAAATAAAATTATCTTCAAACTGAATAAATCTTTTTTATTAATATTGTATAACTTGTAAAAATGAAATCATTGAAATAATTGTTCAATGTTAAATGAAAATGTTTTTTCTTAAATGAATACAATTGATTAATATGAAGTTATATTGTTAACTCATTTATACTTATAAACGAACCCAAGAAACTAAAATAATCACTATAGATAAGTAATATGAATATAATGTACTTACGTTCACATTGAACATATGTAAAGAACACAAATGAAATAAGACAAATCAATAAAAGATGTGTTAACTTCATTGTTGAAATGTATAATGTAAAAGTAATACTTATTCAGTAATAAAATATTTTTTCCAGAAACAAATATATATATATATATATATATATATATATATATATATATGCTTGTTTCCATTCAACATTTAAAGAAAGTCTTCCTAAGTAAATAAATTGAATGTAATTATATCTTAGAAAATAAACATATTCATTCTTATTGTTCATCGTATGTACAATAAATGATCCCATTTATTATATATTTTTTTTAAAAAAATCTGAGGATAAAAATAAATTGATCGATCGTACAATGTTCACTAAAAAGTATGTAAATATTGATATTAGAGCTTAATGAAGAGAATAATCATATTTTTAGTATTAAAAATATTAAAAAAATAAGATTCTCAAATTACTAAGGCTCAATGTTGACTTTATAATTAAAAAAATTTTTTTTAGATCCTAAACTTTTATATCAGTCGCAAATAGATTGATTTTTGTTGTTGTTGTTGTTGTTGCTATATACTAGTAATTAAGAAAGAAATGAATATGATATAAAATTACAGATTATTGAGTACAATCTAAATTCATTAACATTGAATGCATTTTATTATAGTGTAGTTTTAAATGATTGAGTTATTATATATGATTCTTAAATGAATAAATTCTAATAGATATTAAGAAGTAAAAAGAGAATGAATATCAATTGTTAGTAGTTGGTGTATTGGTGGAATTTATATTCATATATAGATATTATTAGCTGAGATCATGAGTCAGTTGAAGCTAGACCACCATGGAATATCTGGAAGTACTGGGTGGCCGTTTCGTCTTAGTGTGGGACTCCTCAGCAGTGCGTATCCTTTTATTAATATTTATTTTAACACATAGATATTGGTACAAGGAGGCACCAAGTACATATGCGCCACACGAATCTCAATTGATTTGTGTGAGAGCTGTGATACTGCCCGGGTGCTCAAACCGAAGCAGGTGGTTTTCTTAGGGGGCCACACCTTGAACCTTCGACCTCAAGGTTTGATCCACAAGGCAGTGGAGCATCGTGAGGAGATGCATTCCCTTGGTAGCCGGCTATCAACGATTGTTTCATACGCCATTTGTTCCTTCAGGATCCTGGAGCCCATGTGCACAATTGGTTTGGAATGAGAGTTTTCCGACTCCCTTAGGTGGACTCTCCATGTTCACTAACCCGGTTTAAATGCCAGACATTCGCTCTTCGTCCTCTCGATTTCACAAATAGAACCCCTCTGCAAGAATGCAGTGAGTAGGACTTCCCTGGCAGTGGCTATATACGCGTGGCTATGTGAGAGCATTTCGAGAGCGTGAGCGGACTCTCCTCACTCTCGGCCGTACCAGGGCATTTGGTGGCAGAGAGCTTCCCAACAGTGATCACTGTAAGTGTTAGGATCCGACGAAATATGTAGTGCCAGTAGAGTTGACGTACTGACATTACCAGTCATTGTTTGGGCGAATCAAGATTTCGTTGATTAGGAGCTTATATCTTGGTTGTTGTTAGATTAAAAGTCATTCGGGGTACAACACAAACTAACAGTATGTTTTAATTATTCCCAGTTATTATCTAGACTTTATAACATTGGAATTGTTGGAGATAATGTCTAATAACTTGACCCTCCATAATATTTGTTGACCATTATTTTATGCTGGTTATTAGCTAATACACAGTTGTAGTCTGTTTGAGTGTTTGTTTCATCTCAGTAAATAGTGGTAAATACTCTGTAGTATTTGGCGTTTCCAGAGTTGACTACCCATCTTATGGAATCATTTAATGTTTTAGAAAAACAGTATAAATTGGTATTTACTAAGTGACTACGTTTTGATAACAATGACCCTATGATCTCAGAGAGTTTGGATATATTATTAACTGTCTATGAAGTTGTAGCGTTGAAAATATTTCTGAAAATGATCTTTATTCCGTTCAAGTGGTTTTGTTAGTGACAGCTATCAATAAACTTTTGGTTCTATGGGACTATTAGTTTCATTTGGTCTCAGCAACTGGTGGTAATGGTGTTTAAATGAATTGCAAGTGTTGGTCGTCAGCCTTCAACCAAACCTAGGTTTTTGAAATCAGGGACAATAAACATTCTGAGACAAGGTAAGTTCACTCTATTTCGTGTGCCCTAAATCTTGCACACATGCACAAATTCTTATATATGAATAACTAAGATATTTTCAATTGAGATTTCGTGTATAAAGTGTATAAAGTCATTTAACTCACTTGTAAAAACTGGTAATAGTACTTTTCATATTCATGCAAGTACAATTTATAGGTGAGTGAATTAACCGAGAGACAACGACGTTATTGAGGATAAAGAATATGTGGAGCTTGTTATGAAAACTCTAAACAGGATAATAGAACTGATACTAATTACCAGAAAATAATGGTGCAGTGATCGTGTTCATGGTGATTGTGATGCTAATAATGATAATACTAGTTGAAGAAGCTGTGAAAAGATAGAAGCATTTGGATTAGTAAACTGAAAAGGAGTTTACTGACTGATGTCAAAATGACATTTCGTTGCAATAACCATCAAGTAAGAATGGAAATATGAACAATGACAATTTTATCGTGACTAGGTAAATATGTGTTCTAGCAAACAGTAACTTCTAAATATTTTTGTAAAATGACAAAAGGAAATAAGGAAATGGTAGCAGTGAGCAAATCACCTTGGAAATACCGCGTGAACCGCAAGTTCTTATCGTACAAGCAAATTGATGTTGAGATGACGAATAGACACTGAATACCTGGGAAGGATTATTGATAAGTAAGGAGGATTGAGTGTACATGTAAAAACAAGGAAAACATTCCTACAACTTAAGAATATTTTAAACCCAAAATAATCGTTACCCAAAACCGAATTGCGAATTTTCAACAGTTAAGTTCGTTTATATTCTCTTTATTCATATTTACTTTATTTCACTCCTTTCTGTATATTATTAAATACTGTTTATTAATATTCAGTAGTCCATTTCATTTCTCGTAACATTTCAGTACTGCCTGGGACGTATTTGCTGTCATTTAATATTATTGAGTATTTACATAAGCTAATCATATTCAATTCATTTATTAGTATAATGTCATGCTTCAAATAGGTTCAACAGATTCTACAGTACGGATATGAAACTTGGGGAGCTACAGCAACCATTGCGAAGTAGTGAATGAATATGTAAAAAAGGTGTTTACACGAGATACCACATACTTATTCGCCGGAGACCATTATCAATAACCAAATCTAGCAGAAAAACCACCATTCAGATGTTGAGAAAATTAGAAAAAGTCATCAGAGCTAGACAGAAAACTTTACGGGAATCAGTAAGCATATCACAAAGCAAACTTGAGCTTGACATTTTGCAGGTAAAAGAGGAAAGGCCAGACTAAATAACATATGGCTCCAGGAATCTAAGATAGATATAAAAGGAATAAACACAATTTGAGAACACCTGGAAAAGAGACGCTGTTAGATCGCTGGTCGTCTGTCTAAGCCTCATAAAAAGTAATAAACTTAAACAAAAACAAATGAATTGGGGTTGGAAAGACGAATAGCTGCTCCTATCGAATGACGTAAAAGTCTGCAACCGTTTTTTATATTTTCACTCGAATTCAGCATGGGCGTTAAATGAGCGACCTGTATTGAGTGTTTTCTTATGAAACTAGTAGAGTATTTGGAGCCATTCCAGACCAAGTACACTACTCCTGCTACTTCGTTCCCTCATTTGAATTTTCAAGCCAAGTCTATCATGTGAAACTCATCTTTCCTTTAACGCTGTCATTTTACAACTTAGTTCGTCCGACTCCGATGGAAAAGGTGTTCTCAAGCATTTGCGATTAATAAGCTAAAAGTCGACTACTCAGAATCACTCTGCTGCTCATCACTAGTGGCCTCAACAAATACCTTAATACCATCTTAAAGCCATGGAAACACATTAGACTGACCTATAAAGAATGTTGTATAACATCTTCCTAGCATCTAGAATCTGGAGTAAAGAAGTCAAATGATTTATCTTCACTGGACGAAAAGGTTTCAATATTGTTCTTCGTAGTTGTCTATATACAGGTAACTAGGTAAGTAGATATTTGTTCCTAATGCATGTAAGCTACCTAGTGTGATCAAATATGCTATTCTGCTTTGCGCATATTAACAAACATTTTACGGGAAATATATGAGAATGAAGACGTATAAATCCCTCAACTATATCTGTACAAATACAAAAAAGCGTATCTCTGTGCATATGAAATATGCAAGTAAAATGCATTCACATAGTCAATAAGTCACTATCGACTTCGAATTTATATTCGATACAACCCGAAAATATCAATTGCAAATGGATAAGTTGTGAGCGTACTCGACAAGCGATCGAAGTTAGGTGTGCAGAAAGACTTTACTAAGCCGGATATAATCGGATTCGCATAAACTTGTTCGATGTACTGTTTATACAGCAATGAACTTGATTTTGAAAATTTCACGAATCCAGGAGCTGAAGAAAAAGAATGGGTCGTAAGTATGTAATATTTATACAGACTGACATGAGTAGTATGTATCAATAATTGAAATAAAGTTTCATACTGATAGAAGAAGACAAAGAAGAGAAAGAAAAACGACAGCAGTCAGAGTTGCAACAGGAATAAAGAACGATGCAATTCGTAACAGACATTTCAAGAAAGATGTACATTCAATGTATATTTTACGCATTTTACAAGTATTATGTGGAATTTTGCATGATACAATCAATTGGTTTACCCTATCCAAATCTTTGTTTTTCTCAGCTCTATCCATCAGTAATTCTATCCCTTTAACTGTTATCGATAACATAACTCATGAACATGGGATGTGCGAGTTAGTTAGTTGAGGCTAGAAATGCAAATGACAGGTGATGCTGAGTGCTTTGGTCTTCCACAGTCCAAACCGTGAGTTGAATGAGGTCATACTAGACGATTTTAATACTTGGTCACTACGTGGTCTGAGTTTAACCTTGGGAGACTTCAGTGCACCCGTAGAACTATTTTCGAGGTTCGTTATTAGTACTGCTATAATGATAGACCTAATCCTAAAATTGTAGATTTGTCAAGATGTGAGTACCTAATCTACGAGATTATGCGTGGCTGTCCCATTATTGTCTGCCCTGACTCATCGTACTGTAAGAATCAAGAATATAACGTCTAGCGCTTTTGAAGAACACATTTAGGCTAAAGATAGAATAATATGTTTAACGTTAGTAAAGACAAATTATACGGAATGATCACGTCTGCGATGCTGAGCCATGCCATCCGATTGAATGAATGTTCCCGTGTTCACTATTCCTGACCTGCTATTGGTGTTATATTTTGAAAGCGAATCGTCCCAGTAATTATATGTTCAGCTTTTAAGGTCGTGTTGTTAGAAATCAGTACTACTACTACATAACTATGGCAGACGGGAAGAGTTTGATGACTATTTCGCCAGTAAGTTATTTCGAATAAAATCTAGTTGACATGACTACGGCATATGCCCCGGTGCAACATGTGAGGGAAGCAACGAACCAGACTCTGAATCATTCTTGCTAGATCTCATAATGAAGCCATAATCCTTCGTCATGTGATATCCCCAGGTAAAAGTGACCATGAAGTTCCAGTTTTCTCATTGCATGTTGTAGTCAACAGCGATATGTCAACCCGAGCCAGGCCAAACGTCTTGAGAACAAGCATGCAACTAGATATACATTCAGCATCCTCAACATATTGGACAATAAAACCAGAACATCCCACATTGAAACGGGTCGGGCTGTATTCAGGAATTTGTACACAAACATTATTGCATCATACATCCTTTGAGCTGCAACAAAGACTCCGAGAAACTCTTCACTGTGGTTTAGTGAGGAGGTTCTCACCTTTCCCTGTAAGAGTGGAAGAATGTGAGAGTGATTTGGGTGACTGGGTACTGACGAAACAAAATCTCTGTATCATGAAGGCCGAAATATTTGTACCTCGACTCTTTGCAATTCTGGAAGTTTGTACGGAGGAAAACCAGTTTGGGAGTCTATAGAACACCCTAAACGCTCACACCAGTACATAAACCAAAAGACCAAGAGAGAAAGAATTATTCTGGCAGTAGCACTGCATCATTAGTGGAGGATGATTACGGTAAAGCTAAGGTATTCTCAGACTATTTCAGCTATGTGTATATCATTGAGATGATGTCCTCTTCAGTTCAGACAACCCCAATATATAATCCGGACACTGTGACCATCGAAGTATTCGATGTCTTTGGTCTGATATATATATATATGTTTTAATTTATCTGTAACCTAGGACAAATTACCAAAAGACTAGAAGAATATCTTTAGAACAAGTTATTTATGCCTTAAAAACATATTAGTGGCCCGTGAAAGTTGGTGCGCTCCTAAAGATTGGAAGTCATCTATGTATGCAGCCTACATTGACCTCAGTATGACTTTTGACAATGTTCCTCACAACTGGTTGTTAACTAGGTTAAATGTTAATGGGATTGGAGTCAATTTTCACGGGTGAACTTGTAGTTATATAGCTGGAAAAGTATTGTTTGTGAAGTGCCCCAGGGTTGAATTTTTGGGCCAGTGTCGTTCTCCTGTATATAAATGACCTTCCTAGTCCCCTTTCATCACCGGTCCTATTCTAAGCCGATATGCCAAGATGCGGAGAGCGAGAAAAAGTAAAGGTAATAGTGTAGAGCTCCAAAATGACCCGGAGAAATTATCTGAATGGTTTGGAATTTGGTAGTTGCCGATAAATGCTTTCAAATGCATCATGATACATATTGGCTACAGAGGTAAAGATACGTACATGGTGAATAACAGTGATTTACCCGTTGTCCAAATACATAATAACTTAGCCAAGTCTTAAAAACTAATACACACTGCCATGTGATAGGTTTTGGAACCATATAACCAATGCATGGAGCCTTTAGCTATGTCGATTTAGAAACCTTAAGTCGTGAATAAAAGCTTTTGTGCTGTCGCTAAATCACCATCATTTACTTTTCTAGATATCTTTGTATATCCTAGGCTTTTTCAAGTCTTTGGCAGACTCACAAACACCAGCGAAAGCCTGTGGCACAAAGTAATATAATTTACGTTGTAAACTAACTAGGTTTATAGTCATGTTTTTGAACTTCACGTAGCTTACTAATGAACTTTACTATATGCGATTTAAAAATTTATCACGTTTATTTACTACTTGCATGAAATATTAATATTCTAGTAAATTCCTAATATTTCAGTGCTTTTCAGACATATGAAGGGATTAGAGAGGACTTTTCACTATCCACCAACCTAAAGTCTAAAATAGATCATTAGATGCCTATGCGATCACTAGACGTATCTTGTACACACCCGTAATGTATCATCGCTGAAAACAATGTGTTAGACAGAATCAAAGTTTTCTAGTGGATCTTCTGCATGCATCATCAGACAAATCTTCGATTCTTAATTGCAAACCTTTTTATTGTTTATATGCATCAGGAGTAACTACAGTTACTCAGTATACTCCCTTTAATTCCTGGTTTCATCTGGCGCATTTTTCGAGTTTTTATTATTGTAACATTTCAGTAAGGTAAGAACGAATTTCGATGTAAAATTATTGATTGTCTGGATCGATATTTTTTATTTGGAGCAGTTCCTGTTATGTAGAAGCCAGGTGAGCTTAGAACTTATCTGCATCTCACAGGATAAATTACTCCAACGGCAATTGCAGCCAACTGATCAAGTTGTTTATTATATTGTTCTAACACTAGTAGCAGTAAAGTAAAAACAATCCTCTATTTTTGGGTTATCGATTAATTGGTTGTGTGAATCAATACTTAATTGTGCAATTGCAGTTAGTTGGATTCTGGTTAAGCAGATAATTAATACGCATTTCATCAGAGAATTCGCTCCAACTCTAGGTCCAGTTATTTGATTGGGTCCATTTCGCTTTATTGTAGCCCATTCAAGGCTGTCAAATTCTAGCTTTGGTTATCAGATTATCCTAATCGAACACTTGCTAATTGTCAATAGCTTACGCTTATTTATTATTTATTTATTTATTTGAACACATAAATATTAGTACAAGAGGGCGCCAAATATATAAATATAAAAATATAAATTTATACCTTAATTGTACCCGAATCGCCTATTTTTCGCACAAATCTACACCAAGTCGTCTGCTTTCCTCCCGGCTTCACTCAAACGCCTGCGTCAACGGTATATATATTCCTCGAAATTTCGCCTTTACTTTCCAACGGAAATGGACATTGGTGAGAATGCTAATTAACGCATATTATCAAATTAATGTTGATCATTAGTATTCAACAAAAATAACATGGACATTGAAATTCCTATGACAG
This sequence comes from Schistosoma spindalis, assembly GCA_946903255.1. Lineage (NCBI taxonomy): Eukaryota > Metazoa > Platyhelminthes > Trematoda > Strigeidida > Schistosomatidae > Schistosoma > Schistosoma spindalis. Next base: position 16,034,267 of record OX336420.1, read on the forward strand.
TGATACGTCTTCTTAGTAATTGGCAAGTCCTATTGTCATCCTTTGACGTCCTAAAAAGGAAATAGAACTTATCAGTTTATAAAGTGCCAGTATAGCAGATGACAGTGATGAGGAAGACGTACATTACAAAATCGATTTATAAAAAATTCAAAGTAGGCACTATATTCATGTTTCATTAAACAGTACTCCGTCACTTGCTGTCCCGCTTATCGTAGACTATTTTGAAATGTTCTAAATACAGTTATTGAGGGGTTTTTTCTTCAATCATTGATTATAAAATGAGGCGAAGTTTGATATTATTTCGAAAATACCTCGTTTTGCTTAGAAACCATAAAAGTTCTAAGTTGAACTTATCACTTACATTTTCCTTTCTTGTTTGGTGACGTTTATTCAGTTTGTTCTTTATATCATGTATAATAACTTGTGTTCTGTCTAGAAATTGTTCAGGGTCTTTTTTACTCACCAGCGAGCATGTGAATTCCTATATCAGAGCACCTGTAGGAAAATAGATAAAAGTAAACCATTACTTCATATGCTCTTATAAAATCAAAGTTTTTTGGATCACCCTTCCATACACCTGCCTGCCGGCTGACAGGATGCTTAGAACCAACCCGTAAGAATCTAGCACCCTACAGTCTGAAGGATAGTTTTGAATTTGCACACACGTTTAATAGTCTAAATGCTTCCGATAAATTCATGGTCTCATTTGATGTCCCATCACCCTTCACAAAGATTTTAAAACATATTTGGTTGTAAGCAGTTGATGAGAAACCATGAAGTATAATAAATTCATATTATTATGCGTCCATGTCTGTTCTGACTTTATTTACATCTCAATTAACAGATTGGTTCAAGTAGTTATCTTTTCGTTTCAGTGTCTCTACTAATTATGTACAGGTTTAATTACAATGTTACTGTGCTTTCATCTATGTTTTCCGGTGTGCTTGCATCAATGATACCACTCAATGAAAAATCCTTAGTAGAATCGAACTCATCTACCGTAAATTTAATAACTGTCGTTGCAACTCACCGGTATAATGCAAGACTTAGAATTTTACGACAGGCTAGTTGTCCGTTACATTGGCGTCATTTAGTATGCCAGCATTATTGGTGTATTCATAATACATGTATGGAATTCAAAATCCATGTACTGCACGAGGTCGCTTCTTCCGCACATCCTCAATGACAGCGAATTTCTTAGTTTAGTGCTGACAAAAATGTAAGGATAATAGATTCAAATTAAAACGCATCAATGTATTACCACAAATTTAAAGTTTCACTACCCAAATGTATGAAGGAATGGAATCACCTCTTCGTAATGAACCTCCTTTATATGCATGCACTTATAAACGATGTCACTACCAGATATCCACATGTGTTCATGACTAACGACTTAGCACATAAATATGCTTATATCACTAGATGGGAAGGGTTCGAAGAAGAAATCTGAAGGGTCCACATGAGTTCTAATCTTAGCTAATCCACTTTCTCTGACAAGGGTTATTAATCCTGGTTGCCTTAGAATGATCACTACATTATCTGGCCTAATTGATGTTAACATAATATTTCGGCTTATAATAAACCTTTTCCTGATTCGTAAGGAGAAAGAAACACTATGCTGGACAGCTGCTTCGTTTCCGCTGTAAACTTGGCAACTAGTACCGAAAATATGTGAAGTAAGATTTAGTGAACCTTTTACAGGTGATATTGTATAACTCTCTTCGTCTGTAAAAAAGCATATTTGGAGCAGTTATTTGACTAATAAACATCTAATATCAACTTGGCTAGTAATGCAACTTCACCCTAGGAACTTTAGTGTCCATCATTCTGCATCTGACCCACCTAGGATATTTTAAAAAATAAGTGTTGATCGGTAGCTATGTCCACTCCCCTGTCTGTAGATCTGAGTCATGGTCCGCGGAAATTGATATCTCAGAAAGTTGGAATATTTATTTTCTATTTTGTGTAGATAGTATAGGTGGTTGCTATCCATTGGTTTTCATTTAAAAAGTCGCACATGTTCTTAGCGTAAGCCGGTTATAGGATATACTGTATTACACTTTGGCATCACATAACCCTATACTTCTGACAATGCATTTGATATTTTTTTCGAGTCACGGTCTACGTTGTTGATGGAAGATTGTAATAGTGAACAATGTCAGTCCCAATTAATTTTGCCAGTCATACAACATCTTGATTTTCTTGTTTCTCTCATTTCAGAAAATATTGGTGATTCAGTTTAACTATTCAATCAGATAGCTTTCTAAAAAATTAAAAATGCCACCTGAATCCAGGAAACTCGATGAGAATACTCTCGCTAAGTTGGTAAGTAGTTTAGTTTTCTACTGTCGTTTTGTTTCTTGTGTTTCCAAGAGTAACTTGGATACCTCCGATTGCCTAGAAGGTAGCATAAGTGGTTATAAACAACTACAGTGATAATAGTAGTACTCAGGTAGATGACGGTGGTTCGAAACCTACGACCATAACAAAATGTCAAGTGTAGCTCTTATTTATATTGAGTATACTGATGGTGTTTCAGTTCAATCTGTTTTTTGATGTTCTCGGAATTACTTGTCTGATTTTTGTATTTGGTTCTCGAACGGCGAATTTTTTAAGTAGAATAATTTAGTTAATAATAACCAAAAATTAAGGAGATTCATTTACCATTTCATCGTATAAACTCCGAATGTTTTAAATGGTTAGCTTTGTCGAACAAGGGTATAGTTTATTGTAAGTGATTCCCAACCATTTTATTATTGAACATTTAGTGGTGGTTGTCATTCTTCTCGTCAATCATAAGGAGATTTTAACACTTATAACTGAAGGAGTTAGGGACTACGGGATGGTGACTAGGGCAGTTCAAACAGTTTCCCAGGAGCTGTAAAATATGGAAAACATTCAGGATCATTTTATGCTTCCAACAATCCCAATTGACCAACTTTAGTATGATTATGAATACAGTGGTCTTGGGTGATGTTAGAGGTATGGGGGTGGTTATCACTTCCCGATTACCCACACTGTATGAGGGTTCTTTTGGATGTAACTGAAAAGGAAATTGGGTTAGAGTTGGTCTTAGTGACCTGAGAGCGTGACCGCAGTGTCCATGGGACAACTGTTTGAGGTCAGTCACGCACGACCTTTTTTAGGTAGTTTTTGTGTTGCGTCTGTACTTGTTGAGACCTTACCGCCGGAGATGGATATCCGTGGGATAAGTTGAAGTGTGTTTTTAGGGCATGCCTTTTCTAACCCCACCCTGTTATGCCGATTGTCAGAAGGAAACACCTTACTGCTGTCACACTTCTGTACAGTCAGCAGTACGACTTCACCTTCCAATCTTGAGTTTGATGCTTTTCGTCTTACCATTCTTCAACCGGCCTACCGGTATGGTAGGACCTTGAGGAACGATTGTTTTAGTCATTATAGCCCGATCGGTTCATCACGACAGGCAAGCTCGACCACCACGTTCAGGTAGCAACAACGGTCGGGAATTGGCCAACTATTTGAAGAAGTTTGAGCGTTAGCTAGTGCTCCTTAGTAAGTTGTCAGTTTAACTAAGGATTCAGTTTTATAGACATATTCAAAATTGAAACAGTATTTCACAATGTTGCTGCTAAACACTTTGTACATCAAATCAAAATATTGTTTTTCGACTACGCGACTTTATTATAGCTTCAAATAATAAATACTGTCCACCTGCTTCTGTGTATATCGTTTTATTTAAAAAAGGATATGATGTCCAACATATCCCACTACTTGAATAAGGAACACATCTATTTAATGAGTTAAAAGTAAGTGTAATTTTTTGTCATCTACGTTGGTGTAACGTTAGCATGTGGTGGTAACATTCGATCTATATTATCGAAGAATGGCACACTCTATTTTTTAAACTTCGAGATAAAAGGCTATCATTAAGCTATTCTGTCGCTATGTAGTTCCGGGTTCTCAATAATAGTAGACTCTCAACTTTATTTTTATTTCGGTCACCCGATTAGACTGGTCTGCGTCAGCTACTGAATTAATAATAGAAAGTGAAGTAGTTTAGCGCTCGACCGCCTCACTTATCTTGAAAGTTTCATCAGTGCTAATAAGCAGGTATCTGAGGAAATTTAGGCTCAGATTCAGGAGGCTCGATTAGCACTTGGTATCGTACGTCCCTTATGGCATAGGCGAGATATCCGTTTACCTACCGAAGGACAAGTTTCCTACTCAGCGGTTCGCTTCGTTCTACTTCTCGTGGCGGGGGTGTTGTTTACGAAAATGAGAGGACGAAAAGCAAACGTCCGGCGCTATAACCGGATCCCAATTCTATGGTGCACATGGCCTCCAGTATCCTGAAGGAACAAATGGCGTATGAACCAATCGTTGGTCACTGGCTACCATGGGACTGCATCTCCTCACGATGCTCCACTGCCTTGTGGACTAGACCTTTAGGTCAAAGGCTCGGGGTGTGGCCCCCTAAGAAAACCACCTGCTTCGGTTTGGGCACCCGGGCAGTATCTCAGCCCACACACTAAAACTATGATGAACTATCTGCTTATAGAAAATATTCGTTTCTCTCCGACTAACATTGAAATGACTGGTATTATTATTATTATTATTATTATTATTATTATTATTATTATTATTATTATTATTTACTACGTCATTTATTCACTATCTCCTATTTCTACTTTTTGTATCCGTTTCGACTCAGACAGCAACTCGCCTATGGTGAAAATTCAGCTTTATCTAAACGTTCTCGAGTCACTGCCTGGTTGAAAATTGTATGTTACTACCGAATATGAGTACTGAAGCAGTTTTTCTGAAACCACGTGCACCATTCAAACTGGCTGCCTTCAACGTTCGCACACTTATGCAGGTCGGACAACAGATAGGGCTGGCTATGTCTTTGGAAAGTCTTAATATTGATGTGTGTTGTCTATCCGAGACCCGTATTCAAGACTCTGGTGAAGTACTACAAGTTCGCTCTCCATCTGTCGCTTCAAAAAGCTTGTTTTATGTGCGTTTATCCGGGGACCCTGTGGCATCTTCGTCTGGTCTTGCTGGCGTTGGTGTCGCACTAAGCGCAAGAGCTGAGGCAGCACTAGTCGACTGGATCCCCATTAACAGTCGGTTATGTGCTGTTAGATTAGAAAGTTCCATCAAAGTGAGAAATCGGCGTGAGAAACGATGTCTTTTCGTCATCTCCGCCTATGCCCCGACAGATTGCAGCCCGGATGCAATCAAGTATGAATTCTACCACCAGTTAAGTGTCCCTCTCCAGAAAGTGCGTTTGACAGATATTGTAGTACTAGCCGGAGACTTGAATGCTCAGGTCGGGCGTTTAGGCACAGAAGAGAGTCGTTTAGGTGGCCGATGGGGACTCGTTGGTCACAGGACAGATAACGAGGAACGTCTACTGCAACTATGCACAGACCACAACCTGTTTCTGGCTAGCACTAACTTTCGGCACAGTCATCGCCGATGTGCCACCTGGCGTCCCCCTTCTGCATCTCAAGCCTGGACTCAGATTGATCACATCGCGATCAGCTACCGCTGGCGTGGTTGTGTACAAGACTGCCGCTCCTTTTGGAGTACCTATCTAGAATCTGATCATGCTCTGGTCTGCGCCAATCTTACCTTACTTTTCAGTGGACAACGAAGTGACCGCCACCAAAGGATTGATGTTAGCAAGCTGGCTGCAACTTCTGTTGCTAGTAAGTACCGAACCGAGCTAGCTTCTAGGCTAGCTACCATTCCACCGAAAAGTATAGATGAGCATTGGTTGCAATTGCATGACGCCATGAAAATGGCGGGTACAGTCTGTTGTGGGTTCGCGAAACGTCCCGCTTATAAGCACTGGGTTTCTTCTGTTTCCTTACAACTGATTGAAGCCCGTCGGTCTACTCCGGGTGACCGTGAGTTTGACCACAAACGAAGGATGTTACGTAATGAAATCGGGCAAAGCTTGCGTAAGGACCGAGAAGCCTGGTGGTCGGAGCGTGCCAGTGAGTTGGAAGCAGCAGCTGCATCTGGTAATTACCGGAAGCTCTTCCAACTCATCCGAGCCACTGGCAGCAGGAAGCCTGGTGTGAGCGAAACAATCTGCGAGGATGACAGAACGCCAATCACTAACATCCATCGACGTCTTGGACGATGGGCAGAATTCTTTGAAGGGCAGTTCGACTGGCCTGCTGCTCCGGCAACATCGGTCAGACTGTCCTGCCCTCCATGGCCGGTGACGACTGATCCGCCAAATAAGGCGGAAGTCCGCAAGGAACTCCAACTCTTGAAACGTTACAAATCACCGGGCCCAGACGACTTACCTCCGGCTCTTTTTAAAGATGGTGATGACTTTCTGACTAAGGGACTGACGACGTTGTTTACAGAGGTCTGGGAACTAGAGAGTGTACCAACATCATGGAATGAGTCGATAGTTGTCCCTAACTTTAAAAAGGGTTCACGTTGTTCCTGTAACAACTATCGGGGGATAAGTCTACTTCCGATTGCGTCCAAGCTATTGGCTTCCGTCATACTTCGTAGGTTGTTCAGAACCCGAGAAGGATTGACTCGCGAGGAGCAGGCTGGGTTTCGTTCTGGTCGAGGATGTATTGATCATATCTTCACCCTCCGCCAAGTGTTAGAACACCGCCATACTTATCAAAGGCCAACAATCGTAGTGTTTCTTGATATCAGGGCTGCCTTCGATTCGTCGGACAGAACTGTTCTCTGGGATTGTCTATTGAAGAAGGGTGTGCCTGAGAAGTTTATTAACATCCTAAAAGCCGTATACACAAACACCTCAGGTAGAGTGAGGGCATACAACCACCTTTCTCCACTATTCCATTCGAGCAGTGGGGTTAGACAGGGTTGCCCAATCTCACCATTCTTCCTTAACTTTGCCATCGATGACATTCTGGAAACAGCTCTGATGGATGTAAGTAATGGCGGTGTGAGTCTGTTACCTGAAGAAAGACTTCTCGACCTTGAGTATGTGGGCGATATTGTCTTACTGTGCGATAATGCCCAAGCCATGCAATCCGCACTTAATCAGTTGGCAATCAGTGTCCGTAGGTATGGTATGTGCTTTGCACCTTCGAAGTGCAAAGTTCTTCTACAAGACTGGCAGGATTCTAATCCTGTACTCACTCTGGATGGTGAGCAGATTGAAGTAGTCGAGAAGTTCGTGTATCTAGGTAGCTGTATAAGTGCTGGTGGTGGTGTGAAAGCCAGAGCGGCTTATGCCAATCTGGGCCATCTTTGGCGCCTTCGTGATGTTAGTCTGGCTGTAAAGGGTCGGATCTACAACGCGACGGTGAGAACAGTTTTGCTCTATGCTTGTGAAACCTGTCCTCTCCGAGTTGAGGTTGTTAGACGACTCTCTGTGTTCGATCATCGTTGTCTCCGAAGGATTGCTGGCATCCAGTGGCAACACCATGTTAGTAATGCAGAGGTTCGGCATCGAGTGTTCGGTCACAGAGACGATAATGAAATTGGTGTCATCATCTTGAAACACCGACTTCGGTGGCTTGGACATGTTCTACGAATGTCGTCCCAGAGAATTCCACGTCGTGCATTATTTGCCGACTCTGGGACTGGTTGGAAAAAGCGGAGAGGTGGTCAGTATATGACATGGTGTCGTGGTATGAAAGAAAGCTGCAAAGGGCTGGCTTGTGTTGGTCCTTCACGACTCCCTGGTTGGGGTCCGAGAGACGGTGTAACGCAGTGGCTAGAGACGTTATCAGATATGGCTCAGAATAGAAGCCACTGGCGATCGTGCTGAAACCTTCTTTAACTTTCTTCATAAAAAGTGGTTGTATCTTCCTTAACTGAAAGATCTCTTTTGATTGTACCTTTCCGTTTCCCCCACCATTGTTCTCTCTCTCTCTCCCTTTTTTTATAATTCCCCACGTTCATTACTTTTTTTTCTCTTTTCTCCTTCTCTTCAAATTATCATTGTTTTGTGTGGCGCATATATATTTGGTGCCCCCCTGTACCAATATTTATGTGTTCAAATAAATAAACTTAGTGGATGTGAAATATGGCCGTTAATAATAGTAGATATTCGTAGGTTACCAGTATTTGGTCATAGATGTCTTCGAATTATTGCTTGCTAATTTTGGGACCACCTAACCCGATTAAGCAATCCCGACTTTAGGCATAGGGTACTAAGTAAGTTTGGAAAATCAAATGATGAGGCAGTAAATCTTCATCAACTGAAGTGGTTGAGAATTATGTTACGTAGGCCCAACTATCGCCTACCTCAACGGGCGATACTGTATGATGTAAGAGTAAGTTGAAAGTATACTCTCACTGTGGACCACCTGGTTGGAGTCCGTGGGATTATCGTGTCGAATAGTCAGAGATTTTGGATGACGTGTCTCAGAATCGTTCACAATGGCACAGGTTCATTCACGTTTTATCTTCTCTTAGAACCTCAATTTGGAGATTTCATACCTTTTTTCTTTTTCTATGCCTAATTTTTTCTTCAGTTTTTACTTTTAACACTCTGAGATTTACCTTGATAACTTAATCTCGCTTTGCTAATGTAATATGGAAACTTGGACCGATGGACCTGTCATGTTCTACGTTGCGTATGGCTGACTGATCCAATTATATACCTTCAGTTTAATTGGTTTTGTTCACTAATCATACAAAGAAACTTGAATTCATACTCTGATCGGGGATTAACGTAGTTTAAAAAGTCTACACACGGTAATTTCTACTAAACCTCATCTGATTTTGCTCTCCACTTGTTAAGTGTCATTTCTGTGCATCTATTTATTTGAACACAAATATTGGTAAGACGGGGCACCATATATATATATGATATTCAGAAATTCACTTAAAGCTTGCAACGTGCACAAAAGTAAAAATTTGTGAAGATGACGGGATGACAATCAATAACATTTACCGACGTCTTGGACGATGCAGAGAGTTTTTCGAGGAACAGTTTAACTGGTCTGCTGCCTCGGCAACATCGGTCAGACTGTCCTGCCCTCCATGGGCGGTGACGACTGGTCCATCAAATGAGGCAGAAGTCTGCAAGGAACTCCAACTCTCAAAGAGCTACAAATCACAGGGCCCAGACGACTTACCTCCGGCTCTTTTCAAAGATGATGGTGACTTGCTGGCTAAGGAACTGACTGTGTTGTTTACAAAGGTCTGGCAATTAGAGTGTTTCAATATCACGGAATGAGTCGATAGTTATTCCTGTCCTTAAAATGGGTAATAATGGGGGATAAGTCTACTTCCGATTGCGTCCAAACTATTGGCTTCCGTCATATTTCGTAGATTGTTCAAGACCTGAGAAAGATTGACTTGCGTGGAGCAGGCTGGTTTTCGTTCTGGTTGAGGATATATTAATCATATCTTCACCCTCCGTTAAATGCTAAAACACCGTCATACTTAATACAGGTCAACAATCGTAGTGTTTCTTGACATTAGGGTCACCTTCGATTCGTTGGACAGATCTGTTTTCTTGGATTGCCGACTGAACAAGAGTGTGCCTGAGAAGCTTATTAACATCTTAAAGGCCCTATATACACCTCAGGTAGATTGAGGGCATACAACCACTTTTCTCCATTGTTCCATTCAAGTAGTGTGGTTAGACAGGGTTGCCCAATCTCACCATTCCTCTTCAACTTTGCCATCGATGACATTCTGGAAACAGCTCTGACGGATGTAAGTAATGGCGGTGTGAGTCTGTTACCTGAAGAAAGACTTCTCGACCTTGAGTATGTGGGCGATATTGTCTTACTGTGCGATAATGCCCAAGCCACGCAATCCGCACTTAATCAGTTGGCAATCAGTGTCCGTAGGTATGGTATGTGCTTTGCACCTTCGAAGTGCAAAGTTCTTCTACAAGACTGGCAGGATTCTAATCCTGTACTCACTCTGGATGGTGAGCAGATTGAAGTAGTCGAGAAGTTCGTGTATCTAGGTAGCTGTATAAGTGCTGGTGGTGGTGTGAAAGCCAGAGCGGCTTATGCCAATCTGGGCCATCTTTGGCGCCTTCGTGATGTTAGTCTGGCTGTAAAGGGTCGGATCTACAACGCGACGGTGAGAACAGTTTTGCTCTATGCTTGTGAAACCTGTCCTCTCCGAGTTGAGGTTGTTAGACGACTCTCTGTGTTCGATCATCGTTGTCTCCGAAGGATTGCTGGCATCCAGTGGCAACACCATGTTAGTAATGCAGAGGTTCGGCATCGAGTGTTCGGTCACAGAGACGATAATGAAATTGGTGTCATCATCTTGAAACACCGACTTCGGTGGCTTGGACATGTTCTACGAATGTCGTCCCAGAGAATTCCACGTCGTGCATTATTTGCCGACTCTGGGACTGGTTGGAAAAAGCGGAGAGGTGGTCAGTATATGACATGGTGTCGTGGTATGAAAGAAAGCTGCAAAGGGCTGGCTTGTGTTGGTCCTTCACGACTCCCTGGTTGGGGTCCGAGAGACGGTGTAACGCAGTGGCTAGAGACGTTATCAGATATGGCTCAGAATAGAAGCCACTGGCGATCGTGCTGAAACCTTCTTTAACTTTCTTCATAAAAAGTGGTTGTATCTTCCTTAACTGAAAGATCTCTTTTGATTGTACCTTTCCGTTTCCCCCACCATTGTTCTCTCTCTCTCTCCCTTTTTTTATAATTCCCCACGTTCATTACTTTTTTTTCTCTTTTCTCCTTCTCTTCAAATTATCATTGTTTTGTGTGGCGCATATATATTTGGTGCCCCCCTGTACCAATATTTATGTGTTCAAATAAATAAAACTTAGTGGATGTGAAATATGGCCGTTAATAATAGTAGATATTCGTAGGTTACCAGTATTTGGTCATAGATGTCTTCGAATTATTGCTTGCTAATTTTGGGACCACCTAACCCGATTAAGCAATCCCGACTTTAGGCATAGGGTACTAAGTAAGTTTGGAAAATCAAATGATGAGGCAGTAAATCTTCATCAACTGAAGTGGTTGAGAATTATGTTACGTAGGCCCAACTATCGCCTACCTCAACGGGCGATACTGTATGATGTAAGAGTAAGTTGAAAGTATACTCTCACTGTGGACCACCTGGTTGGAGTCCGTGGGATTATCGTGTCGAATAGTCAGAGATTTTGGATGACGTGTCTCAGAATCGTTCACAATGGCACAGGTTCATTCACGTTTTATCTTCTCTTAGAACCTCAATTTGGAAATTTCATACCTTTTTTCTTTTTCTATGCCTAATTTTTTCTTCAGTTTTTACTTTTAACACTCTGAGATTTACCTTGATAACTTAATCTCGCTTTGCTAATGTAATATGGAAACTTGGACCGATGGACCTGTCATGTTCTACGTTGCGTATGGCTGACTGATCCAATTATATACCTTCAGTTTAATTGGTTTTGTTCACTAATCATACAAAGAAACTTGAATTCATACTCTGATCGGGGATTAACGTAGTTTAAAAAGTCTACACACGGTAATTTCTACTAAACCTCATCTGATTTTGCTCTCCACTTGTTAAGTGTCATTTCTGTGCATCTATTTATTTGAACACAAATATTGGTAAGACGGGGCACCATATATATATATGATATTCAGAAATTCACTTAAAGCTTGCAACGTGCACAAAAGTAAAAATTTGTGAAGATGACGGGATGACAATCAATAACATTTACCGACGTCTTGGACGATGCAGAGAGTTTTTCGAGGAACAGTTTAACTGGTCTGCTGCCTCGGCAACATCGGTCAGACTGTCCTGCCCTCCATGGGCGGTGACGACTGGTCCATCAAATGAGGCAGAAGTCTGCAAGGAACTCCAACTCTCAAAGAGCTACAAATCACAGGGCCCAGACGACTTACCTCCGGCTCTTTTCAAAGATGATGGTGACTTGCTGGCTAAGGAACTGACTGTGTTGTTTACAAAGGTCTGGCAATTAGAGTGTTTCAATATCACGGAATGAGTCGATAGTTATTCCTGTCCTTAAAATGGGTAATAATGGGGGATAAGTCTACTTCCGATTGCGTCCAAACTATTGGCTTCCGTCATATTTCGTAGATTGTTCAAGACCTGAGAAAGATTGACTTGCGTGGAGCAGGCTGGTTTTCGTTCTGGTTGAGGATATATTAATCATATCTTCACCCTCCGTTAAATGCTAAAACACCGTCATACTTAATACAGGTCAACAATCGTAGTGTTTCTTGACATTAGGGTCACCTTCGATTCGTTGGACAGATCTGTTTTCTTGGATTGCCGACTGAACAAGAGTGTGCTTGAGAAGCTTATTAACATCTTAAAGGCCCTATATACACCTCAGGTAGATTGAGGGCATACAACCACTTTTCTCCATTGTTCCATTCAAGTAGTGTGGTTAGACAGGGTTGCCCAATCTCACCATTCTTCCTCAACTTTGTCATCAATGACGTTCTGGAAACAGCTCTGATGGATGTAAGTAATGGCGGTGTGAGTCTGTTACCTGAAGAAAGACTTCTCGACCTTGAGTATGTGGGCGATATTGTCTTACTGTGCGATAATGCCCAAGCCATGCAGTCCGCACTCAATCAGTTGGCAACCAATGGCAGGATTCTAATCCTGTACTCACCCTAGATAGTGAGCAGATAGAAGTAGTCGAGAAGTTTTTGTATCTAGGTAGCTGCATAAGTGCTAGTGGTGGCGTGAGTGATGAGATCAACGCATGTATAGTGAAAGCCAGAGTGGCTTATGCCAATCTAGGCCATTTTTGGCGCCGCCGTGATGTTAGTCTATCTGTAAAAGCTCGGATCTACAACGCGTCCGTGAGAGCAGTTCTGCTCTATGCTTGTAAACCCGGCCTCTCCGAGTTGAGGATGTTAGACCACTCTCTGTGTTTAATCATCGTTGTCTCCGAAGGATTGCTTTCATCCAGTGGCAACACCATGTTAATAAAGCAGAGGTTCAGCATCGTGTGTTCGGGTACAGTGACAATGATTCACTTGGTGTCACTACCTTGAAACATCGACTTCGGTGACTTGGACATGTCTTACGAATGTCGTCCCAGAGAATTCCACGTCGTGCATTATTTGCCGACAGTGGGACTGGTTGGAAAAAGCGGAGAGGTGGTCAGTGTATGACATGGTGTCGTGGTATGAAAGAAAGCTGCAAAGGGCTGGCTTGTGTTGGTCCTTTACGACTCCCTGGCTGGGATCCGAGAGATGATGCAGCACAGTGGCTAGAGACGTTGTCGGAAATGGCTCAGAAGATAAGTCAATGGCGATACTGATTTAATGTAACTACTTTAACTGAAAGAATCCGGTCCGGTTGCATTTTTACCGACTGAACTGCTTCTTCCTTTATTAATAATATTATTACTTTTCTCTCATACAATAATTTTTGTTGGTTGTTGTTCTTCCTTTTATTGTGAGCGCTTTACATTCTCTATCTCTTCACAACCTCATTTTTATTGAGTGGAGCATAAGTATTTGGTACTCCCTTGTACCAAGTTTGTGTTCAAATAAATAAATGTGTGTATAAAAGCCTTTGTAAATATCATTAATGATCACATTGAAACTTTGTTGTTGAGGTTCGAACGTCACTAAAGAGTAATTACTTACTTACTTACGCCTGTTACTCCTCGTGAAGGAGCATAGGCCGCTCACCAGCATTCTCCATCCAACCCTGTCCTGGGCAATCCTTCCAAGCTCTTTCCAGTTCTTATTCATCTTTTTCATATCTGCTTCTATTTCCCGACGTAATGTGTTCTTTGGCCTTCCTCTTTTCCGCTTCCCTTCAGGATTCCAAGTTAGCGTTTGTCTCGTAATGCAGTTTGATGATTTCCTCAATGTATGTCCTATCCATTTCCATCGTCTTTTCCTAATTTCCTCTTCAGCTGGAAGCTGGTTGGTTCTCTCCCATAAAAGGCTGTTGCTGATGGTATCCGGCCAATGGATGTTGAGTATCATGCGTAGACAGCTATTAATAAATACCTGTACCTTCTTGATGGTGGTTGTTGTAGTTCTCCAAGTTTCAGCTCCGTACAGTAGAACTGCCTTGACGTTCGTATTGAAGATTCTGACTTTGATATTGGTTGAAAGTTGTTTTGAGTTCCATATGTTCTTCAGTTGAAGGAATGCCGCTCTAGATTTGCCAATCCTCGCCTTGACGTCTGCATCTGAACCTCCTTGTTTATCGACGATGCTTCCCAGGTATGTGAAGGATTCCACGTCTTCCAGAGTTTCGCCATCAAGAGTGATTGGATTGCTGTTCTCCGTGTTGTGTTTGAGGACCTTGGTTTTCCCTTTGTGTATGTTGAGGCCTACTGATGCAGAGACTGCTGCTATGCTGGCTGTCTTTATCTGCATTTGTTCGTGTGTATGTGATAGGAGGGCTAGGTCATCTGCGAAGTCCAAGTCGTCTAATTGGTTCTGAGCTGTCCATCGTATGCCGTAGTTTCCCTCAGATGTCGAGGTCTTCATAATCCAGTCGACCACCAGAAGAAACAGGAAGGGAGAGAGTAGACAGCCTTGTCTTACTCCGGTCCTTACTTGGAATGCGTCTGTCAGCTGTCCTCCATGCACTACTTTGCACTGTAGTCCATCGTATGAGTTCCGGATAATGTTGACAATCTTCTCAGGAACTCCGTAGTGTCGAAGAAGTTTCCATAACGTCCTCCTATCTACACTGTCAAATGCCTTCTCATAATCAATGAAGTTGATGTAGAGTGACGAGTTCCACTCAATTGATTGTTCGACGATGATCCGTAGTGTCGCAATCTGGTCTGTGCACGACCGGTCTTTACGGAATCCAGCTTGTTGATCTCGAAGTTGAGCGTCTACTGTGTCTTTCATCCTGTTCAGTAACACTCTGTCAAAAACTTTTCCTGGTATTGACAGTAGTGTAATGCCTCCGTAATTTTCACACTTGCTCAGGTCTCCTTTCTTTGGAATCTTGATGAGGTGTCCTTCCTTCCAGTCCATCGGCACTTGTTCCTCTTCCCAAATCTTCTTGAATAGAAGATGAAGCATGCTTGTAGTTACTTCGATGTCTGACTTCAGTGCTTCAGTTGGTATATTGTCGGGTCCTGCTGCTTTCCCGCTCTTGATTTGTCTGATGGTCATTATGATTTCTTCCGTTGTTGGTGGATTGACATCTATGGGAAGATCTGTGTGTGCTGCTTTGATGTCCGGTGGATTCATTGGTGCCGGCCTATTCAGGAGTTCCTCGAAGTACTCTGCCCGTCTGTTCCACTGTTGTTGGATTTCAGTGATTGGTCTTCCTTCTTTGTCTTTGACTGGTCTCTCTGGTTTACTGTATTTCCCTGCAAGCTTCTTCGTCGTATCGTAAAGCTGTCTCATATTTCCTTCTCTTGCAGCTTTTTCCGCCGTCGTTGCTAGTTCTTCCACGTATTTTTGCTTATCAGCTCTAATGCTCTTCTTCACTTTCTTGTTTGCTTCTATGTACTCTGCTTGTGCTTGGACTTTCTCTGCTCTTGTTCGACTGTTGTTAATTGCTGTCTTCTTGTTCTTTCTTTCTTTGATCCTGTCCAGTGTTTCTGTAGAGATCCATTCGTTGTGATGATGCTTCTTGGGGCCCAGAACCTCTTGACACGTTGAAGTTAATGTTTCTTTGATACCTTTCCAGCTATCCTCCATAGTAGTTTCTTCTTCCTTCAGTAGATCCTGTAAGGCTTGGAACCTGTTGTTGAGAGCTACCTTGAATTCATTGAGTTTGTCAGTATCTCGAAGGAAGGCTGTATTGAACCTTTGTGGTGCTGTTTGTCCAGTTGTCCAGTTCTTCTTTAGCTTCAGTTTCAATTTGGCCACAACCGGGTGATGATCTGAAGCTATGTCCGCTCCTCTCCTGGTTTTCACATCTTCCATTGTCCTTCGGAACTTTTTATTAATGCAAATGTGATCTATCTGGTTCTCTGTGGTGTGGTCCGGTGAGATCCATGTAGCTTTGTGTATACGTTTGTGTGGAAATATTGTACCGCCTATGACCAATTTATTGATTGCACACAGATTTGCAAATCTTTCCCCGTTTTCGTTTCTCTCTCCCAGTCCATGTAGTCCCATGATGTCTTCATATCCGGTGTTGTCCATTCCGACTTTGGCGTTTAGATCTCCCATCAGAATGGTGATGTCCTTTCTTGGGCACTTCTCTATGATTGATTGCAGCCTCTCATGGAATTGATCTTTAACGTCGTCGTTGCTATCATTGGTGGGTGCATAACATTGGATAATGTTCATTGTGATCCCCTCCTTCTTTGTTTTGAATGATGCTTTGATGATTCTGGATCCGTGAGATTCCCATCCTACAAGTGCATAGTATTAGAGCAACTCCCTGAGTGTGTGGAGCATTTTCCTCTTCGTGACCGGAGTATAGCAGCATCTCTCCCGTATTTAGCCTTTGTTGTCCAGCTTGGGTCCAATGGGTTTCACTGATTCCCAGTACTGCCAAGTTGTATCTCCTCATTTCCGTTGCTATTTGACTGGTCTTCCCGTTCTCCCACATTGTCCGGACGTTCCATGTACCTATAAAAATTGTTGCTCTGGTTGTTAGAAGGGGCATCGGCCTCGTGGCTTCCGAAGGAACTCGGCTTTCACCATGAAGCGTCATATTACCTCTAACTCCCAGGGCAGAGTTTAAATGGTTTGAGTTATTTTTTCTGGTTAGCGTTTTTTTAGCGAGTTAGGTTTCTACGGGATGGGGACGCTAACCCCATGCCCAACCCTCCTCCTTTACCCGGGCTTGGGACCGGCAGTAACTCTGGAAGAGCTACAGGCGGAGTTTTTTTCTCTTTCTAATTGACTAAAGAGTAAACCTCATAATATTCGTTACCACCCACCGACTCGGTATAATTTATGTATTCTTATTATCTGTGGCTGTCACTTATTATCTAGAGTTAGAATCTCTGAGATATCAGTTTACTGAAATTAATATTACTCTGTAGTAATGTATACTATCAATTAAACCGTATGTCTACGATTTCTTACAGCTTACGTATAGTTATCCATAAATGCAGGATTTTGAGTCACAGGGACGTTTTGCAATTTAAATAGTACCTTCGGACATCTATTGCAAAAAGCTCTCTTTTAAAGATTGTGGAAACCTTTTATAGATTTTTTAACACCATTTTAAATTTATAGGAGTCAAGCAATTGGCAAGAGCGAAAAGAAGTTTTGGAGGTTATCAGTAACCAGTTAAAATGTTCTACCTTGTCCGATGCGATCTGTGGCCTTGTAACTAAAGCCTTATGTCAAGTAAGAATTTTTCGTATCTCTTCATTAACTATTGTATAACTATCATTAAGCTAGTTTGAATTAATTTCGTATTGGTTTTATCCTAAAATAGGTGGCGTAATAACGGTCTTAATTTAAATTAAATATTCAAATATTGCCTTAGATCTAAGCGGACAATTTTTGACTCACTATTATTAACTTTAACAAAAATATTATTTTGAGTGTCCGAATGTCTTCATCATACTATAGTATCACTGTAAGCTTTGTATCCACAGATTCATTATCACATCTGAAATCTGTAGTTATCTAGATGATATGTAACTAGTTTATATACTTATATGTTTTGAACTCGGCTTTTGACTTTCTCAAGAAGGTTACATTACATGAACAAATTAACCAGGAACTTTTAATTTTGCATATGTTTTAAACAATTATTATAATAGTTAAGCAGTTGAGTAGACCACATTATGAGTACTTATTTTGTTTATTTATTTATTTGAACACATAAATATTGGTACAAAAGGGCACCAAATATATATGCGCCGCAGAAAACAATGAGAATGGGGAGATAAAAAAGGTAGGGAGCATAAAAGAAAAAAAGAAGAAGAGGAACAATAACGACTAGATTAGTGTAAGGAAGTGTAATAATAATGATAATAATAATAGGGGAAACGGGAAGGTACAACCACTTTTCATGAAGAAAGTAAAAGAAGGTTACAGCAGGATCACCACTGGATTCTATTCTGAGCCATTTCCGACAACGTCTCTAGCCACTGTGCTGCATCATCTCTCGGATCCCAGCCAGGGAGTCGTAAAGGACCAACACAAGCCAGCCCTTTGCAGCTTTCTTTCATACCACGACACCATGTCATACACTGACCGCCTCTCCGCTTTTTCCAACCAGTCCCACTGTCGGCAAATAATGCACGACGTGGAATTCTCTGGGACGACATTCGTAAGACATGTCCAAGTCACCGAAGTCGATGTTTCAAGGTAGTGACACCAAGTGAATCATTGTCACTGTACCCGAACACACGATGCTGAACCTCTGCTTTATTAACATGGTGTTGCCACTGGATGAAAGCAATCCTTCGGAGACAACGATGATTAAACACAGAGAGTGGTCTAACATCCTCAACTCGGAGAGGCCGGGTTTACAAGCATAGAGCAGAACTGCTCTCACGGACGCGTTGTAGATCCGAGCTTTTACAGATAGACTAACATCACGGCGGCGCCAAAAATGGCCTAGATTGGCATAAGCCACTCTGGCTTTCACTATACATGCGTTGATCTCATCACTCACGCCACCACTAGCACTTATGCAGCTACCTAGATACAAAAACTTCTCGACTACTTCTATCTGCTCACTATCTAGGGTGAGTACAGGATTAGAATCCTGCCATTGGTTGCCAACTGATTGAGTGCGGACTGCATGGCTTGGGCATTATCGCACAGTAAGACAATATCGCCCACATACTCAAGGTCGAGAAGTCTTTCTTCAGGTAACAGACTCACACCGCCATTACTTACATCCATCAGAGCTGTTTCCAGAACGTCATTGATGACAAAGTTGAGGAAGAATGGTGAGATTGGGCAACCCTGTCTAACCACACTACTTGAATGGAACAATGGAGAAAAGTGGTTGTATGCCCTCAATCTACCTGAGGTGTATATAGGGCCTTTAAGATGTTAATAAGCTTCTCAGGCACACTCTTGTTCAGTCGGCAATCCAAGAAAACAGATCTGTCCAACGAATCGAAGGTGACCCTAATGTCAAGAAACACTACGATTGTTGACCTGTATTAAGTATGACGGTGTTTTAGCATTTAACGGAGGGTGAAGATATGATTAATATATCCTCAACCAGAACGAAAACCAGCCTGCTCCACGCAAGTCAATCTTTCTCAGGTCTTGAACAATCTACGAAATATGACGGAAGCCAATAGTTTGGACGCAATCGGAAGTAGACTTATCCCCCATTATTACCCATTTTAAGGACAGGAATAACTATCGACTCATTCCGTGATATTGAAACACTCTAATTGCCAGACCTTTGTAAACAACACAGTCAGTTCCTTAGCCAGCAAGTCACCATCATCTTTGAAAAGAGCCGGAGGTAAGTCGTCTGGGCCCTGTGATTTGTAGCTCTTTGAGAGTTGGAGTTCCTTGCAGACTTCTGCCTCATTTGATGGACCAGTCGTCACCGCCCATGGAGGGCAGGACAGTCTGACCGATGTTGCCGAGGCAGCAGACCAGTTAAACTGTTCCTCGAAAAACTCTCTGCATCGTCCAAGACGTCGGTAAATGTTATTGATTGTCATCCCGTTATCCTTGCAGATCGTTTCGCTCACACCAGATCTGTTGATGCCAATGTTTCGGATGAGTTGGAAGAGCTTCCGGTAGTTACCAGATGCAGATGCTTCTTCCATCTCACATTGTGAGTACACCTGTCTTTTCATTTTATGGTGACCGAGGGAATCAAATCTTATTACAAAATACTAGTTTCTGCAGAGCAGCTTGGAGGTTAGTCACTTGTGCTTTTTGTATATGTAAATAAAGGATACACAAAATACTGCCAGCTGTGTATACATGGTTTTTATGAGCTCCTTATCTTTTTTCGATCTAACGTTTTTTTTAACTTATTTTTAACATCATGAACTCAATCAGTGTATATTAGGTTGGACACTTGACCCTAACATCACACGTTTAAACCTAACCCTACGGTTTGGCAAGCTAATTCTAATCGTTATCTTCTGATTAGCAAATGTAATTTGCTGCCAATGTATTAGCTTGTTTTTTATATGTGTAGTTAGAATTAAGAATACTAATCTATTTGTAGTTTACTATAATCTGCTTGGATATCTGTTTCTTGATGCCCGAATGTTTTTATGGTATTTCCCCTCTCTCTTATTTCTCTAGGTAATTACATCTGATAAACATTCAATGTTGGTAATTCGTGCAGCTGGTGTCTTATCTGAATTAGCTCAATCAATGAATAATGGCTTTACTGTTCATTCAGAGCGTGCTTTAACTACTTGTTTATTAAAATTTAAGGACACTAAAGCTAACTTGTCTCTAGCTTTACGTTCGGCCACAACTGCTATTGTGGATACAGTTAGTTTCTATCATATATTTTAAAGAAAGCTCATTTACATCTATTCATGCTTTTAAGTGACGTAATTTGTTTATTTAACATTGGTGTGTGTACTAGTTGTGTTAAAAAGGAACTGTTTGTTTAAAATAGTAACATACTATGTATATTTGTGTACTTATCTCCACTTCGTGACGTAAGTAATAGACAACAGTCACCATACATTCAATTTTATGTGCAAGATTATGCTAGGAATAAATCCCTCTCGTCCATAATAATGACATTTCCGGTTATTTCCTTCAATATCTATTAATTCTGTTAACTTTCAGTTGTCAGTTTACACTTTTACTCAACAAATATTTTTCCAATATTCCAAGTATTTAAAATAGTTACCAACCATAAAACCACGAGTTCAAATCCATTGATACTGCTAGTGTGTTATTATGACTTAGATTTCCAAAGTATTTATTATTTATGGCTTAATAAGTTAACTTGAACTTAAATTATAAGCTATATCAGTGTGCGAAGTTTCTGAGGTCCGTGAATTGTCGGACAGTCATTTCAGAGCAATCTTCCAATCAACCGACTATTCTTAGAACTATACACTAAATTCTTACATTTCTTTGGCTGTTAACTCTTTGTGGTTGCTCAATATGTGATTTTAGTGGGCGTATTCCTTGCAAAACCTTTAAATTTTGGTTACTGATTCTCGAATATGCTAAAACACATCAGACCATTGTCCTCATTAGTTATCATTACGTACCAGTCCCTAGCTTTCATTGGTAGTCATCCGTCATATGTGCTGAAAAGATCCTTGTTCAGCTAATTACTGCTATTGTAATTATTCCAGTGTAGTAAATTAAATCACTGTATTGTTTGTAGATTCGTAGCAGTTCTTATTTCACTCCTATGTAAATCTATCCTATTCTAAGTAAATGTAAGGCCAGACATCGTATGACTGATGAACAATGCCAATCTTCTTATTTATTTTATAAACATTTGTACATGTGGCCTTGTTGACCCCATTATACTTATTCTAATATACGAATACAAACATCTGTGTTTGCTTCTCTATACGTTTGCATATCTATTTGCTGCACTAAATTTAAGCGTATGTAAACTGAATCACAAATTCATTCAGTAGTTTGGCTATAAGGCACCATTCGTACTGCATTCATTTGTTCACCTTTCTTCGTCATGGTTTGCCTGTTGGTATGCGTAGCATATATATTTAACTTAATATCGTGTTGTTCAACGTGAAAAATCTAAGGAAATATGTACAAAATTAAATCGGATCAATGTTTCATTAGAGTCCGATGGCTACTATAGATTATCCGACGATGACATATATACAATGTATAGTGCACTTGTTTTCCTAAATGTCTCTGATGACAGTCATTATGCAAACGTGTGGATAAAAGTGTGCGTCATATTAGTTTTTTATCTCTATTGATTTATGTTCTATTACTTTATTCATTTCTAAAGTTCGTTTCGGTCCTATTTCTCTCATAATAGTATTTGTAAGACATTTTTCAAGGGGTTGTATGTTGAACCATGCTTTAGTACACAGTACGCATCAATATTTTTGTTTATCTTGTAGATGTCTTTTGATCTGGCTTTAGTGCAACTTCAGTCTGCATTGAGTACTCCGGTGGCAAAAACACAGGCTGAAGCTTTGCGTTTGCTTGCTCACATATTTTGTAAAAGTAATTTAAGGCGAGAACTTCAACTTTCACAACGCTTAAAAATTTCAAAACCTTTTTTATCTAATATTGCTAAATTTTCTCAGCACAAAGCTCCAGAATGCCGTGAAGCGTGTTTACAGGTGTTTGCTGCAAATCGCATTTTTTTAGACTTTACTAGTGAGCAATTCAGTGCTATTATTGATAACATGTTGGACGAATCTCGACGCCTCAGGGTCAACGCTGCTTTCTTGCAGTTAAATGAAGGTATATTACAAAAAAATGTAGCCCATGCAAATTCTGATCCAGCAAACTTGATCACAAAATCTAAATCTAAGGATTCACATATTCAACAACAACTGGCCGACGATTTTGACTTCCCTGTTACTCGTAAGTAAATGTTTGTATAAAGACTTATCGATTGCTTTGAATCTTCTATTCATTTCACTACTATACTGGTCTGTAGTTTTCATTAGTAAAGCTATTACCTGATAGCTTAGAGATTTGACGTTTGTTCATTAATTTAGCGGTTCAACTCTAGCTGACCTACTCCATGAACATGATGTAGTTCAAATTTTTCTACTCGTTGCAAAATGAACCTGATGGTAACTATTTGTGTGTTAGACGTCAAAGACAATTGCTTTTTAGATGCGAAATCGTCATGTCATTTCTCTTAATTTTCTTAAGTTACTTAAAAGTACTTTGGAATACGTGTTAGAAATTCCCGATGTATGTACTCAATTTGTTATTTTAAACAGTAATGAGAAAATTAACTAGTAAATGTTAAAATGATCACAAGTTACTAATGCTCAATAAATGTTATTTTAGTAGGGATTATGCTTTAAATAAGTAAAAATATACATACAGTTGTCTTCTATTGGAGCGCTGCGTACAATTTTTAACTCACATTATAATCTTCCAGACAAATTTTTAGTCCTCTTTGGTAATATAGCACATAGAGTCCTAAATGAGCAGTAAATGTTGGAAAATTATAAATTAGATATTTGTAAGCAACAAAAAAGCAGTGTCAGTCATTAATAAATGTTTTTGGATTTTTAGCCATCAGAGCATCACCTGGTATTTCGAATAAACCTGTTAAAACTGGAAAACAGTCATTACATGAAGTTTTTAAAAACCCTATGCAAGGTCATGTGTCATCTAGTACACCATTTTCAACGAATCAAAAGTCCACATTACATAATTTTAAACAAAATATTCAAATATCAGCTTTAAAATCAAGTGTGTCGAAAATCCCTTCTTCAGTACAATGTGAAGGATTAAAACAACCTCCTGGGAAGGGTAAAGTGAAAGCAGGAAATAAAAACATTACCAAGCCAAAAATTGAAAATTACCAGCCTCAAGATTTGAATTTGTCTCCAGATCATTTACGAAATAAGCTTTCCGAGTAAGTTTTGCTTATATCATATTAGTCTCTAGTAACAGTATGGCTTATGTTATTGGTAGAAAAATTGAATAACTCACGAACATCATCATATACTCTAAAGTGATTAATCAAGTTAGTAGTTTAGACTATTTTAAACCAAAATAAACAATATACTGCAGAGAAAAATGAATCCCACCTCCGACACATGATTGCCCCCAAATGCCCTGGTACGGCCGAGAGTGGGGAGAGTCCGCTCTCCCTCTCGAAATGCTCTCACATGGCCACGCGTATATAGCCCCTGCCAGGGAAGTCCTACTCACTGCCTTCTCGTGGCACCAGTGTTGTTTACGAAAATGAGAGGACGAAAAGCGAATGTCCGGCGCTTTAACCGGATACCAAACCAATTGTGCACATGGGCTCTAGTATCCTGAAGGAACAAATGGCGTATGAAACAATCGTTGGTCACCGGCTACCATGGGACTGCATCTCCTTACGATGCTCCACTGCCTTGTGGGTCAGACGTCCAGGTCGAAGGCTCGGGGTGTGGCCCCCTAAGAAAACCACCTGCTTCGGTTTGGGCACCCGGGCAGTATTACAGCCCTCACACAAATCAATTGAGATTTGTGTGGCGCATATGAATTTGGTGCCTCCCTGTACCTATACTTATGTGTTAAAATAAATAAATAAATAATAAAATGTAAAGTTAATAGTGGTGATATGAATCAGTCTGTCAGTCATACGCAACGTAGAACTAGAACCTGACATATGTGCATCGGTTATTTATTTTAACACATAAGTATAGGTACAAGGAGGCACCAAGTACATATGCGCCACACGAATCTCAATTGATTTGTGTGAGGGCTGTAATACTGCCCGGGTGCCCAAACCGAAGCAGGTGGTTTTCTTAGGGGGCCACACCCCGAGCCTTCGACCTGGACGTCTGACCCACAAGGCAGTGGAGCATCGTAAGGAGATGCAGTCCCATGGTAGCCGGTGACCAACGATTGTTTCATACGCCATTTGTTCCTTCAGGATACTAGAGCCCATGTGCACAATTGGTTTGGTATCCGGTTAAAGCGCCGGACATTCGCTTTTCGTCCTCTCATTTTCGTAAACAACACTGGTGCCACGAGAAGGCAGTGAGTAGGACTTCCCTGGCAGGGGCTATATACGCGTGGCCATGTGAGAGCATTTCGAGAAGGAGAGCGGACTCCCCTTACTCTCAGCCGTACCAGGGCATTTGGGGGCGTGCATCGGTTCAAGTTTCTATATCACGTTAGCACAACGAGATGAAGTTCTCAAAACAAATCCCAGAAGTATATACTCACTTCTAAATAATATAACTGAATATAATGTTCGATGTATTTCTACTCTTAGAATCACCAGTTTAGTTATTGGTTGTTCTGTAAAAAGATATGAGCTTATTTACAGTTGTCCAACCGATCATGATAATAAGGAAAAAGTGATGAGACTATAATTTATGGACAACTTTCGAGCGACGCTATAGTGACCTTAATAGTGTCTGCTGACTTGCTAGGGCTAAATGAGGATTACAAAGCAATTTGAAGTATAAGGATTATGATCTACGGTTGATGGTTATGGTCAAGAATTAATTTTATTGTTTTTCATCACAAGCTGACATCAGCTCAAATGCCAAGACTATTTGGCCAAATGGGTGGATGAATTACGCGCCAAAATCTAAGACCTGATATCCTAAACCTAATTGGTTCGTCCATAAATAGTCTCGCCAAAAGAATGTTTCTTCTTAGTTGAGATTCGGAAATGGAGTCAATTACTTAACTTTACATTTTTGTAAGTTACTTATATTAGTGGAGTGTCAAAATTAATCCGAATCAATTAATAGATACAGATCGTTCAAATAATTTGTTAGATTTATACTCTTAAAGTATTTTTGTAGTTCACGTCATTGATAAAAGTACTTGTGTTGATTCTGTTATTCAGAATTGATAAATAAAGCTTTATCATCAAGCCTTTAAGCTCAGAAATATTCTTAGGTTATTAAAATTTCCACCATCTTAATATCCGGGTATTTTTCATAATTGAGCTATTTCCCATTAAGTGATTGTAAAATCTCTTCCCGTTCTGTTTCTAGAACATATTTCGTAAATGTACCACTGGAACAATTAAATGATGCTTCTTGGAAGATTCGTTTACAAATTGCTGAACGTATCAATGCCATTATTAAATCCAATCCTCCAGAATATCCTGATATTCATTACTTACTTCAGTATATTCTACATTGTGGGACAGCGAAAGATAGTAATTTTCGTGTAAGTCATTTGATAACTTCGTCTTATTGATAAAATTACCGAATAGTCCTGATTGGAACACTGAATTATGTGATTGCATAGTGCACCTGGTCAGCGTCTGTTTGGTAAAGTTCCATTCTACGAGATAGGTTGTTAACTGCATACCCAAACCTCTTCTTTTATATGGGCTTAGGGCTGGCAGTAACCCTTAAATCACACTTGGTAGCGAAGCCCTTGAAGAAGTCCAAACATTCATTTACTTGGGCAGCATCATCGAACAATAGGGAGAAGCTCATGCAGACGTAAAGGTAAGAATCGGTAAAGCAAGGGCAGTATTCCTACAATTAAAAGACATATGGAACTCAAAACAACTGTCAGCCAACACCAAAGTCAGAACGTCAAGACAGCTCTACTGTACGGAGCTGAAACTTCCAGAGCTATTACAACCATCATCAAAAATGTACAAGTATTTACGAACGATTGTCTACGCAAGATACTAAGTACCCATCAGCCGAATACCATCAACAACAACCAACTGTGGAAGAGAACAAGCTGGCTTCTATCTAAAGAGAAGATTAGGAAAAGACGCTTCAGGTGGACAGGATATACATTAAGGAAATCATCAAAGTGCATCACAAGGCAGGTGCCAACTTGACTGGAAGAAGGAAGATGAAAGACCATAAACCATATTGTGTCGGGAAGTGGAGGCGGACATCAAAATAATGAATGACAACTTGAGACAAGTGGAAAGGATTGGTCAGGACAGAGTTTGTTAGAGAATGGCAGTGGGTAGTCTATGCTCCTCCACGAGGAGTAACAGGAGTAAGTAAGTAATAATACACTCTCAGAGACGATTACAATTTTTATCAGTGGCAGTAGCAAAAAAATTAGTTTATGGATTTTTTCCAAGTTGATACGTATCGAATACAATACGCATGCCTAGTGTCAACCATATACTTCCATTACTGCGGTGAAAAATTTTTAAATTTCATTTTCCATGAGGGAGATAGCTATTTAAAAGTTGAGGATTTTTCATTTTACATATAAAACATCTTGAATTTTCACGAAAATTAGGTTGGTTGACAGTTGCGAATACTTCTGTGAATGAAAGATCGACTAGTGAACTAGTCGAATTATCACTGTTCATCTATGTAACCAAAAAGAGCGAAATATACTCGTACGTTTATCATCGGATTCATTTAGTACGTTTTACAGTTTGGATGCCATTAAACAGGGTCAACGTAACTGTTATTTTGATGAGCATTTAATGATTTTTTTCCGGAGGATGTTGTAATCAACAAAATCGTTTTTAGGCGTGTGTAGAAAGCTTAGTTCAGTGTAGCCCTAAGCTATATACTTAATTTTTTAACTATTAATTGTTCAGTATTGGTCACATTCACTCTTTGTCTTCCCTTAGATATTAAGTTATAAATTATCCTGCGCTTTATACTCAACTAATTTATCTTTTCCGAATCATATTGTCTTCGCCTAATCTTTTCCACTACGGTTGATACCATTATTACCTCTACTAGTCTGGTATTTGTATTGATAATTTCATCTTGGTGTACTGATATAAAATGGCAAGTTTCTTATTTGCTTATGACTAACTGACTGACCATCTGTCATTAAAATTTTTCTGATTGATTAAGAATCACTACTGCTCTTTTCTATAATTAGTTTTTCTGGAGACAATGGAGTACTTTTGTCGTCTAACTATAGGTTCAACTATCGTTTCTTCTACGTTTTAGGTGCGTTGTGAAATCCTAAATATCTTGTCGAAATTATTATCACAAAATAAATCTCAAAATTGGATTAATATGACTTTGATAATATCGCTTTGTGACCAGTTATTTGCTACCATTGAAGATTCTAAATCCGGTCCTTTAGTTGAACAAACTCTTCGAGATTTAATGAATGTCATAGGCTTTCCAAAAACTGTTGAGTTCATTAACGCAGGTTTGAAGAAACAAGTTTCTCCTACAGTTCATTCTTCACTCATAAAGTGGTTATCTTCGTCCATAAGGTCGTTAGATTCCAAGTGAGTGAATATTTTTACGATTAAGAGTTTCTTAGCCGTTCACAAATAACTAGTTTTGTAGTTGATAAACGTGTTGTTCTGCTTAAAATGTCACCATATGTCTGAAGCGTATATTACAGTCATTATTTATTTGTTTAAACGTTAAATTATTAATACAAATGGGCATCAAAATATATATGCGCCACACAAAGTAGTTATCATTCAATTTTTATTTGGGCTATGATACTGTTCGGGTGCACAAATCGAAACAGGTGGTTCCCCTGAGGGGCCACTCTCCGATTATTCGACCCAGATGTTTAGTCCAGGAAGCAGTAGAGCAGCGTTAGGATATGGGGTACCATGGTAGCCGGTGACCAAGAATAGGTTTGTAAAACATTTGTTCCCTCACTGTGCTAGAGCTCATGTGCACCATTGTTTTGGAATCAGGTTTTTCCACCTCTTCTAGGTGAGTTTTCCGTACAGTCCTTTATTTTCATGATCTATTAAAACTGTTTGAGATCGCACCAAAATTATTTGATAATCGTCTTTCAATACATGTTGACTTTGTGATCTTTTGATCTTGGTTCATCATATCAAATGCTTAGATTTTCCATTTAGTTTATCGTCATTGTTTAGCGTATTGTTTACCGCTTCACAAATATAAAAATTATAACTGCATAGGTCAAGAAATCGTAAGCACTTCCTAACATGTAAACATAATTTTGTCAACTATCACCTTAGTTTAAGCTAAGATTTCTAAAATGCGTTAGCAATTTAAGTTACGAATAAACTTGTTCGCGCTTCACTTTCTCCTCAGTTCTGATATTTTTATAACAAGTCAAGTGGTTGATTATCAGGACTGTTTTGTTTCCATGGGATGTATGATAATTAGATTTTGATTATATGACATGACTTATTTATTGTGTAATAGGAGCATGACTTTTGCTATCTACCTAAAATAGTGAGATAACTGATTAATTTCTCAGCACAAAAATTCTTCTGTAAATCAATAACATTTAAATATCACATCATGGCTGCATGTTTGTTTTCAGTTTTGATCACCTACCACTTATAGAAATTGTCAAATTTGGACTTGGGTCTTCTTCACCTATTGTGCGTAGTTCAGCAATTGAATTAGCTGGTGCACTTCATGCTTGTTTACATTCGACTGTCAATATTCGTTCATTTTTCTCTTCTGAAAAGCCAACAATATTACAACGTTTGGAAGCAGAGTTTGCAAATATCGATAAAAAATATTCTGTTCCATTTTCGGATACTAAAAACAATAATTCAACATTCTCTGGATTACTACAAACTTTAACACCAGCTGCTATTGAAGCATGGTCTATTAGAGAAAAAAGAATGACAGCTCTGATAGGATCAATTTCACCATCACAAAGACTTACTAATGCTGAAGGTGTTTTGGAATTTTCTGATTCAGATGAAAGTCCAGTCGCAGAACGAAGTTCAGTACCGTACAAGTAGGTTGTCTGTACAGCCATCGTTTTTACTGACATCGTATACATATTTGCTACATGTGCAATTTCAGATTAATAAAAATATCCTGGCTATTAATTCTATTAGATTGTAATTAGTATACTGTATAGGAATACACAATGTTCCTCAAATCAAAAGTAGTTATTAGACTTGGTGAACCCGTTAAATAATAACCTTCAGTGAACTGATGCTCCTTAATGGATTCAGAACCGGGTTACTCAGCTTCAAACTCTGAGATGTTGAATTATTCCGCGAATGACCTCTTTCAGGATTGAGATATTTGCGATTACTAGATCACTGAACTGTGGTCAATGTCATGTTTGTTTAGTCATTTGTACATATTTAGACTATTATTTTTATTTTCATTCACTCAAGGTTTTTTTGCGTATTTTCTCTATTTAATCAACGTTACCGACCTTTTGATAGCTGTAACATGGTTCCAGTTGTTTTTCTTTCTATTTAAATTTTATCAGAAAAAATGGGTTAAAAATGGACAACTGCCTGAATCAATAATTTATTTAATCATTAAAGATTGAAAAACATGGGGCGTAAAACGACACTAGTAGGTAGGCTTTAAAGAACATAATGTATATTTCCTCATCGTCGGTATTAACGAATTCAATTGATTAGGTACTAGGTTCAAATCTCATTGTAAGTGTCAACAGAAGGATAAAGTTTCTTCCAGCTGATAAGTCCCAAGTAAGGAGAAATGCTTGTCATGAATCCCACTACTGGTCACACTCCAACTAGGTGTAAATTCGTTAAACTAAGCTGTAAATCATGATATATAACACAGCCCCTCTGTACATTAGTTATTTGTAGAGAATCAGAATTTATGATGTTACTAATTGAAGATCAACTAACTAAAGCACTAGGCATCTTCACTTATTCATGCCTTTTCACATAACTTCCGTAGCCTTGATTCAATTACAGACGATTAGATATCTCTGATGTAAAGGTATAAATAATTATCTAGGGATCTGAACTTCCAGTTAGTAAACTACCAAAGCTACTGGTAATTAAACAACATGACAGTATCGAAAGTTTTTATGTATAGTTCACAAATGAATTACACAGAGATGTTAGATTATTCCAGGGCATTCATGCTGTTATTTCGTTTTCCTTATAGAAATGTTGATACAGTTTCTATTAGATACATTTTTCACGATAATTTCAACTTTATCTAACGGAAAGTTTCCCAAAAATATCACATACAAGTACGGTGTAGGAAAAACTATCGTTTCCAAACTATTAAAAACCACTATAAATCCTTTGTTTTTAGATACTCTCAACTTCATCTGTGCTTTATTTTTAAGGATTACTGAAGAGATTATTATTTGTAGAAAATTCCCGACACAATCGAACATGATCATCTGTGGTCCCATTTATTTTTTTATTTTTTTTATGCAGGAAAGGTTTTATTGAAGCGGTAACAAGACAGCCTATGCAATTAGAAAATGTGCATTGTAATATTGCCAGTAAAACAACTTACATGACTAATTCCGATATTTCTGATACTATTTTCTTTGTTGAGTCAAACGATGAAACAGGTTTGTTACAAACTAAAGAAATACGCTTGGAAAATTTGAAAAAGGTCAGTTTAGTATATTTAATGAGTTTTTCGTTAGTAGGGAAATTCGTTACGTTTAGTGATTAGGTGCTTTTGTACAGATAATATAGTTCAATTTTGTTGTAAATTCAACCTAAGAAGATCACTAATTTATTGAATCCATTAGTGATGAGTCGGCTTTCGCTAACAATACTAGTACTCACTTAGTATGCTGATACCAATTGACCCACACAATTTCTTTGTGCCTCCAGTTTACCCAATCAAGACACGAGAAAACAAATAAGCTGATTTAACTCCTTATATCATGACTCAAAAATACATGATAATATATATCATTTACAAGACTACAACGCACCATTAATAGGTCATTATCTGTCAATAAATGGGTCATTTGTAGTACAAAACTGAGTGACAGGTATATAGTTAATTAACTGTAATTTATGGACGGTAGTAAGAGCATTATAAAAATACAAACGGTAGTGTTATTATTTTGAAATTTGCATGGTTCAGAATTTTACGATACGCCTATGACTTTCATACCATGAGAATATTTTAGTTGTGTGGAGAAAAAATGACTATGCCTTAACAATCAGTGTCCTATCTTTCTTCATTGCTCGACAGCTAACATTCTGCAGACGCTAAATGGTTTACACTGACTTGGGTTACCATCTGAGTTCAATGCATTTGTTGATCAACTTCGTTTTGTTGAATTCAGATTAGCAAAAAAATATTGGACTGAATATCTTGTAGTTATTGTGAGTATATTTTCATCTTGTACAAATTTATTTTTGTTTGTCTCGTTAGCACCAAATTATCAATAAAGATAAGTTGCAATATCTATTTGATGAATCACATATTCATCCCAGCCTAAAGAAACAGTTATTCTCCACATCATATGAAGGTCATCTGGAAGCACTTGATAGACTGGTTTCTTCATTACATAGAAAAGATACCAGTGCAATACCATCACCTTTAATCATCACATATGCTCATTTTGACTTAATTTTAATGTGGATTGAAGAATATTGTTTTGGACATTGGTTGAAAGGTGATTTTCAAGAATCTGAATATCACAATTGTAAAGCTGTTTTAGCTCGTGGTGAGTCAGTTTTATATGTTTGATTTTCATACTATAGATATTTCTGCTATCCCTTCGCTAGATATTTACTTTAATGGTTTATAACGTTGAATATTTACGCCTATTTGTTGATATTTTTAACTATTCTTTGAAGAATTTTCTCTCTTATGTGGTCTACTTTAATTATATGTTAAGGAGGATCTTTGTCACCAGAAAGTATGATCAATCACTCCGTGAACTATTTAAAACTAAATAGTTATCAGATCGATTACATACTCTATTTGATTAACGCGGAATATAATATATAACTAACGGCACTCGAACGTGTAGAACCCCACAGTCGAAAATCAGAAGATAGAAAAATCAGGAGCAGTGATTGTTGGGTAAGAATCAGAAATGTACAGAAAAACATGTGTATCTATAGTTATTAGCGTTGGTTATAACATCATTATAGTTCAGTCAATCCACAAGGAGTCAAGCTGTGCTACCGTTCAATCATAGCATGCCACGTTAATATTCTAGAAAGCTCCATCAGGTTCTGATTAAGAGGAAACTCTTCGACTCCTTTAGAGCCTCTGTAGGTTCTATCGTGTTTCTCGAAAACCATAGTAACAAAATCACAATTTGGAATTTGTTACATGGTGTACGCACTTAATGTATTGTCAACTAATATCTTTTAATCTTGTGTTTTTACGGCAAACAGAAAAACTAAGCTAATTCATTAGATTTTTATTATGACTTTTCTGACTTGAAGGGTTTCGTTTTACAGAGGGATATCATCCATGAGAACCTATGCTCTTTCCATACTTGATTGACTCATTCTAAAGATTACAGTTTTTCATTATAATTTCGAGAATTATTTCTTTTTTCATTCCTACAATAAGTATCGGATTCGTATCAATTATTGGGGTTTGAACTGTTATCATTTTCTCGATAAATAATTTTAAAAGTAATCCGTGAACTTTCATGTAAATAGTTATAATAACAGTACTTCTTTTTTTCAATACCGTATGTTTGATTACAGTAAGGAATGTTGAGCACGAAAATATTCAATATTGCTAACAAATTCACGTTTTATAAGCATTCGACTTGTAAATATTCAAGAAATATTCATAGGAATTCATTCAGGTATTGATAAAAATCCACTCATATTCATTCGTAAATTCTTACAATCAGTCTTGTTCCGATTATATTATCACCTAATATATTTAACGTATAAATTCTAAATTAATCATCTCTTGTTTCTTAATGGGACTGAGGGGTAAAATATATGAAATATCATTGTGAAACTTCTTGAATTCTTCAGTAATTAGATTCTCTATAGTTCAAAAACACTTTGTGAAACTACGTAAGCACATGCAACTAGCAGACATAGTTTGTGAATTAAAATAAATGTGAAACAGAAATTTATGGAAGTAAGACGATGTTTAGAAAAGTTGTGACCGAGCAGGCCTCTGCTTTCTCCATGAGTTTGAATTTTGCAGACATTATTTGGTAACTGTTGGAGATGCTAGATCCCCTGAAATCACTTGGTTAAACGTCTTGTTTTTGTAATTTGAATTTCTCGTTTTTGCTTCAAAAGCGCCCATTTTTACCTTCAGATTATATTTCCCACTTGGAAGGACCCTAAATGTCATTGGTTGTCTGCCTCTTTCAATATACTATTTTGTAATGTTTACGACGAACATTTTTATGCTGTATATGTACGCTTGAGTTGTTGTTCGTACTTCTGGCTGCTTGTGGAATATACGTTCCCTCATCTGAGCCTGAACTTTTCCCTCTAGTTAGCGTGGCTGGGACTCATTGGAATAGTTAATCTGTCTTGTCGTTTTATCACTGATCCTTCGTTCCGTTCACCAATTTTTAGGTGATCTCATAATCTCTTCAAACATAGCAGTAACCATGGGGTTCATGGTTTACATAATACGTGCACGTTTTGTAAGCGATGTCTATCATAACTCAGTATTGTAGTGTATAATGCTGTAATCTTTGCATCCATCGGTAGATTCGCGTGTCATTGGAACGCTATTATAGGAATAAGGATCCAAGCGCATTCAACCACAAATTTCTTTTACAATTCTGTTGACGTTAATATCAAGACATTCATTCACCGCGTAATCATTTTAGACTAAAGAGTTACAAGAATGTATTCTTTTACATATTCCTAATATTACAGATTGTGTAATTTTGAAATTTATTTACTAACTAGCATATTCTAAAGAATATTCATCATCATGAATTTTCTTTGTATGTATCATGTAGCCTTCGAGTATTTGACTGCTGTAATTTCGTTATTTGCTCAAAATGATTTGAGGTTAAGTGAACAAGAAGTAAATATTATTCTTATCCCATTATTAAATTGTCAACTTCAATCATTAACTGTATATAAAGATTCAGTTATTTATCGTGCTGCATCTGATTCAATACATCTTATACGTCAAGTTTATCCTCCTAGTTTATTGATGGACATGCTTGTTAAATATATGCATCAATGTAGTACTGCGAAAATGCGTCAGAGTAAGTTATGTCTTTTTTGTTTTGTTTTATCTTTCAGTGATTATTATACCTATCCATCATATTATTCTAAAATAGTATGAAACTGTGAAGTCAGTTAGCCACACCTCATTAGCACAGCAAGACGAACACCGGATTTATAGAAGCAGTTAACTCAATCGTTTTATATATAAATAAAAGATTTTATGTAAGGATATAGTACAGTAAGAAAGAATTAGTTGGTACAAAGAAAGATATGAAGCAATTTTAATCTCATAGTTTAAGGGAAGACATAGAGTGAATGCACCTACGCCATTGTAATAGATTCTGAGCCATGTCATTCAGAGTCTCCAACCATTGGTTACGATAGTCACGCCGACCCCAATCAAGTAGTCTGCATCTACCAACATGTCTCAAACCAGAAGTTAGTGACTTCAATGACTGATGCCACGTTATGGTTTGGCCACCCCTAATTTTCTTCCAACCATCCCCAACACTAGTGTCAGCATTGCGCGTCGTGGCAATCGGAGTTCAGGCATACGTGACACGCAGCCCAACCATCTTAGTCGATGAAGATTCACAAATGATTTACCATCACTCCCTAATACTCTGCGTCTAACCTCACTATTACTTACCCGGTGATCCCAGCAGATGCGAGAAACATTTCTAAGACATCTGTGATCAAATACTAGTAGCGCAGTATACTCGTCCCTTAATTGATAGACGGATATCTCTCCTTCGCCATAGGTGACGCGATTTTCGATGTTTCATTGCCTATCTTAAGCAACCCAATCAATTTAGTGAGATTTGTTCCTATCTCATTAGTCTACTCTTTTTTTATGGTTCTTAGCTATAAGATAACTTGAATTAGCTTCTGGTCCACTTCTGGATGGTAGCATTTTCTGTGGATTATTGATCGTCTCTCGAATTACATATCCTTACTTATAATGGTTTATTATATTTTACCATCATAATGTTTATAGCGTAGTTAATATGGTATTACTTTGTTTTAATTTTAGTTACTCATCGAATTCTTCTATGATTTATTCCGATTATATTTTGTTGGATCGTTTGTATTACTTTTCTTTCAGTTTGCCTTGATGAATTACTTAGTCTTATACCGCGCTCCGGTGATCTAAGAGGATTTACTTCCGAACTCCACTTAAAACTAATTGCCCAGCAACTTGCTGACTCTGATTCTGGAGTGAAGAAATCTGCATTGAGTTGTTTATGTGTAGCCTATAAATTTTTGGGATCCTTATTTTGGCAGCATATTGGAAATGTAAGTTTTGTAAAACTTTTGGTGTGTATTTGTCGGCAATGATTTTTGTATACCATCTAAATTTCATTATTTTGGAATGCAGCTTTTATTGGTTTACTTACAGTTCACATGTTAGAATATAATGATAGGTATTGGTATGTTCTAATGTACGAAATTATGCGACTACTACATATTGGGTCACAATTGTGAATCTTCTTCTTCAGCTACACCTATTTTTGAGCAGCCAGGTATTATCACCAATCTTTGTGCAACTGGTAAATAAAATAGTACTTGAACGTTTATCTGATTATTGGCTAGTATCGACATGTGCTATTCGTCTTTTCTATATTTTTATGGGACTCGAACTAGCTGGGTTACTCACTGAAGATCCTACTCATTGGGTATGTAGACAACATGCGTGACATTCAGTATTAACAGTACTTTCATCCTGTTGACTAAATTTATTGGTGGTTTCAGATCTGGATATGAATGTATCTATCGAACATTTGCTCTTCATTAGGCATACCCCCAAATGCCCTGGTACGGCCGAGAGTGGAGAGAGTCCGCTCTCCTTCTCGAAATGCTCTCACATGGCCACGCGAATACAGCCTCTGCCAGGGAAGTCCTACTCACTGCCTTCTCGTGGCACCAGTGTTGTTTACGAAAATGAGAGGACGAAAAGCGAATGTCCGGCGCTTTAACCGGATACCAAACCAATTGTGCACATGGGCTCTAGTATCCTGAAGGAACAAATGGCGTATGAAACAATCGTTGGTCACCGGCTACCATGGGACTGCATCTCCTTACGATGCTCCACTGCCTTGTGGGTCAGACGTTCAGGTCGAAGGCTCGGGGTGTGGCCCCCTAAGAAAACCACCTGCTTCGGTTTGGGCACCCGGGCAGTATTACAGCCCTCACACAAATCAATTGAGATTCGTGTGGCGCATATATATTTGGTGCCTTCTTGTACCAATATCTATGTGTTAAAATAAATAAAATAAATAAATTAGGCATACCTATCAATGCTCCTATACAGTTATATTTCTTGATCTAGACGCAACATTCGATCGACTCGGTTTATCGAAAGATTTTGTTAGTCTCTGAACTAGAAAGGCGTACTAAAGAAGTAATATGAACGAGAAAATATTCTTTAATCGATTTTAGAATCTTAAATCACTATTTATCAATACCTAATTAACCGACTCAGTTTTTTAATTGTTCTATATACTAATACTGTCAGTTTCCTGATCATTTTTGTTTTTTGCTCAACACGTCCTACCATGAAGAATGTGACGATGGGGTAGTCGTTTTGAGTTATCTTCTAATTCAGTTATCAATAACTATACCATATGCTGTTATGCTAAATTTTTTTAGCTTCCAGAAAATGATAAAAAGTTACTTGAACAATATCTGTCATCATCTAATACTGATCCAACTTTGACTGTCTCAAATAACTTTGATGAACTTCCAATGAAAACACCATTTGAATTTTGTATAACAAGAGATACTTCAGTAATAACTGCACCTTATACAGGAGAGTATAGTCGGTAAGTTTTCCATGGAAGCTAATTGAACTATAAATCAAAATAAAGAAAATTCCTCTTTATTTTTATTCAATGACTCAATTGGCTATTTTAATTAACTGAGGTTTCTTAATATACATTCTTTTGGTTCTGTCTACCATTATAATACAATTATTTTTAGTTTAGTTTGTGTTAATTTTCATAATTATCTTACAGTTACCATGTTAAACAACCTGTGTTATCCATTTAGTTCTAAACTGTGCATGTCCACTTTTCCACTTGTTTGTTTTGTGAACATCTAACTGACTGAAGTCAAAGACGAATAATCACAGCCTGTTTATATAATCATCAAATCTCTTAAGTATACCAATGCACACAAATTACGCATTTAGTCTGTCAAACTATAGCATATCATAAGTTATAAACTCATAACTCAAACAGTTATTTTAAAAAAGGATATAAAGTATTTTTTAATTAATTGATAGAATCGCTAGTGTTACGTGTTTGTTTAGAAGTGTTCACTAGGATACCCTTTACCTAGATTTGTTGCAACTTGATCAGTAGAATTCAATCAGTACTAGGGTCTAGACAAACATGACATTGACAACTCCTTGATCAGTGTGATCTAGTCATTTCTCAATTCCGCATTATATTCAAATAAATAAATAGAAGCATATGTCTGTTATAACGCTCGGTATTACTTCGTCTAATGTTATAATGCTTAGGTTAGGGGTTTCACTGAGATCCTTTTGAAAACTATGCTCTTATAGGCAACGTTCGCTCACTAAATAGATTGAAGAATACTAGATATTGCGCACATATTGAACGTGAACGTATACATACTAACGTGTATGCATAAATCTGGAAAAAGGTGCAATGTATGTGGGTGAATAATTACACCAATGAAAATAAGTACAATAGGCGTACAATGATAATTATGAGGAAATATAATTGCATACAATGACAGGTTTACTGGTCAGATAAACATAAGTTGCATAGAGATGTGATAAGAGTTAGTACAAGTTATAACAGTTGATAATCGTTTTCAATCTCAATTCCTTTTTTCATCTCGTGTGTTTGTTCTGACTGGATGATAACTTCTAAAATCCTTTGGTTAGCTGTATCAATTTTTTCTCTTAAATAGCTTATAGTTGTCACGTCAATCAACTTTATTAGTAACGTCTTGTTGGGGTAATCGTTATTCAACTACTTTTTCCAATTAATTAATTAACAGTAGAAATCTAGTGTGTTACTTCTATGTTTAATTATAATGCCAAAACTTCGCTTTGAAATCTCACACCCGATATAGTTGAACTCCACTAGTGACAGCTTCTTACTAGAACTCCGAGAATTACCTCCCGAAGCCAGTCACTAGTGAGCAGATGAGAATTATCAGTGTAGCGTTGTGAAGATTGTTGAGTTTTATTCGGGATTATGAACCGATCAGTGTTAGACCACCATTGGAAACTTGGAAGCACAGAAACGTTTAGTTCTCTTAATAGCGATACAATGTATTTTCAAGAAATAAGGAATTGCTTTATTGGTAATGCAATGAATCTTTGGTTTTGAATCCAATTAATTGTACTTACCTACATTATTTTATACGCAATTTTGGGTTGAAATCATTTCATGTTAGGCTTAGGTGTTAAGTAAATGATCTATGGACTTTTGTCAGAAATTTCTAGAATTACATCGGAAATATTGATAGATATTAACTTCTGGATATGAAATTCTCATAATTTACGATATGTACATTGTGGATAACAAAAGAATTTGGTCAATAAATGCATAGATAATCAGTTATTTTTAATATTAAAGTACGATTTAAATTGAAATAAGGTTATTTTGAAAGATATACATAAGCGGCGCACACCCACATAGTCGGTTTCTGTATGAATTCATTAGTAACAGTAACATTCAGTAAATTAAGGAGTTTGTATGATTTATACATCTTTTGGCTTTTTCGTATCTTTGGATAATAAAAGAAGAAACTTAGAACTCAGTTTTAAACTTCGTACTATTTTCCGGGTGTATTTCTTAACATGTAACCGGTGTACTAAACTTGAATGATAAACTAGATCGTTTTCACTTCTTAGGACTTTTTTATCATTATGTGGCCAGTATTAACTTGCGATCAAAATCAACTAAGGATTTATGCATAAATTTTATTTGCTACTTCATTATTTTTCGTTTTCATTTTTTACTCTCTTTTAATAACACAGTCGTTGTTTGCTAATTTTATATTTGGTTTGTTATTATTATTGTCATTATCATCTTAAATGTACGTTTTAGTACTAAACGATCTAAAAGCCCACCACCTCTCCACTTGTCTCCAGCTGCCCCTTCTCTTTTATTACCATTAATTACTGCACGCGATAATCCATCTTTAAGTGAATCAGACAGAATAGCAGCTTCAAGTCAACTGACTGCAGCTTTATCTTGTTTAGTTGATCAGTTAGGAGGATTTGTATCTGATGATGAAGTCCAAGATGAGAATCGTGCACCGTCAACTGAAAACTGCCACCAGGTCTACACTGATGAAAATGAAGATGACCGATCAGGTTTCAATAACATCGTCCATGGAGCTCTTATCGACTTAGAAGTATTAATTCAAGGTAAATTTTATTTTATATTCTGTTTACTCTTAATATTACTTTATTTCACTGAAATCATGAACCTATCTTAGGCAGATCACTATTAAAAACCTGGAAACACTGAGCGGCCGTTTCTTTCTAGTTTGGCACTGACTATTATTTCATTTTTGGTCATATACAATGACGGTTTTGATTAGGTTAATATAAATGTAGCAATCGAACTAGTGGGTTTTGATATGACCTTGAATTGCCATGCTTATATTAATAATATAGATGGCCAGACAAAGTGACTTGATATGCTAACACTTATTAACACATCCAGAGTCCCTGTCTCCAAACTTCATCGAAACACGTGAATAAAACTGATAAGTCTTCCAACTGGACTCTTGAATTGATTTCCTAAGCACTTCTAATAACCTCAGACTAAATTTACACGACAACTTGAATACGAGAGAAAAGGCACGAATTGTGAAAAGAACGCTTTACTCCAAGTTTAGTTTATGTACGGAAAATTGAGGGTATTGATAGTATTTCAGATGGTTTTAGGCTTCTGAAAGGTTCTTGAAGCATACTAAACATAGTAACAGGATAGGTAATTATCCAGTCAAAAATGGGACTTGTGACTCTACTTTCCAGGTGTTTCTAAGACGCTCCTGTCCAACGCCCACTGTTTCCTAGCGTTTCTAGACATCCTCTTAACTTTTTCGAGTACTTTGGATCTCCCCAACAAAACACCCTATGTGACCTTTGTTCATCTGACTCAAAAACTCACAAGGTTATATTGCACGAATTAGAAGACCGCGACGCGTCATAGATAAAAAATTGAAATATCTGCCTAATAAGAACATTTAACTTTACAAAATCTCAGGTACAGTTTTTTAACGAGTCAATTGAAGACTTACAATTAGGCAAAGTTACAAATCTCATAAATACACATTAAAGTTGTAAATACCGATATTAAAACTCTCTTCCAAAGTTTGTCATTTTCATTAATTCGTTTATTTAAATCATTTTACTAAGGATACCTAGTTAGCTATATATTCTTTTGCTTGTCCAGAGAAATTGAACTGTGAAATACTCATTGTTTTCATTGGATTAGTTTACTGAACTTCATAAATCATATCATATCTAGATGAATAATGGGTTAATGCAATTAACCTTTATTTTAACGTTGGTTTGGATTATTTGTATATGAGTAACATTTTTATTGCATTAACACACAGTTCATTCGTACTTGATCAGAATTGTCCTTAGTTATTCATTCACTTAGTATTCGAAAATTTAGTACTAAAGTTTGGTTTTAAGTCGAATGAGTACACACATCCCCCTTCTAGTTGCGGAGTCATACTAAAATTGTATAATAACTAGGTTAGTACAACTATAGTTTGCATTCTTTGAAAGTGAATTTTTCAATTTCTGTCATGCAAATCCAGATCCTCGAACATGTGATTTGCTTCCACCTTTTATGCCTCAAATTATTACTCAATTGACGTTACTTTGTAATCGTTTGTACAAAAGTGAGTCTAACGCAGGTCAAGCGATTTTCATGCAATGTCTAGGCGATGAATTAATATGTGTAAGTTATTTTTAGAAATTTATTTCTCTTGTATACCATTTGTATGCTTTATCATTATTACATTTCACTTCCATCGTAAATATTTTTTATGAAATTACTCTAAGTTGTAGTTGCTATAATGAATTGCTTATCAATAATTCATATAGTTATTGCTCAACCATTATTTTATAGCTTCACAATTCATTTGCATGGCTGAGTCTTGGTATCGTTCAGCTTAATAATGAACATTATGTTAGATTAACCCAGCTAGCATACCCAAGGTCTCATAAAGTCAACAAACTACCTTGACTTGCTAAAAATATTTATATATGTATACATGTTTAATAAATGGTTCTACAATAAATTATGATTTGCTAAAGCTCACATTTAACTTGATGAACTCGAAAACAAAAGCCAATTTTCGATATAGGCAAACACAAAAATGACCAGTTCAATATGGTCGGATAAAAAATGTATCGGCTATTAAGCGAGGAAGAACTGTTTGGTATAAATCTACAAATCAGTTTATCTAAGATAGAAAGCATTGGCTTTTTAAGCTTCTTCCCTTGAAAAATTCTCTGTTTTATTGTTACTTATTTGAACTGCTAGCTGATATTCGTTACATTTTCAAAATTTTCATCATTTTTAATCGTAAACTTTTATTTAATTGCTTTCATTGATTAGATTTTTACACGGCCTTTCTTATTTCGTGAGGTTAAGGCTGACAATTTAAAATATTTATTGGGTGGTCTAATACAACTTGCTGAACGATTACAACTAAATCGTAATACTCCTTCATTGTTAACGAATCCTCGTATTATAACCGTAATGATATTAGTTCGATATATTTATACTGCTGTTGACCCTTCTATTGGATTGAGGTTAGTTTTTTTTCTTTTTTCAAGAAAATTTTTTACGTTTTTCATCTAAACCGATGTAAATCATCTTTATCTGCTGCCAACTATTATATTAACCTGAGTGTAAACTATCAAATGCTTTTGCGTCAAACTCATACTTGTGATTAATGGAATTCCATAAAATTCGA
Organism: Schistosoma spindalis; assembly: GCA_946903255.1. NCBI lineage: Eukaryota > Metazoa > Platyhelminthes > Trematoda > Strigeidida > Schistosomatidae > Schistosoma > Schistosoma spindalis. Next base: position 16,076,507 of record OX336420.1, read on the forward strand.
TAAGTTGTCCCTTAAATTGTTTGAATTATTGTTGAAAAGTGCTTATCAGACAAAACTCAAGCCTAGTGGACTATACATTGTAAAAGTATTTCCTACGATTTCCTTTGTTTTATCACTATAATTAAAGCTAATCTGTCTATTTTCTAACATATTCATATAATCTAATTGTGAAACATCTTTTTGTGATATGAATTATACAAAAATAAATGAGTTTTATGTTATTTTCGTACTTTCCTTTTTTTCGCTGTCAGTGTTCTTTTACGTCTGGTTCATATTTGTTGTTTTGGTTGTGATATATTATGCCATCGGATCACATCTGAAGGTCAAGATAGTCATCCCTCTGATCCTATACACAGTATAGATGAACCTTTCTCTTTAGATATGAAGTCGATTTCTTTCGCCAAAGTTGCATATCTTTCACTTGCTCAACTTTCTTGTCGAAGTTCCGAAATTAGAAATTATAGTAAGTAACTTGGTCATTTGTTGTTGCTTATTTGATTCGTAATAATTGTCTGATATAAATAAGTTTCCGTAAACACGACCTAATTTATCCATTCTTGATCCTAAAATGATTTTGTTATTGACCAAAATCACTTGCTAAACCTCTTTGAATTAATACTTAGTATTATTCAGGTCTTGATTTTAACCAGGATTAGTGAGCTTGGACTTTACATTTGTTGCAAACAGGCTATTATCTTCCATCTTGTAAAAACCATATATCTTGCTTGATTTGCTAAGCTTTTACAAATGAATTAATCAACTTATCAACTACAAGATATATTTGTATTCAAAATATTATGAAAAGATATAAATAAGTTCTGACTGATTTGTCAGCTACATCCCTGTTCCTTTACAAGCTGAGTTTTAGTACATTTATGTGTAGAGTTTTACAAGTAAATTATCTTTTGATTAGCGGTAATCATCTAGTGCTGTCATGATTTGTGATGTTGGCTACATCTAAATCCATGTGGTTCGGTTGTGGGTGTACGTTGCTAACAAAAAAGAACGAAATATGTCTGTCCAGTGTTCCATAGTTTTTTTTCATCTGGTATGTCAATTCGTAATAAAAATGACCATCAAAATCTCCACAAAACTTTAAAATTCAATTTACTAGAGTACACCGACTATTTACTAAATAGTGATCAATATCATGTTTTACCTAGTCCTTAGTCCTGATACTCTATCAATCAAATTTCAATGTGTCTGTTAGTCTGTGATTCAACATCGCATGTTCTACGTTTCAAGGTTACTTGATGGAAATCCTGGGTCTGGGTAATGTAACTATAACGGTCCTACAGGAGCTCAGTCGTTTTTCAAATCGTCCAGTAGTAACATCAACTGTAAAACTGGACGAATCGGTTTCGAATACTCCTTGGAGTTTCTATCCACTTACGATCTTAAATACATCTTGCTAACGAGTTTCAACTAGCATGAGACCTAGGTTAGGCAGGATTTCTTATCGAATACATCCAGGTATCACCTAACATCAAAGTAATACCAGAATTATACACATTTTCATATTGTTCTTATTTTAATAATTTCAGTAAATAAAATTGATTGGGGTTTAATCCTCCCTTTGTTGGAACCTTTTCTTCCTGATTCTTCTGGTGTAACAAAATCGGTAAAAATTAAAAGTTATCAATCTATTCGTATGGAAATTTTACAGGAAACTGTAAAAGTTATTCAATGTATGCTTATTGAAATTTACGGTTGTATTGGTTCAAAATTTATAGAGGAAGTTGAAAAATATAGAGATCAGGTAAAACTGTTCAGTCTAGTTCTACTGACTTATTTATCAACAAAATTTCTGTTTATTGTCTATGAATATTTTCTTACGTTATTTCCAAATTGTTTTTTATTACATTATCTTTTTTCGTCAAAAATAGTTTCACGGGAAATATGAGAGATATGCTGTACATTAACAGTTCTTCCTCTATCATCTGGACGCAAATAGCCTATATATTAGCTCTTACATCCTGAATTTACTTTCATTTAACTAACTAATGAGTTTGTCATCAATAATATTGGTTTATGACTAAACTTTTGCAGAAAGAAAATGGCTTCATATTAATATTATTTACTTTAAACTGTATAGAACTACGTAAAAGCAAATATTTGTAAACTGAAAGTCCTCATTATCTAAGTTTATTATTTATTCTCATCTCATTCAGTTATTCCTTTTGCACACTTATTTCCCTTTATTGACTTGAAAAGAATAAGGACAATATTTAATCACAATAGCTTAAATTCATTTTATTATGGTAGGTTAATTTCGATTGCTTAACGTCTGTCATTTTGAAAGCTGTGTATAATACATTCGTCGGAACAACATATCTGGGGTCGATTAAAGTCGTAAGACTGCCTTAGTTTCTTGAAGTATTTGTATATAAGCAGTAGATAGCTCTATAATACGTGGTGATTAACTTTCTTTAATCTACACCTAAACCAGTGAATATTTGTCAGGGTAAGTGGTTATACACATGAAACATATCTAACCGCTTCAGTCGATAAAGCCTCACAACCTCATCAACATATCTGCTACCCATGCCAAGTATCATATGTCTAAAATCAACTTCGCTCAATTGATAGTTTCATGAAACGCAAGTAGTGTTAGCCTACATTTGTCTTCTGCTTTTAAGGGCCATGTTATACAGCTATAAAGCAACACAAAACAAGTTGCTGCACATTATGCATATCCTTGGGCTGCCAGACGGAAATCTCGCCTAATCTACAGTTGATGTAAATTGGCAAAGACTAACCAAGCTTGTTAAATTGTTACTGAGATTTCTTCATACATCAGCCTACCAGATCTAGTGAAACTTCCAAGGTAAATGAGATAGTCGATACACTCAACTGTTTCATCCTCTATCATTAGTTTAGGCGTTGACGCAGATGATTCCGTAAGCAAAATTTACATTTAGATGTAGAGAAGCGCATTACATACATACTTACGATTCAGATATCATTTAAAAACTTAAGAAATTTGACTAAATTTTTAATACTAAGTAATAATTCATGTGAGATTTCTTCTTGATATAGAAATAATCATTTTGCATATTTATCTTTTTAACAGTGTTCTTCGTTGTTGCATATTGTATACACATTGAAATCTATTATGCATGATGCACCTTATCCACATTGTCGTATCAGATCAGGTATATTTACTCTTTTAGTTATATACACCAAAAAAAAAAAACTTTATCATTAATTCAAAACTGTCAATCTGTATATTAATTCATTTAACATAATATCTTTAAGTATAGTATTGTTATTGGTTAAAAATATAAAGGTTAATTTAATTACAAATATATTCTTAGGATTTGTAATGTATAGAAATATAAATTTAAAAAAGGTCTGCTATAACTCCCACTAGTCTTTTGTTGACTTGTTTATCTATTCGGGCTTATGATCATTTAATCGATATAGGTTTTTGTGTGTAAATATTTATACAACATCTCCATTTCCTCAAAAGTGTTACTCTTCTTTAATGTACATCAAGCTTCTTCCATAAAATCTTATTATTTTCGTTTGTAAGTGTCATTACCAAGTTTTGACTTGATAATTTCAAATAAATTGAACATTGGATAGATTGTTATAAATAAAAATAATATATTTGTAATATCCCAATGAGTAGAAAAATTGAGTTCTTCAGTTTTCTGACATTTCGTGACTCACTGTAAGCCACTTCTTCGGAGAAGACTTAATTTTTTTTTACTCATTGCGATATTACAAATATATTATTTTTATTTATTGTTTCAGTGTTTGTTTGTACAATACACTGTTAGTTTAATTAAAGATAATACTACTTTGTTCGTTTCCATCTATCAATTAAGTTAAATCGTTAAAATGTCACATTTCCTTAAATGAATTAATCATTTTGTTGGAATATGTGGATTCTGTACAGATATATAATATAATAACATATATTTTGAAAACAATTACAGACTTCATGCCAGTTTACAGACATGATCAGCATGATATAAACAGTAACATTAAATGTAGAGAGCAAACATGTGATATAAGATTGTTTTCAGTTTACTAGTTCAAAAATTGTTTAGGTAGTACATTTTTCATATGTATTACAACAATCAAAGGCATAAGCCCGGAACTTTTAATTGTTGTTAAGTAGAGATTCTGTTGATATATGAGCAGTGCATCTAAAGTTATTTCCTGCCTATTTATTATGGCTATCTATAATCAGAGAAAATAAAGCAGAGTTACAGATGTTGTAATTAAAAGTTTCTGTATATTGAATTACTTGACTGTGTATAAAGTATAGTTTATTAAGCACTTCAAAGAAGAAGATTAGTTTACCTCAGTATCGTTATTTTGTCGCAAGTTTTATAATTTAGGTAATAAAGATAGATCATTCACTTAGTGACCGTCAAACTAACAACCTTAACATCAAGACTTATTAGTCTTCAAGCTCCCAATCCAATGTTTAATCAGAAAACGAATTTATCAGGCAGATCTCGCTCTTACTTTCTATTTATCAATGATGTAGAAACTTTAATAGTACACCCTAAATACCTCACCACACAGCGACGCATACAAAACCTACAATGTATGCTACAACCAACTGTGGATCTGCAACAATAAAAAATAACGATATGTGCATTAAGTGAAAGCTGACAAATAGGAAAAACTAAGAGCAGTAATCCCCTGAGGCATACTTCTGAAGATTTAGTCTTTATCAATTTTGCTTCAACATAACGTAGAGCTCCTTCAACGATTATTCAATTATTAGAAATTGATCGCGATATCTAGGAGATGATAATACTTCCATATGTTTTTATGTTATGGTAAGATATTTAGGCAACAATATTTTCAGCCAAATATTTTACTAATTTGTCGTTTTTGCAATACTTTTCTTCTTTAGATTAGCGTGCATCAGTTAGTCTCAATTTCGAATGAAAAAAATGATCAGTAACATTTTATGCGTATAAACTGTATATAACATTACTATGATTCGTTTATGTGAAATATTTTATTTTATTGTTCTTTATTGTTTTTTATTATCAATATATTTTCAAATAAATTGTTTTTCGCCTTTGAAAACTTTTTAAGTAAGCGCGGAAAGACAGGTAGCACTAGGAATTTTTTACTCGCTTATGACCCCACAAAATTGCCTCTCAACAACCCTGCTGTGAACCAAACCCAAAATCTTCAGCTCGTAGCTTATATTTAGCCTTTAAATTACCAATCCAGGGTAAAGTAGTTTGCAGACTTGGTGCCAATCGTCTAATGATATTGCGCAAGTTCCTTCTAATGTCTTTGGTGGATAGCCGTTTCACATAGTCGGACTTCACTGGTAAGGGCTTCTCGCTCTAGCCGCAGATTCCCCCCCCCTCCAATTTAGTCACTTGCAAGGACATGATTGTTATTACTGTGTAGTAAGTTATTATTGAATAAATTTCGCCAGTTATTTTTGGTTTTAATCACTTTCTTTGAAAGAAGCGAGGTTGTGTTCGGAATTTGTTTGTATTATCATACGTTTTCACAGAATAGTAGTGACCAACACTGCATATCAAACAGTTATATGTATTGTGATCTTCCTCCTTTTATTACTTAAAAATGTCCTTCACGATTGCGTATTGTGTGATTATGTGTCCGAAAATAATTATTTCCCGTTACATTCCAAACTATCCACAGTTTTCATGCTTACGAATGTAAGAATACATGCTTTTCTCGTAGTTTGTTTTATTTAAGTCGAATAGGCACTAACGTCTTGCGTCACTAGATTTGAACAACAAAGGCATGGTCAGGAATATGTGCTTATAGTATAGTGTTGAGACTTTTAAGCTTTCGGCACGAAATCCAAATCTAATGAGTAGTTGAGTCATTCCGTGTGATGCTGAGAGCGTTGATTGGTTGCGGGAGATAGCTTTATGTCGACATACAGTAGAAGCATTCGTTTCAATTCCAATTATAGCTTGCATATAAGAGGGGAGTCAACCCTATCCGCAGGACGAAACCTCTAATACTCGGACCGAGTTGGACTATTTCATTAGCGAACTGGCCAGAAGGCGCCTCTTGGTCCTTCTCAGTCAAATTCTTTCTCTCTTTCATCATGGAGCATTTGTGGTTATAGCTGATATTAGCTTGAGAAGAAGACCTTAACTAGGGACCCAAAAATGGATAATAAGGGCGATTTTTGTGCTACTTTCTACAACTTACCGTTATAATGACTAGTGGAATACTTTGGTACGTTCATCGGTTATGTATGGACTACTAACACTCCCTATTGTTTTCCTCCCCATAAAGTATCCATTTGGAAAGGTTGTTTTCTCGTTGAACAAGAAGTGGTTTAAAATTTGCTACAGTCGTTTTCGGTTCGTCCTTAATCTATACTTTTGCCAGATGTGTGGCATAATCATGTCTATCGAACATCCAACAGACTTTCATTGCTAAAAAGTGTTTGCACTTATTCGTGTCTTATGGCTCAGATACAAACACTGTGGTACATTTAGCTTAACTAACTTGTGATTTTCACGAAAATGTGGTCTTGACGCAGCTCGGATTAAAATGGGTTCAGAGAATTGATTCTACCACAATCGGATTAGTCAGTGATACTATACGTATCCGTTATAGCAGATAAACGATGCGGCTTTTTTCAGCAACAATTTTTCAACGTCCTTACACGTGTATTTCGATGCTCCTATGAATATGCACGGTTAGGCGCATATGATAGCTTACTCCTCGTGGAGGAGCATAGGCTACCCACTGCCATTCTCTAACAAACTCTGTCCTGACCAATCCTTTCCACTTGTCTCAAGTTGTCATTCATTATTTTGATGTCCGCCTCCACTTCCCGACACAATATGGTTTATGGTCTTTCATCTTCCTTCTTCCAGTCAAGTTGGCACCTGCCTTGTGATGCACTTTGATGATTTCCTTAATGTATATCCTGTCCACCTGAAGCGTCTTTTCCTAATCTTCTCTTTAGATAGAAGCCGGCTTGTTCTCTTCCACAGTTGGTTGTTGTTGATGGTATTCGGCTGATGGGTACTTAGTATCTTGCGTAGACAATCGTTCGTAAATACTTGTACATTTTTGATGATGGTTGTAATAGCTCTGGAAGTTTCAGCTCCGTACAGTAGAGCTGTCTTGACGTTCTGACTTTGGTGTTGGCTGACAGTTGTTTTGAGTTCCATATGTCTTTTAATTGTAGGAATACTGCCCTTGCTTTACCGATTCTTACCTTTACGTCTGCATGAGCTTCTCCCTATTGTTCGATTATGCTACTCAGTTATGTGAAAGTTTCACTCTATTCCAGAGCTTATCTATCAGGTGTGATTGCTTTGGTTGGTGATATTAGTTCCTCCTTTCTGTATGTTGAGACGTACTAATTCATCGGCTTCTGTCACATTGGTTGGTTGACCTACATTTGTTGGTGTGTATGAGATAGAAATACCAGTTCATCTGCGAAGTTCGAGTTGTGTTCTCTGTCTTGTTTCATATGACAGCTCACACATGCATTTCAGTTCATCGCCCATCTATAAGTACATCTTTCTGATAAGATTTTATCTGCTTTGTGTTGTAGGAGCAATGTACTCTGGTTAGTAAGTTTTGGTCAGCCAGGAGAAAAAACCATCACGTGATTCGAGCACGTAAATCAGTAACATTGTTCTGGTCTACACTAATAAATTAGAACGGCTGGCGGAATATCGAAACTGACCTAACTTGTACAATCTTCAGTCGAATCCAAACTGTATATAAAATACCAAATATGGGGTTCTCTTAATCCGGTCACCAGCTTACAGAGAGGAGGAGATTTAGTAAACGGCCTTGACTTACATCAGTTCTTATTTAAGATGTATTCGTCAGTTGTTCTTCATGCACGCCTTTGCGACTCAGTCTAAGGAGAATTTTCTCTGTAATATATTCATTTCTGCTAAAGGCTGATCTTTTTAAGAACTACCCAAAGATCTTAGTGATCCTATTCTACTGCTCTTTAACCTGAAGCATTTATTTTCCTACTTTGATCCTGGCTAGTCACTTTGATATATCCTATTTTCTTATAAAATTTTGGTTGAATCATATTGCTCTTTCGCACTACCTTCTCTTGTAGGTTTTTCTACTGTGGTTGCCAGATTTAATATTTCTTTTCTCTCGTCATTTCTTTTGATTACTATCTATTGTTAGTATGCTTCAATATATTCATCTTGAGTCTTGGCTTCCTCTGCTCTTGTTCATCTTTTCTTGAATCTTCCTCAAGCCGTCTGCAAAGATTTGTCCTTGATAATGCAACAACTGGCTTAGATAAAATAACGTTTGCGTAGCAAGACACGTGTATCGTGTGAGTCACAACCAGTATAACATACCTATTTTTAAAAAACAAAATGCATAAAGTGATCATGCCATAATGATGTTGTCATCAGGTACGCAACGTACAACTGGAAAGTGTAATGTCCACATCTCCGACTAACTCACCAAAAACAATACTATGGGACCTCCGAAATTTATTAGGAAAAGGCCAAAAATTCCATTTGCTATCAGTGCTTACTATATAAATTTGAATCTTGTCCAGTGCGTGGAAAATACATACTAATCAAGAAGCTGGGTAACATAAAGCCTCCATGCGAAGTTTTTATTTGTTCTTACTCATATTTTTTTACACCTTTCACTCATTTAGCTTAGGTCATTTTTTCCACAGTTTTGCTTCCCACAGATTGTAGTTTGAGTGTGTGGCGCGACTTTCATTTCTGTCGCTTCAGTGCTGTTGTCGCTGTCAAGTCCTTGAGTCGAACTCGTCCGGACCTGATTAGCACCAATCTGAGTTTGGAATGTAAGTGATACTCTATGCTCCCATGAGACTTCTATGCATGCTGCTGTTTACTTTTTCATAGACTTCAATGTTGAAATATATAACATCCTAGGCTCAAATATCCAACTTTCTCAGTTCATTAATTGCAATAAAATATATGTATCTTGTGTTCCTGGACATGTATTCAGCGTTGTTTCAACGACATACTAAGTTTTTCCACATTTCAGCATTTTGTGCAAAGCTTATTATTTTTTCATTCAGACCGGTGAAAGCACAATTTTGGACGAGCCAATCAGATATAAGATAACACGTCTTGGGTTTTGGCGCGAGACCCATTCATTCATCTGGCAACTTGGAGTTTGGGTATCATAGCTTATGTCAGTTCGTCATGAAAACCCTTAATCTAATTCCTAACTCTAACCATCGACTTTAAATCATTTAGATTGTTTTTGGTTATAGTGAGTTATCAGTCTTATCTTACTCCTCTAGGACCTAAGCTGGAAAAATAGTTGATAGTAAAAGTAATGATTTGTAAGACTATAATTTATGGACGAATTTTGAGCGACTCTATAGTGACCTTGAGAGTGTCTACGTACTTACTAGGGCTAAATGAGGGTTATAAAGCAGTTTGAAAAATAAGAATTATGATTAAGTGTTGATGGTTAGGGTTACGAATGGGTGGATGAATTTCGCGCCAAAATTTAAGACGTTACCGTAAATCTGATTGGTTCGTCCATAAATTATAGTCTAGCCCTCACTCGCTCTTTAGCCCAAAGGAGACTTACCACAAACCTAAATCATAAACTTTCCCATTTTCACTCGTTAATTTAGTGGTTTTTGTTGAAAGCTCAGAAAGTGCGATTTTTGCATGGTTCAAGGGAGTTTATAGCCGAATATAGGAAGACTTTCACAAGTTGGCCCTCGAAACTATCAAACCCAGTATGTCCAAAGGTTTTGGGTGCATACTCAGGCACTGCTTTAGGCTAATCACCACTTAGGTTTTATTTTGGAATTTGAAGTACCATCCATTAATTATGTGAAGTACTTCTGATTTTAAAGGGGTGTGACAGCAGTAAGGTGTTTCCCTCTGACAACCAACATATGTAGCTATGTTGCCTTCTCGCAACAGAAGCAAGGAGTTAGAAAAGGTCGTTTGAAATGTCACACCTCGTCTTGTCTTACGAATATCTGTCTTTAATGGTAAGGTCTTTTAAACGGATCAGAAACTTCCCGTTAGAGGCCTTGATCGACCGGCCTCAAGCAGTTGTCCCTTGGGCTCTTCACTTACGCTCCCAGGTCGTTAAGACCACCATTAATTTGTAGATGACTAGTATTCGGTCATAGATGTCTTTGTCTCACTAGCTTATGCTTTCTCGAACTGTATTTTTGATGCTTAGCCTTCCCCATTACCCCTGATACTGTTACTGCCTCTACTATTCTGGGATTTGGACTGACAATTTCATCTCTGTGCTAATGGTGTGTGGGAACCTGTACCGATTTACAGACGTACAGGTTCTACGTTGCGACTGACTGAGGCATCGACAGGGTCGTGAAGATTGTTGTTGGCACTTGCAGAAATCCAGTTTTCGAAATGATTCTATTGGCTTCGCATGTCGGCTTCTTCAAAGAAAGTCTCAAAACATACTTTGTATCCAGTGATTGTAGAGAATTAAGGTTACCTCACTTATATAACTAGCCTTTAGTAATTACTACTTCTTGATTTAAAGTCTTCAGGTTCATGATAGAAAACTCAGACTTCCATACACCGCATTTACCACTTTAATTACAATCAACAATTATTAGTTATAAACGTAACATATTTCTGATCAGGATGATTACAGGTCTACAAAATGGAACATGAACGTCGGTTTTATAAGGACTCAAATTATGATAATCAATCAGGACTCCAACTTCATAGCGGTATGTTTTACAATTGTCTCATAGAAACAGTAACGAAACCACTTGCCTCTACTAGTCATTTATCTATCCATATATCCTATCCACTTTTAGCGATTAGGTTGACTAATATTTTAGCTAAAATCTGGGGGTTGAACGTAATCCCATCTGACTGGTCATAATCACTAACTGTCCCAACTCATAAGAAAGGGTCAAAACCATCCTGTGATGACCATAGAGGGATTAGTTTGACTAACATGGCATCTAAAATACTAGCCTCAATAATTATCGGGCGTCTAACTAAGACCCGTAAACTGCAAACACGTGAAAATCAGGCTGGCTTCAGACCTGGTCGTGGCTGCATCGACCACATATTCACCAGTCGTCAGGTTTTGGAACACAGGCATACTTATCGGCATCCGACAATGGTGGTTTTTCTTGACATAAAAACAGCATTTGACTCTGTTGACCGAGAGGTTCTGTGGCAGTGTCTGTCATTGAAAGGCGTACCTCAGAAGTACATAAACCTTGTGAAGACTCTTTACTCGAACACTACTAGTCGAGCGAGAGCTTATGGTGAACTGTCATCTGCTTTTGCAACCTCAAGTGGCGTCCGCCAAGGCTGTCCACCTTCTCCATTTTTGTTTAACTTCATCATAGACCTACTGATGGAAATAACGTTCTCGTCGACTGAATTTTCGGGCATTGATCTCCTACCGCGAGGTCCACTTATCAACGCAGATGACATAGTCCTGTTTAGTGAAGATGCTGATAAAATTCCGAGTCTTTTGGTAAAACTGAGCAACCATGCCAGGATGTTTGGCACGTGTTTCTCCCTCTCTAAATGCAAGTTGTTGCTTCAGGACTGGCCTACGTCAACACCTGAACTAAGGATAGGGAATGAAGTAGTTAAACGCGTCAGCTTTTCTTATCTTGGAAGTCTGATCAGCCATAATAGGTCAGTGCTTGACGAGGTCTCTGTTCGGATTCAGAAAGCTCGTTTGGCTTTTGCCAACCCACGTCACCTATGGCGAAGGCAAGATAACCGTCTATCAATTAAGAGACGAGTATACTATGCGGCAGTTCGTTCTGTTCTACTTTACGGCTGCGAAACGTGGCCATTAAGAGTAGAAGATATTCGTAGGCTACTAGTATTTGATCACAGATGTCTTAGAAATATTTCTCGCATCTGCTGGAATCACCGGGTGAGTAATAGCGGGGTTAGATGCAGAGTATTAGGGAGTGATGGCAAATGAGTTGGTGAGGTTGTAAATCTTCATCGACTAAGATGGTTGGGTCGCGTGTCACATATACCTGAACTGCGATTGCCACGACGCGCAATGCTGACACTAGTGTTGGGGATGGTTGGAAGAAAATTAGGGGTGGCCAAACCATAACGTGGCATCAGTCATTGAAGTCACTAACTTCTGGTTTGAGACATGTTGGTAGATGCAGACTACTTGATTGGGGTCGGCGTGACTATCGTAACCAATGGTTGGAGACTCTGAATGACATGGCTCAGAATCTATTACAATGGCGTAGGTGCATTCACTCTATGTCTTCCCTTAAACTATGAAATTAAAATAGTTTCATATCTTACTTTTTACCTACTAATTCTTATGCGCAATCTTTCTTTTATATATTATTACCATTGAAATAACTTCTATGAATTTGGTGTTGATCATAAGGTGTGTCAACTTGGACCAATGCATATATGTGCCTGGTCCTACGGTGTAGCTGACTGACTGACCATATATCAACCCCAAATCGAAATGATTTATATGAATTAACAGAGATCGTACGCTGCTTGCTTGACGATTAGCATACTCAGCCTAAAACAAGTCAGTAGAAGACTTTGTTATTATAAATAAATGGAAAAAATCTCAGTACAGAATTTTTCAAAGGCATGTAACCTCTAAGGCTTTGATTTACTATTTAAATAAATGATGGATAATCCTATTGCTTGAAGTACTGGAAATATGTCTTTTAGTTATATTTTATAGTCAACTCTTTATTTACGATGAGTAAACCTTTAAAGTGAGAACTTTTATCTTAAACACGCTAGTTACAGTTGCAACTTGTATTGGTTATTTACAAGTTATCGTTACAAAAGCCCTTATTTAGTACAAATATATTTCGACTTGTTTACTAACTGGGGTAGTATCATACTTATGTTTATCAAGCTAAGATGATATACACTTGAATCGCAATGGATTATCAATTTTGTGTAACATTATTTAGAGTGACTGACATGTTGAGTCTTTTTGTCATTTAGATTTACTGGTAGTAGTAGTTTTGTCCACAGTTTATGTGGCGCCTTTTAGTTAAAACAGGTTCTTAGTGCAATTTAGATGATGTGGTCAGTTTTTAAAAATATTTTTCAAGTTACACCGCTTTTCAACTGTATAGATGCATGTTACACATTTTTTATTTGATTAAAGGTGGACATTACTAGACGTGATTATTGGTTAATCATTTCTGTCTTCCAGCCTAATCCCTATTATGACTATCATTAGTTCCTTCTAAGTTTACTGTTTGGTGTTTTAAAAACTTGATCTCACGTTAGAAATATATATCATTTAAAACAAGGTACTAAGAAGCAAAAGTTTGGTCCCTACCCCTTCAAAATAAATAATTTATTTGATTACCCAACCATAGCATCTAGATTGTATTACTGAAAGGTTATGTCGCCCAATTTTCTTCCATTTTTGTAGAACTCTCCTGATAAAACTGCAATACGGCTACAACAAGTCCAACTAATTGGGGGACTACATACCCATAGCCAATCCATTTATTTGTTTTGACGATGCCTCCAAAGAGAAATTTAAGAAACAAGGATGATGATGATGAAGACGAAAGTGTTAGAGCTAATGCTAATAACAACGAGAGAAAAAACACAAAGTCAGGGAATAAGAAAAGTAGGGATGACGAGGATGAAAGTGTTAGAGCTGATGCTAATAACAATGAGAAAAAAAATACAAAGTCAGGGAATAAGAAAAATAAGGGGAAAACTGCTAACCATGTTCCTTCGGATTCTGAAGAGGACAAATTAATTACAGACGACTCTATTGCGAAGAAAAAGGATAAAAAGAAGAAAGGGAAGGAACTATTAGCCAATGATATAGGTGAAAAACAAAGGGATACACAAATGCGAATGGAAAATCATAAGTCTAGTAATGAATCTCTCAAATCAGATGAAGTTGATGACGAATTTTACAAAAAGAAAAGAAAAGCGGGACGTAATACTGTTAAACGCGTAGATTCTGAAGACGAAGGGGATGCAAATAAGATATCGAATAAAAAACAAGGGAAAAAGAAAGGTAAATTAAATGGGATTGATGCAGAACAGAGAGGTCAGAAAGCTGATATCCAACAAAAAACAGAAGTTTGTGATTCCAAAATGGATCCAAATCGTGAAACTCCACAAAAGGATTATGAACTTGATGAGAAGTCTACAAAACCTGAAGAAATTGATGACGACTTTTATACAAAGAAAAGAAAGGCCGGTCGTGGAAAACAAAAACAAAGACCAGAAAATGAAGAACTACCTAATCAAAATGCAACTGGTAAGAAAAAGAAGCAGAAACCCGGAAAAAAGAAACATGACGATGGATTCGATAGTGAACAAGAAGACCTTGATGGTTTGGCCAAAGCTATGACAGTTGTTTCTTTAGATAGTGAAATAGATTATCTCAATCCTCAAAGCACTAAGTTTGATGGGTTTTCAGCAATGTCTCTTGATCATCATACTACAGTAAACAATCCAGAGACAACCGACGATGTCCATATTATATCTGATGACCCCTTAAATAGTAAACCCCAGATTGACGTTACAGAATCAAAGCCACCTACTGATAATGATATCAATTCACTGACAGACAAGTGTTCGACTACTAAGATAGAATTGGAGGATGATACGTCTTCTAAACCAGCTTTAATTGAAGAAAATGTCACAGAAAGTGATGCTAATGCCGTAAAACCAAAGGTATCAAAGAAGGAGCTTAAGAAGCTTAAAAAGAAAGAAGAGTTTGAAAAGCTTGTTGAAAGTGCAAAAGCTAAAATTATCGCATCTTCTGGAACACTCGATAACTTTGCACTTTCGCAAGTAAGTGAACTTCAAAATATACCTTTTCATACTTGTACTACTCATCTGTTTGATTAATTGATTTCCACGTTTGATTTGTGTTAATTGTGCTGTTTTTCAAATAATTTATGATAAAGACTAAGTATTTAAATTCATCTTAAAGATCAAGTTGATTTCGAAACGGTGTGTTATCCAACACTTTTGTTATACATTACCTTTAAGTGTGAAAAAAAATGAAAAATTCCCAGGCTGGTGATCATTATCTTCAGAAATAGTATACTTTAAAACCTGAGTACATAGCTCTGATTCATTGTTGGCATCTTCGGAGCGTCATAACTACTTAATGTGACGGATGAGTAGTCATATTGATACTAAATGCTGGGCGAATATAACGAATCAGTTAGCGATACAGTGAATTCACACCAGGTTAGGCGACTAAATTATGTTTTAAGAGTGCTGGATTGCCAATCCGTAAGACCACCGATTGTTGAATATTTTATTATCACAAAACTCAAAATAGACTACAATTACTTTTTTTTTCGCTTGTCATAAGAAGTAAACACGTAATTTCTCCCCACGATTTCTAGTCACTGTCCCTCTTCATTTATTGTTTCATTCTTTTACTAAGGCTATGATAATCGATCCTGATACACTTCTGTTCTTTTTTCACCAAGATCTGTAGTGTAGAAAATTAGACTAATATTTTATGTCTAATCTATTTTAATGGTCTGTTTTAACGTTTCAGATTGTTAGCCTATCGATATGTAATACATTTCAATATCAATTTATAGACCTTATCTCAATCTGTTTTGATTCGGATTTACAAATTATAGGCTTCTGGTAATACAAAATCTGAACAACAAGACAATCAGCTTGATATACGAGTTGAAAATTTCTCGATCGCCGCTAAAGGAAAGGATCTATTTGTAAATGCATCCCTTCAAATTACCCATGGCCGTCGTTACGGGTTAGTGGGACCTAATGGGTAAGTAAATATATTCTTGTGTTATTTTCTCGTTAAGATTACTCGCTGGTTTTATCAATTTATGCCAGACAAACGATTCAGGTGTGCTGAAACGAATTTACATTTCTTCACTGTTCTGTTTTCATACCTACCACTGCTTCGTGTTTATGTGGTGTTTACGGTACTGCTGTATAACTAGGTAATAGTTCTTCTATGGTTTAAACGTAGTGCTTCATGTAACAATGTCTCGGTATTGTTGGCACTTGACTTGTAATTGTTTACTCAAATGCTTATCAAGACCAAAAGCATCCAAGTATTCGTGGCATGAAATGAGTGTATTCAAAAACAACGGTCTTCCTTTAACAAAAGCATAGATGATTCTATGCTGTTTACGTTTTATATTTTGTGGTATATCTAGAAAATTTAACCATCAAGTTTATTGAAATTTACTGTTGCCTATGGTTCATGTTAATGTATATGGCAAAAGTTACGGAGTAGTTCATATATATTAGTTGCTTGGATCTTCCCATTGATGTTTAAGACTGCAATCGATCAGTCTCTTTCGGCATATGTACATTTTGTGTGGATTACCTCGATATTGCCATCAAGTCAAGAGCCATTATAGGCAGAAATGAATGGTTGCCAAAGTTCAATATATAATAACAAAAGTTCGTTGTTGTTTTTCATTCAAATCATTTTCTAAAGTGGGTATCATTACCAATGTTTTGCTTGATAATTTTTCTACTCATTGGGTATTACAATTATATCAATTTATTTACATTTTCTAAAGATTTTGATATGATCATTCTTAGTTGAACTATTGGTTTGAATTTAAAGTATGATAATTTATTCACTGTTTAATTGTATTGGAAATATAGCTATGGGAAAACTACATTACTTCGCCACATTGCTACCCGAGCGATCAACATCCCTGCAAATATCGATGTGCTTCTTTGTGAACAAGGTGAGTGCGAATCACTTTATTTTTTCTAAAAATATTTCCACCGTCAGTTAAATGTTTCTCTTAAGTAATTTGCACCAAATTTTTTCTAGAAAAGATGATTTAGTGTTTAAACTTACTTAAACACATGAATATTGGTGCAACGAGGTACCAAATATATATGCGCCACATTTTGTTATTAAATTTGTGTGAGGGCTGGGATCTTGTCCGGGCGCCTAAACCGAAGCAGGTGGTTTTCTCAGGGGGCCACACCCCGATGTCAGATTTGAACCCTGTTTCATTTAATTTAACCTATCAGTGAGGTATTATCTTTATATATATGATAAGTACTTTGGACGGTAAACAAATAATGATCTCTTCACCCTAGTTAATAAAAATTTTAAAAGCAAAGCATTCCGTATCAACTTTAACGTATTAAAGATCCATTCGATGATGAAGCATCTGTCCAGTTATTATTTATAAATATTCCCATAGTGTCTTTGAAAGTACGATCAAAATTTTACGTACGAAAAACTACGGGGGAAAAATATAAAAGGTAGTGATGGTAAGCAGCAGTTACTTAGATAGATACAAATTCAAAATTTACGAAAATATATACATATATATAAGAAAAGCAACTCTCATAGATATTTTGAAGGATCTTTAATAACTCTATGGTTTGTAATAAATTGTATTGTCTTTTACTTCTCATATTATTTATTTTATTTTGCTAGAATATAGTACAGATTTTAACGTACTCATTTGTATTTAATTGTAAAAAACTCAGTGTATGAAGTACTATTTCTTTGTTATTTATTTTACAGAAGTTGTAGCTGACTCAACACCCGCATTTGAAATGGTTCTCAAATCAGATAAAAGACGGTTAGAATTATTAGAAGAATGTGAAAAGCTGAAATCTCTCTTAGAAACAGATCAAAGTCCATCTGTAGTTGACAAGTTTAATGAGGTGAGCTAATTTAGAACAACACTGAATTGAGTTAAACAGGGAAATGATGAAGTATGCTCAGTAGAATTTTTTGTTTATATTTTCAATTCAAGATATATTTTTCAAAAATTAAACAGATTATGAAACTATGCATTTAATCGTCTCACATAAAAAATCGTTCAAATGAGAGATAAATTATTGGAAGAGAGTTAATATTATAACTAGTGGTATTATCTGATATATTTTATAGAGGATTGGATTATCATTGACACAATGTATATTGACTTTAAAAGTAGTAATGTTGAGTGTCAAACTAAATATGGTTGAGATATGTTGAGTAACTCATAATTCGTTCGATGTTTACACCATTACAAAATGTAGTTTTCTTTTGCTATCTGGATTTGAACATATTGATAACGTAACAAGGTTATTAGAAAATACTAACAAGGTTTCAGCATCGTTAGTAAAGGGTATCTTTCGCTAGCTCTACTTGTAGCGTAACCTTAGATAACCATCTGTCTCACAAACGACAAATTTAATGCACGTCTTTTCGCTCTGTTTTATTTTAGCATTTAGAAGCATAGTCTTTGAAGTTTGAACACATATGCAAGTCACCAGTATTTAATCGTAGATATTTTTGAAGCATTGCTGGTGCTTGATTGAACCATCAAGTAAATGATGGTGATTTTAGACGTAGAGTACAAGGTGAAGATGGTAAAATAATAAGGCTCGGATCTTCATTAACTTAGGTTGCTGAGACCTATGTTACACATACTGAATCCTCGCGTTATTTCCAAAAGTATTGCTGGTTGGTGTCGGAGTATATTCGAAGCAAGCTAGTGGCACCCAAACTGAGATGTGATGTCATTTCATGGAGTTATGAACTATCAGTCTGTCCTATCTTGGTGAGTGTAGATTTGGTTGAGCTGCACGCTATTATTGTGACCAGTCATCGGAGATGCAAGACAACATGATTCAAACAAGTTGCAATGTTGGAGATGTATTGATTCAATATCTTTCTTTAAATCTTGAGCTTAAATATTGTTTCACACTTTTATTCCTCTATTCCATTCCCTTTTTATCATAAACTTCAAACAAACGCTTACATTTTTTTCTCAGTTTTTCTTACTAACTGATGCACTACTCTCTCTCTCTCTGTATTGCTTTAACAGTTACGTTATAAAAGTGAGTAGACCTATCATGAATTACACACTATAAAAAACCTTAAAAACTATTTCGCAACTTAATTTTTAAAATAATCTGATACTTTATTCGTAAGAACTAGTTTCACTCAGTAAGGTTATTGTTAAGTGAAATATTTTTACTCACAACAGAAAATCGACTTACACTAAAATACTCAACTATGTATATACAGTGTTTCCTCAGGACTGAATGAGTTTTTGACTGGATTTTCTTTTGTCATATAGGTTTATGAAGAGCTTGTTGCAATTAAAGCTGATGCAGCAGAAGGCAAAGCTAGACGTATATTATCTGGTCTAGGTTTCACAAAAAATATGATGGATAGACCTACTAAAGATTTATCCGGAGGTTGGAGAATGCGTGTCAGTCTGGCTAGAGCTTTATTTTTGGAACCAACACTTTTACTACTAGACGAACCGACAAATCATTTAGATTTGAATGCAGTTATATGGTTAGATAAGTAAGTATATTTTGAAGTAGAATATTGAAATTGTATGAGTTGATGTCATCAGTTATCAATAACATTGAATCATTTATTTTTCACAAATTGTTTCCCTTTAAAAACATGAATGAGATTGCTGTGTATCAATTTCACTTTTACAGTATATTATTTTTTTCTGTTTAGTTATCTTCAAAGTTGGAAGAAAACTCTCCTGATTGTTTCACATGACCAGTCATTCTTAGATAATGTTTGTACAGATATCATCCATTTAGATCAACGTCAGTTATTCTATTATAGAGGCAATTACAGTAAGTTTTTTTTAGATATATCTTACTTACGAATTTGATTTACTGGTATAAGTAAAACAATGTGAACTATCAAAGTGTAGATTTGTTGCTAACATCCTCTTCCTCAATTAACTTTACGTTTTTAAGATCAAAGATAATAAAAGATAGAACATATAATATAACGTAAAATTTCCTGTGAATGATCTTACAGCTTAATCATCTAGACAATTATCTGTTTAACCATTAAATTACATATATTAATTGGTCTCCAGTCTTTACAATAAGTATATTTAATTAATCCGATTCACTGTTTGTATGTTATTATTAAATTAATTTGTGCAAAATCTCATCATCATTTGTAATGCATTTTAAATTAGAGTCATCTTTTACGAATGAACTTTAAAGGGAAATATTTCTTAAGTTTAAATTTTATAATTTTACGTTGCGAATCGACTTTAGTTAGTAAAACAATAAAAAATCGGAGCGATTAGTTAGTCTTTTCTTTTTAATATAAGACTTCTTAGTAGTGTTGATTCATAACCCTACTGTGAAACATATGCCGTGGCCATAAGCCTCGCGACAAGCGATTAATCCCAAGACTACTTAGTTAGCATTCAGTGTTCTGTGGTGTGTGCTACTTATGTAGACATAAGTAGTATATGATGTGAGTACTGAACGGAATGTCTGTCAGCAGAGAGACGAGAAGATCGAACAAGAAAGAATGCAATTTGTATGAAAATGCAAGAACAAAGGGATTCTGAGTCACTTGAGACAATTGATGAACAATTTGCAAATTAACGATTTAATATATGGTTGTTGGATTTTACTAATTAGTTCTGTAATTTGTTGTTAAATACATTCGATTGTTTCCCACTGGTGTTTTGCTCACTACGGTTCCATTTTTAGAATTAATACAAATCATTTTTTTGGATATTTCATTTTTAAATATCCTTATTTTTTTCTACAATTCACTTTAGATAACTTCAAAAGTATGTTTATCCAACGTAGAAAAGAACAATTGAAGGAATATGAAAAACAAGAAAAACGTCTTAAAGAATTAAAACAATCTGGAATGAGTAATAAACAAGCTCAAGCGAAAAATCAACGTGATGCATTGACAAGAAAACAGGCGAAAAATAAGCAAACTTCTAATGAACTTAATGATAATGGAAAACCACAATTATTATCTAAACCAAAGGAGTATGTTGTTAAGGTAAATATTTATTTCTGTTAGTATTTTGATGAGCACACTACTTGATGATTAGCTAATACACCTACATTCATAGTTTACATCGTATACTAATCTTAATTAGGCAACCATTAAAAACCAAGAATCCGTCTCATTAATGTAAAGGTTAACCGCTCACTAAAAGAATTAAAGGCCCTGAGTTTGAAACCTAGTGGAGTCAGGGATACGCACTGGTGAGGAGTCTCATACTAGGAGGAAACAGCTGTTCAATGGTTTTTTTTTAAAGATCAGTCCAAGATGTGAATTATGAAATTCAAAAATCCTCACTAATCCTATATAGTAGTCCTCGTATATGATTAAATCAACGTCTATCTACATTTGTTTACCTTTGAACTATCCTAGTATTACCTAAAAAATCGTCAATTTTCATCTTAGTGATTTATTTCATCACATTTTTAGGTTATCGTCATGAAAGAGAAGTGTTTCTTTAATCTTACGTTGGAATATGTAAAATATAATAACTCATGAAATTTCGTCTTAGTCAGTACTGCTTTGTTTGTGTACTAAGGTCATCAAAACCCTTTTATTCTGCTGTTCTTACTGAATCGATATATTTTTTTTCAAACCCAAAAAAATTCATTGTGAAACTCTGGATTAATAATAATCGTCTAAGGATTTTATGAAACGTTTAATTCAGTTCACTTATTCAAATTTAATGTTATCTAGTTTCAGGTGAAAACGGTATAACTAACAACAATGTATAATATTGGATAACTCTGTACATAATTATAGAATCGCTCATAAAAGTATTGTTTGACTAGAAGTCTAATTTCATGGTTTTCACACTAATCCAGTACTTCTGTGTGACTACCTTCAAATGCCCTGGTACAACCAAGAGTGGGAAGAGTCCTCTCTCCCTCTCGAAATGCTCTCACATGGCTACGCGTGTACTGCCACTGCCAGGAAAGTCCTACTTATTGCCTTCTCGTGTCTGGGGTGTTGTTTACGAAACTGAGAGGACGAAAAGCGGATGTCTGGCGCTCTAACCGGGTTGGTGGATATAGATGATCCACCTAGAGGAGTTGGAAAATATTAATTCCAAACCATTGATGCACATGGGCTCCAGGATCCTGATGGAACAAATGGTGTATAAGCCTATTTTTGGTCACTAGCTACCATGGGACTCCATCTCTTAACTCTGACCCACTGCCTTGTAGATTAGACCTCTAGATGTAGCTGTCTAAGAAAACCACCTGCTTCGGTTTGGGCGCCCGGGCAGTATTCCAGCCCTCACATAAATCGAATGACGAAGTGTGGCGCATATATATTTGGTGCTTCCTTGTACCAGTGTTTATGTGTTTAAATAAAATGAAATAAATATATGTAACTGTTGCGTAATTTCATCTTAGTTTAACACTAATTTATCATACTCTTTAAAATGTTTAGAATCCTCTATATGTAAATAACAAACAGCTCAATTCTATTGCTTTAGTTTTTATTCTATTCAAATATTTATTTTAGTTCACGTTTCCAAATCCAACTCCAATTTCTCCTCCTATACTTGGTTTATACAGTGTTACTTTCGCTTATCCAAATCAAAAACCTTTGTTTAAAGAATTGAACTTTGGTATAGATATGACTTCTAGAATTTCAATTGTTGGTCCCAATGGTGTTGGAAAATCGACATTTTTAAAACTACTTACGGGTGAAGTACAACCGGTATGTATATTACTTTCGTAAATTTTAGTAAATTGAAGATATTTTAATTTTGTATAATTTTGTTCATGTTTACAGTGTTTGATTGCACTTCTCATTCTGTTTTGTTCTTTAGACTGATGGAGAACGTCGGTTAAATCATCGTGTTAAAATTGGCAAGTATGACCAACACTCTGCAGATCAATTAAATCTGAGTGAAACACCAACTGAATATTTACAACGCCTTTTCAATCTAACTTATCAAGTAAATTTTACAATATGAATTGCTCAATTCTTTAAATACTATCGAAACTCCGACTACTACTATTAATAATAGAATTAATGTGTAACATCGTGTAAGACTGAGCACACTCATAGTGTAGTGAACAGAACGCGAGTGGGGGACAATCGAATGTATTTGACACAAAATTACAGAACTTGTTAATAAAATCAAACAACCATATAGTAAATGCTCAGTTTGCAAAATGTTTTATTCACTACAATAGTATTGCTTACTCATACCTAGTTTTAAGTGGCCTAAAGACTTCTCTGATCTTTTAGTTTTGTTTATCAGACAAGTTTGGAGATCATCTAGCTTAGTGTCAGTAAGTAACGATAATAAATTTATTATAGACTGGAATTTGACAAGTGAACGAAAGTTTTAGTTGTTAAAATGAATGAATAGAATCCCGTTCGATAACTAAAATGCTGTAGTGCAATATGGCCAAATGATGACTGCTCACAAGATTGAATTATTGACCTAAGTCTCCAATCGAACAGATCACGGATGTTAGTCTCTAAGCTGAACTCATAGATCACAACACCCTTAGCGTTAGTTACAAATATTCTCTATTATCTGAACTGATGTCACAAGACAGTTTCCCAGTGGAATAGGTGTTTTTTATACTATAAGTTGTTTACGTACAAAATATCTAAGTGACTAAATGTGTGAAGTGTTTGGAGAAATAATTTCTTTAGGGCACTTACCTTTCGCTGAATTAAAACCCAACTTTTAGGTCTGATTCTTGCTTGTCATATCATCTCTCTCACAAAATGATATAAAACTCTTTTGTGACAACATCGATTAAAATAGAACTCCAACCTGTTTTATATATTTTTCGGTTTTCATAAAAATCACGTTTCTATTTTGTCTACAGGTTGAAATTTCATTTTCACTCCTTCCCTCTTTAAACTGAAAATTTGTATAAACAGGTAACAACAGTATGTTATAGAATGAGGATACATCTTAATGTAAATACATGTCAGGTGTACTTATCCATCATTTTATAGTTTGGAAAATAGTGTATTTAAGAAATAAATGAATATCGGAAAACGCAGTCTTAATAAAATCGTTTTTATTAATTTTGTAATGAAGTAGCTCATTCTGTCAACATGTCTATGA
This sequence comes from Schistosoma spindalis, assembly GCA_946903255.1. NCBI lineage: Eukaryota > Metazoa > Platyhelminthes > Trematoda > Strigeidida > Schistosomatidae > Schistosoma > Schistosoma spindalis. The sequence goes on from OX336420.1 coordinate 16,100,319, forward strand.
AGTTTCAGCTCTAACTGTATAATATTGATTAAGCATAATTACAGCATTAAATATCGTCGATATTGAGTTCATTTTAATAGTCACAACTACTCGAATTCGTCACTAATTTTTATATTATTTCTTTTCTAATTTTAGGATGCTCGCGCAACATTGGGTAAATTTGGTTTAGAAGCTCACGCACATACTATTCCTAATGCTGACCTGTCAGGTGGACAACGTGCTCGTGTTGCTTTTGCTGAATTATCACGTCGGGCTCCAGATATTTTAATATTAGATGAACCGACAAATAACTTAGATATTGAATCAATTGATGCATTAGCTGATGCTATCAATGAATTTGAAGGAGGTGAGTTAATCAAGAAAAATATAGATTTTTCCGTTTGTATCTTCTGTGAGTTTATAGTTCAGTGGTTAATACGTTCAACTTTCAGCTTTTAAGTTATAGGCCTGTCTAATTCATTTCAGACAGGCGGGTGATTTTAGGAATTACGATATCACCTAGGCCTGGCAAATGGAACGAAAGTCAGTAACACGACAGCAGGATGAACTACGCTATTCTACTGAGCATCAGCCCTGATAACGAGAAGGAAAAGATCAGATTCAGCCGAGAAAATATATTTATTGCACTAGCAGTCCGGGAGAACGAATGACAAGTACACGACTCCTGCGTATGTATACCATACGAAAGTGTCCTTTAAAAAAGTCGCAAAATAGGATACCGAAAGAGGAGACGAACCAATTACAGTTGAGGTCCTTACAGATGGAATATAAAAACTGAAGGTAAAATTGGGCACTTCTGAGACGAAAATGAGAAATTCAAATATCCAAAAATAAATTTAAAAATGGAGCGTTTACCAAGTAACTTCTAGGTATCCAGAATCTCCGATATGTCACTACCTCTCACATTTAAAATGTCACTTAAAGTCAAGTACATGTGACAAATGAGTTAATGATAGTATGAATTTCGAATTTATAAAAAGATTATATTGAAAAACTATTTGATTTCAAAAGTTCAATTTAGCTCTTTGGATTACAGTTTACTTCATGCTAGTGATCTATTTCCTGTTTTGTTAGTGTATATTTAATCTTAGAATGCAATTTATATCACTCAATAACCAGAATTCTACATTGTTAAATTATATTCTCAAATTAATCTACTCTTACTACTTGTTTATTAGCCATAGTAATGAGTTTCCAATAAAAGGTATCTTGTGATTTTTTTGTATGGTATACTATTTAAACCTTATTTCTATCTGTACTAAATGATTTCTTTTCTTCTAGGTGTTATTGTTGTTAGTCATGATGAACGTTTAATTCGAGATACAAATTGTATTTTATGGGTTATAGAAGATCTTGGAATTAATGAAATAGATGGTGATTTTGATGATTATCGTCGTGAAATTTTGGATTCTCTTGGTGAAGAAATATCTAATCCAAGTAAAGTGGCTGCAGTTGCTGGATGTTTATCTTAAATAAATTTTTGTTGTAAAAAAAAAAACAAACAAACAAAAACAAGGGAGATTACAATGTGAATGTTTCTAGTAAATCTTCAGATTAGAATTGTTATTTCTTTATCTAATGTAATGTATATTTCTACATTTATGTACAGTTCTATGTTTAGTTTATTCAAGATCTCTTTATCTCTTCTTTGTCCTATTTTTTTTTCTCTTTCTATGCATGAGATAACATTTATTCTTTCTTCCACTTTTCTATTCGTAATTATTTCAGGTTTGTTATAAGAGGTATTAGAAAATGTTTCAATTATTGTTTTATTATGATATAACGGCTTAGGTATTCTTCAACTTCGTATTTCTATGTGTTTGTTAGATTTTATATAATTTTACTATCTTTTATATTCATCTATTTTTCATTTGATATTCAACTTGTTTGTGATTATTTCATTTAGTCAGATAGAAAAGAAAAGTGATATTTGATATTTCTGGAATTATTCTAATCTCTAACTTTATCGGTTAATGTGTATACATTACAAGCTTGATGTGGGATATTTTGTTACGAATAAAGTTGAAATAAACTTTCGGTTTGTCTTTTTGCTTTTTTTCTTCGTTTCGGTTGTAATATCATTGGTAGTAGGGAAGATTAAGTGTGGATAATTTAATCTGAAAAGGAGGAAAGTTGTGGAATAAAAAAGTATAAGATAACTTCGAAACTCAAGATCTAAAAGAAGAAAAAACTGAGCAAATTTGAGGCATATCATTTAATGTCTCCAACTATTGGTTCAGTAATCATGGTGATCTCAATCAAGTGGTTTCCACCAACACGGCTTGGTTCAACAGCCAATTACTTGATAGACTGACGTCATGTTTCGTTTTAGTCAACTTTTACGCCAGTTAACATTGTTTATCAAGGTTGGTGGTACGTGAGACATGTCCCAGACACTTCAGTCAAAAAATCAATACGTTTTCAACTGATTTGTCACTTTTACTAAATACCCTATGCTTATTCTCACTGCCGATGACTTTGTCGTTCCACCAGACAGGGGCAATGCTTTAAAGACTGATCAATAAACTGTGGCCTACACATATCTTCTCCTTTCATGAACCAAGTTTCATAATCATAAAGTAATACAGGGCAAACTGTTGTAGAAGATACTCGACATTAGACGATGGTTGGAGGTAGTCAACAGGAAACTGTGGACCCGGGTTTCGTGCTGCTTGGCACTTGTCAGCAAGGTGTACCTGTAATCTTGAATGAATTGGTGCTCCCTGACGGGTTCGATCTGCACTAAGAATGACTTGACACACATGGCACTGATCACCACCCAGGAATCAATCAATTGTGATTACATCTCAGTTCTACAGGAGGTCGGTTGCGGCCCGGATAACCCATTGGTAGCGTCTCTGAATGTGAAGCTGGGTGATACGGGATCGAATCCGTCAAGGAGCACCAGTTCATTCAAGATTACAGGTACACCTTGCTGACGAGTGCCGAGTAACACAAAACCCGGGTCTACGGTTTCCTGTTGACTACTTCCAACCACCATCTTATCTCAATATAGTGCGCGCAGCGTCGAGTTATCTAGACTGGTGGCCACATCGCAACTTGGTCGATAGCATTCGATCTGCACTAATAATAAGGACTTGACACACATGACATTGATCACCACCCAGTGATTAACCAATTGTAAGATATTCGACATTTGGTCCATAGATGGATATCTCATCTATACATGTAGCAAGTTGGGGAAAGCCAGGCGAGCTTTTCGAACTTGTGCTGAGATTACGTCAAACACCAACACCAGGGCTAATCAGATTTTCAAGATAAGTGAAATGGTTGGTATCACCAACTATATTACTCTCTGTGATTTAGGTAATGACACAGACCTGTTTTGAAGTAGCATTTCACATTTAATGGCTGAGAAACGCACCCCATACATGGTCGCCTTTTTGCTCAAGGTTCCCAAGAGACTGCATTTTGTCAGGATCACGATCAGACAGGGTTGTATCATCTCCATTTCGCGAATTAATATGTGGGTCTCGTGCTCGGGCATCAATCTCTAAATGGTTAGGCGACGAGAGAATTATCTCTAAAAGAATTTCTGTGGCAAAGTCAAAGATGAAAAAAGTATGCAACCCTGACGAACACTACATAAGGTTGACGGTTTATTATAAATTTTGACTACATAATTAGTGTTTGAGCAAAGATCTTTCTTAAGATACATTAACTTATTTGCCCTTCAACCTGTCAGTCGGCGGAACTGAATGCTGCCTTTAAGTCGACATATAATATTATGGTAAAGCGTCGGTACGTCTACTTATGTCCCAAGATCAGATGAAGTGTGAGTATTTGATCAATACGTTCAGTTGTGAAACTGACTAGATTTTCCAGGGTTTTTTGTCCACGAGTCTTCATGAAGTGCTTACAAACAAAAGAAATTAATTACACTTTACTATAATTCCTTCAAAGTTAACTCACTTTGAATGCTTTCCTTTTGATTTCAAAATTTTTACTATCCAAATTATTTCGCCTGTCAATATCTTCACAGTTCTGGATTCTATCAAGACTTCGTGATACGTAAAAATCAATGGCTCCACGTCTGTTTAGTCATCAAATTTTATATTGAAGTACATTATTACGCTAATCTCTAAATCTAATTTTTTGTATAATTGTTATGCCTTGTGGTTCTGCAAACATCATGTGATAAAACCGTCAATCAGAGCACCGACTTATATGACCTTGGCATTATGCCAAACCAGTGGTGTGTTAACCAGCACGAGTAGCCTTGAGTCAACTATGTGTCCTTATTGGTCCTCTGTATTAGTGGCTTCTTGCCTAATTCAGACCGTTCAGTTCAGAACACAAACAGCATCCACTACATGAATCGTATATTTCAGACATACATGGTTTATATACAAAGCGATCAGACTTCATAACACCATAAATTGGAAAATAATACTTATACAGAATCAAGCCGAAAGTGGCTGTGAGTTTAGAAGACTGTAGCTAATAAATTAAGAATGGTAAATCGTACTACTGTAGCTGATAGATCAAATGAAAGCTTGTGATAAGATGATTACGAATATACATATAATCTAGTTACTTAATAGTTATCCAATAGGAATTTACGTAATAAAAGTCTATAAATGATTCCTAGCGGTTAACACTCATTTATTCTTCGTTTAGATGTAACATTAATCTTACTTCCTTTTTAAGTTCAGTCATTTGCAGTATATTTTTTTCATTCAGCCGATTAGGTAAGGTCAAAAGGAGGTTGAAAATGTTTACACAGGTTGATAATTTGTGGACGTGATTGAGATTTTATTATCGAAATTTATGCTCTAGTTATTCACATTTGAGAACATTTTAATGCAGAAATATCAATTATTTGATGACTATAAACTCTGATTGTATGTTCCCTGCTGAAATGTATATGAAAAAATGTGAGATTTTATTCAATAAAATAACACTCAGGCTTTAGAAAGTTAATCATGTACGAAAATATTCTTATTGCAACTGATTTGCTTAAAATTATTTAATTCAGTTCTCAGGTCTATAAGTTACATTCAAACTCAAAATATGAATTATGTCTAAATTCACTTGGTGTTGTTGTTTTACTTGTATCTTCCGATTGTTATTCAGAACTGTAATTGATCAGTCTTGTTGGTATATGTGCATCCTGTGCTGATTGCCTCGATATAACCTCAATTCACTAGCTTTTTAAGTAAAGATAGATAGTACCTAGTATTGGAATCCAGGACGCGCGTTTCGTCTTGTTTGAGACTCGTCAGCTGGATATACGTGCATCCCAGAGTTGATATTCACTCCGGGACTCGAACCCAGTACCGTTCGCTTCAAAACCCATCGCGTTATCCTCTTAGCTATTGAGTCTTATCAATTAAAATAAAGACAATTCAATGATGCAATTAAGCAGAAGTGTACAAACGTGACTTCAACGAAGGAATATCATATACAGTGATGTCATTTCACCACAGCTACCAACGGTCTAGACTTTACAATGGATGTGTTTATGTTTATGTATGGTTTCTTTTGTGTATCCTAATTTTTGTAATCCCTTTTAAGTCTTTTACGAAACTAATCATTTGATCTAGTCAAGGGACTTGTATTAAATTTTGATGTTTACATGGAATTTTCGTAGTAAACCCCTTTTGAGTCAAATCAGTTAGTTTCAGTACTTTTGATTATTGTCGGATAATGGTACTTTGAATTGTAATCATTCAAGTTAGCTCTATGTTACTTACTGGAATGTATAAATGAATAGAGTTTACTGATTTATCTGTTGTTTGTTCTTCAGGGTATTTCATAATAACTGCTGAAGCAATAATTAAAAACATCATTATTATAGATAATCTTATGACAAATACTATAATGACACAAGAAAAATATACAGAATTCGTTTGATTACTTGTAAGTAGCACAAATTATAAACGTTTAATTATGGAGGGAACAAAAAAAAAATTAAATAAGAGGTATATTCAGGACGACATATCATCGGTTTAGTTGAGAAGTAAACATTAAAATGAATTGATTTTCTTAAACAATAGAATCCATCACATCATTCAATAAAATATCGAAATAAATTCTTTAAAAAAAGACAATTTAATACTACTCAAATAAACAATATGAAATATTTATTAAATATTTAGACAGATTTTTCATTTGATTAATCTAAGCTTTATGTTCGTTAGCAGCTTCGAAAAAGTTATAGAGATAGCTTTTTTAAAAAAACAAAAAAAAAATGTGTTATCCAATGTGACAGAAATCGGTTACCTAATATTTGATAACAATCTACTGATCTATTTCTAAAACCGGTTGGCATATTTGTAATAATTTTTCAGATGATATTGTAGCATTTGCAATTTTAAATGATTTAAGTTTTTCTATTTTATATAGTTCATCTGTAGATGTAATATCAGATTGATTTACTCTTACATCATCATTACATGGATCCATAAAATTATTGATTATTTTTGTAGAGATATCATAATTATTTCGTAACTTTTCTGATTTATGATAATGATGTATATCATGCATATTCATAGTATCATTTGTATACGAATTAGAAATCATTTTAACCCAATTTGTTAACCATGATTTTTCAAATATATCAGTGTAATTAATGGATTGAATTTTATGTTCTGAATTATTCTGTTGTTTATTATTTTCATTTGGTTCTTTGAAATTTTCATAATGATCATTTTTTGATTGATTAATGTGATCATGATTTGATAATTTGTTTAATTCATTTGAATTGTATATTTCATTTAATAAAGTGTTTCTTTCTTGATGTGTTAATGATTGCCATTTTGTATGATTTGTTAAATATTGTGAATTCCAAGAAGATGATGAATTGAATTCTGTTGAGGGAATTATTTTATTTGATCTTTTTATGAATGTATTTGAAGAGATTTCATCAGTTTGTGTTGCACGTTTCATTTTATAACGATGATTTTGAAACCAAATTTTAACCTATTGATTAAAAAGAATTATTAAATTCTTTATTAATTTATAGTTAAGTTACAGAAAATATTTTGTGTGTGTGTGTATGTGTGTGTGTTAATGTGTTATATTAAATTCCAGTAACTGAATGTTCAGTTCCATAATTCACAAAACATTAAGGGTATTAAGAACTTAGCTATCTATTATAGATACATTCATAGTGTATGAGCAATAAATTTGACTCTATGGTTGATTATCTATTTCTTAGATTTCTTAGTCTGGTTTCAAGAGGTATTTCCTGGAGTTCTAGTGAGAAACAGTAATAAGTGGAGTTCAACCAGGTCTGTTATGAGATATTAACTCACTGAAGACAATGGTGGATGGTGACGTAGTCTCGTGAATTGTTTGAAGTTAGACATTAACACTGTTGGACGCCGACTGGCTCAGTGGTCTAAAGGTTAGGCACTCTCGCGCGAACCTGACAGGTACTGGGTTTGAATCTCACGAGGCGGTATTGTGGATTCTCACTACTGAGAAGCCCCATAATAGGACGAAACGACCGTCCAAATCATTCAGGTTTTTCATGGTTGTGTAGCTTCAATTGACTCATGATCTCAACTATTAAAAAATTTCTTAGATAATTGTTTTAAACAACTTTCACAAAAACCTAAACCTAATCATTTTGTAAGTTAGAACCAGTATTCTTAAAACAGTGCATGATCCAGCAATAAAATGTGGTTTTTGGTGATAAATAGACAGTGTACAGGGATTTCTAATGAGTTGGTGAAGATTTGTAGCTCAAGTGGATGATTTCGATGGAGTTTCGATCTCTGAGCTGGATGTTTTGATCGTGCGGCTTTCATCGTTCTTCCGAACGACATCATCAGCACAAACTTCTACCTGATGATGTCGTTCAGAGGAACGATGAAAGCCGCACGGTCAAAACATCCAGCTCAGAGATCGAAACTCCGCCAAACCGTAACAAAACACTTTGAGAAGTAGAGTATTATTTCAGATCTCCATAGTATTAACTTCTTTTGTTATGTTTAAAAATTAAATGCTAAATTCCCAGAGGAAAGGAACATTATAGGACCCACTATACTAGTTAAATATAATAGAACTAGGGAAAATTGATCTTAATCGAATTAATTAGCCTAATATTTTATCTCCGATATATTGAAAACTTTCAGATTAATGGATACTGACATTTACTTCAATAATTTATTTGTTTGAAGAATATTGATGAATTCATATTTATTGACAAGAGATGAAATCGAGGGAAATCATCTAACACTAGTATTAGTTCGTATTATGCAGTGTTAGATAATTCTATCATTCCACTGGATATGGATTTGTGATTCAGTCAGTCGTGTATATCATGCTCGTATTTTAGATAGAAAAACATTTTCCATTTATATCATATCATAAACTTGTATTGGACAGTAGTCATAGATTCATTCCTGATATGACTTTTTTATAGACTTTTGGTCAACTAATGAAATGATAATAAATATTTGACTGAATATCAAATTAGCTAATTAACTATATACATTAACCTGTAGAATAACGTAAACATTCACGTAAAAAGAAGTAAAATATTGTACATTTGTCTAATTTTTATAATTACAAAACTTCTTACTTGTGTCGGTGTTAAATTTAATATTCTAGCTAAATGCTCTCTTTCGGAAGCTGTTAAATATCTTTGTTCATTGAAACACTCTTCAAGTTTAGCAGTTTGTAATTTACTAAATAAAATACGACGTTTTCTACGTCTTGTCACTGTATGAAGGTTTGGTGACATTCTGTCATCATCATTATCATTATTGCTATCAATATTACTAGTAGTAGTAATAGTAGTAGTATAGTATTAATAGTGGTAGTAGTAGTAGTAGAAGTAGTAGTATCACGGTTAGACTGTTGAACAACCGTATTCATTGTTTCACTTCTATTGTTTAATGATTTTTCTTCAACTCCATTATGAATTAAATGGTTTTGATTGTAAGAATGTGATTTAATATTATTATTTATTAAATTTGAAGTAAATTTATCCGAGGAATGTTTTATTTCTTTATTAGAATTTGAATTGATTACATTTGAAGGAATTGCTTGAAAAGATGGTTGATTATGTTCATATAAATGACAAGTATTGGTTGAATTATGATTTCTTATTAATCCTTCATTAGTTTTATTGAAATTATTATTAACAAGTGACGTATTACTAGTGTTAGTTGTTATGGATGTTGGTATTGATAATGATTTAGTACTTGATACATTATGACGATATGATTCTATATATCGTTTAAAAAGTTTTATTAATTCTGATGAATTCAATACAGAACATTGATTTGACCAGAGCATATGTAATGAATCTAATAAGATTTGATTAGTCATATCAGATTTATGATGTTCATGAAAATTATGTATTTCAGGTATTAATGTTTGTTTATGATGATAATTGTCCGATTGATATTGATTTGAATATAAGAATGGTTTAGAGAGATTTATAGATTGATCAGAAGTATTGAATTGATCATCATCAGATTTGGATAGTAGTTTATAGGTATCTAAATTATATAAACACATAGATTATACTCGCGAAAAAAAATGGATATATTATTTAGTTGAATAATCATTTTAATAGTTGAGATCATGAGTCAATTGAAGCTACACAACCATGAAAAACCTCAATGATTTGGACGGTCGTTTCGTCCTATTATGGGGCTTCTCAGTAGTGAGAATCCACAATACCGCCTCGTGAGATTCAAACCCAGTACCTGTCAGGTTCGCGCGAGAGCGCCTAACCTCTAGACCACTGAGCCAGTCGGCGTCCAACAGTGTTAATGTCTAACTTCAAACAATTCACGAGACTACGTCACCATCCACCATTGTTTTCAGTAAGTTACTATCTCACAACAGCCGTCCAGTGCTTCCAGGTTTTCCATGCTGGTCTAGCTTCAATTGACTCATGATCTCAACTACTGAAATTACTATAATATCCACAAAACCCCTTCTGATATAATAAATGTAAACCAAAAAAAGAAAATTATATTCAACCTACAAAACTCTAGATTACTAATAAGTTGATTGATTAGAACGATAGTATAAATCAACTGCCTACCAAGTTCTTTTCAATTTCTATCATCTTCACATTGCTTTAAGTTTGTATAATTGGTGATAATGATAGCATTAGCGAAAAATCTAAGAAGTATTCGTCTGCATATTTTGTTTACATAGATAATGAATTCTTAGATTTCTGGCTATTACAGATACGTTTTTATTAATACCATTAACCGATCAATGTTAGACCATCACTAAAAACCTAAATGCATTGGACGGCCATTGTGTTCTAGTATGGAATTCTTCAACAGTACACACTAATCGTCCTGCACGCAGGACATTCGACCTCACACTCAAATGCCTAACTTTAAGACCACTGAGCCAATTTTGTTAATGCCTACCTTCAAAATAACTTCCATTCATTTACAATTATCTTCTAAGTTATTATAATTTTTAAAAAGTCATTCAATTTAAGTACCATTATGATTAATTACATATGATACATTATAATAGATTACGTTAACTAAAACTTTAGAACTTATCTATGTTTTATAAACACAATTGATTACTATCACTTTCTATATAGTATACATTAGTTTTAAACATAAGCGTCTTTACCTTTCTAAGAATTAGATCATAATCATTGTCTGTCTATGTGATTATTACTACCCCAATTGAATAAATGCGAAAGGTGAAAACAAAATTAAAAAAACGGATTCATGATTGATTAGAAATTAGTTGTAAATATGTCAATTTTAATATTCACATATAAGTTCAGTTTAAAATGTTAAATAATAGTCATAGATTAAGGGGAATTCATTCAATGTAAAAAAAATAAAAGTACAAAGAGAAAAAACCCTTTAAAAGCACTTATTCTCTGTCAATTTATCTGTGCATTATATTTTAATTTGTACGGCGGTGGATAGTTAAAACGGGCTGATGGATTGATTGATTGATTAGTGTAAAGTAAGAAAATCAGTCTGTTTAATTACTATTATCCAAAACAATAAATAGTAATTCGATTTTTTTTTTAATGCTACAATATTCTAATATTAAACAAAGATTGATAGTAGCTAATGGTGGAATCCACGACTCGTGTATCGTTCTATTTGGGACTTGTCAACTGGATGTACCTGCATCTCAGAGTTGATGTTTATGCTGGGACTCGAATTCAGTATTGTTCGTTTCAAAAGCCATCGCGTTATTCATCTAGCTACCGAGTCCTGACAGCCAATTGCTTGTGCAATGAGGTGAATTACAGCAAGATCGAGGCAATACGCATAATAGATACATGTGCCGATAAGAGACTGATCATTTGCAGTCCTAAACATGAATGGGAAGATCCAAATAAACAATACCAAGCGAATTCTAATATTAATTGATTCATCTTTATTTTTGTAAAAATTCAATACATTCATTGAGATATATCCCGTTTACTATTAGGAGTAGTCATTTCTTATCATATGATAAGTTATAGTTAAGCGAATATTATGTAAATAGTCTAACAAGATTTGTTCCATTGAACTTCTCTGTGTGTTAATGAATATAACTTACATAAAAATAAAAAGGTATCTCTGAAAAAAAGACTGTTTACTTGGGAACCATTTAATAGGAGATCAAATCAAAAACTTGATAGTTCTTTACAAATTATGATATCCTGTTTATTACCTTTATTTTAGTGTTTACTATATTGTTGTTTATTCTGGTTAGAGTTTTTTTTTTGTAGCAAAATTGTTTTCTACGGAATGAGGTTGTTGACCCTATGCCCAACCCTCCTCATTTACCCGGGCTGTGCAACATTATAAATTCAACTTCGAAAAAATTATTATAAACTGAGATATTTATCCTCTGATCAATCACTTAAACAAATTTACAGAAATCGGTTTAATTGAAATTTATGGTTCATTAAAAGTAATTTAGTAGTTGAATTCATGAGTCAATTGAAGCCAGACAACCATGAAAAACCTGGAAGCACTGAACTGACCATAGTCCAATATTTGAATTAATACATCTTTGTATAAAAGTAATAGAATGATTGAAATTTACAACAATAATAATAATAACAACTCATTTTCATGTTATTTGGATAATCGTCTTAAGTATAAAGTAAGTGATTCTCTATGTATACATTTATTCATCTCCTACAGTATTATGATATACAGAAGTCCTCTCTTTATCGTATACTAAATTCATCATGACACCTGTATTTTCAAATGCTTAACAAGACTCTTTCTTGAAAATCAACTCCAACAATGAATTAAAAAGTAAACTAAACATTGTATAGCTGTTATTATTGATAATTAATTGTTAATTCATTGAATCTTATGGTTACAACAATGTCAGTTTGTCACATGAAATAAAATCACATAGAGTGGGTGTATGTAAGAGAGAGAGAGAGTGAAAGTGAGGAAATATAATCAAACTCTTGGCAAACAACTAAACAAAAAACCTTTCTTTTAATTTATCGTTTGTTTTTTTTTATTTGGTTAGTAAACACGTTAATTCTTTAATAAATACATGTCAATACAACCATTATTGTCAGCTTCTTTAATATGATCGTTGTTGTTGTATTTGTCGTTGTAAAAATCATGCTGTGCTCAAAAAGGTGTTTAATTAAATTCTAAACTATTGCTCCTTTAATTATTTTTGATAGTGATGATGATGAGTTCTTTCTCATTATAATCATTTCAAATATGTACCGTTGGTACAATCAATGTCATACTGTGGTCATACTAACAGTAATTATTGTTGTTATCATAGTGGTGATGGTGATGATTAAGATTTTAATGATAGTTATATTCAGATCTCATTCACAATTGTATTTATTCTCTTTTACTCCCTCTCTTTCTATTTCAACTACATATGAATACATTTCTTTTGTATTCCATTTAATTCAGACATGATAGACAATTTAACAGTAAAATAAAAAGGATCAAGACACATTTTTATGTATAATCAATTAAAATTTAAAGTAAATAAAATAATACAGAAAAGAAAACAACATAAAATTACTGTCTAGTTTTACTTTTCATTCATGTTTACTTTTTCTTTTTCTTTTTTTAATTAAAATAATAATTCTAGACGGTGGAATTAGATCGTGTTGAATATCTTTTCGTCTATTTTTCTTTGATAATAAATGGATAAAGGAAAGATGAAAGATGAAAACAAATCGATGGATCAATCAATTGACGAATTGTTTATTTATTTGTTTATTTTTTCTTCTAAAAAAACTTGTTTATAAATTATATTGTTTAAATCAGTAGGAGATATTTATAGTGATCTATATACTAATTTGATAGGTTATCACTAGCGAATAGAAAAATAACCAAATAAACCATATATATTTTAATGAAATTAAAATTATTTTAGCTTTTAAGAGGGTTGGGGATAAATTCCACGTTGTTAAATCACTTAACTGTATCATAGTAATTATGATTGTGTTTTCGTTTGTTTGGTCACTCAGTTAATAATAATAATTATAATGATGGTCTAGCTTCAATTGACTCATAATCTCAACCACTAAAATTACCATAATATCTGTAAAAACCCTTCTGATATGAATCAATATATGCTCATTAGTGACTGGCTTCAAGAGGTATTTCCTGGAGTTCTAGTGAGAAACAGTAATAAGTGGAGTTCAACCAGGTCTGTTATGAGATATTAACTCACTGAAGATAATGGTGGATGTGTCGCTCAATTTTGTGGATTGGTTGAAATTAGGCATTAACACTGTTGGATGCCGACCGGCTCAGTAGTCTAGTGGTTAAGCGCTCGCGCATGAGACTGATAGGTCTTTGGTTTTAATCTCGCGAGGCGGTATTGATCTCAACCACTGAAATTAAAATAATAGTAATAGTTTGTTGTAGATCTTTTGGAATAGTTTCTATTATAGAATAAATTGGAGGTATGAATTTTAATATATTGTAATTTTGTTTCCATCTGGACTGACTGCGTTATACTCAACATTTCCATAGCATGATGTAGTGGTATTTTTATGGTAGGAAACTTTACATTTTTCCGTATTAGCCAGCATAAACGAAAAAGAATGAAACACGCCCTCCGTTATAGACTACGATATTGTAAATAATATTTCTCGCCTCGTTTTGATTGGTTACTAGATGCAAGATCAAAATTGTGACTGAAAGTGAGGTTTATCCTCAGTTTGCAAAAAGTTTAATCCATAGAAAATACTTCATTGATTGATCTTAGATACTGTATAAACTAACTTTATTGTAATATTAAATCAGTCTGGGATACTTCTTAACCTTCAGTGGTATTTTTAATAATATAGATATTTTATACATTGAGTAAACATAGATGAAAATGTGATTGACTTAAAGTTTAACGTTTTACTAATTTATTATTCGTGTTCTATCATTATATGGCAATATTCACTAAAATGTTGATGTTGATGTCAGTCGATAGTTAAAACTTAGCGATCAATACTTGATCGTAAGCTAATTGCTACCAGTGTGGTGTGTGCTACTTATGTAGACATAAGTAGTATATGACGTGAGCACTGAACAGAATGTCTGGCGGCAGAGATGAAGACAAAAGGCAATTGTATGAAAATGCAAGAACAAGGGGATTCTGAGTGATTTGAGACATTTGATGAACAATTTGCAAATTGGTTGTTTGATTTTACTAACTAGTTCTGTAATTGGTTGTTAAATACATTGGATTGTCCCCACTGGTGTTTTATTTCACTACACCAGGACTTAGTAGTTCAGTGAACATGTTATTATTTGAAATGTAAGGTACTAGACTCAAGTATCAATATGAACATCAACACTAGGATTCAGATATATAGAACAGACGAGTTTCACATAAGATAAAACACTTCCTAAATTCTACTGCTAGCCACATACTAAATACATCAAAACTTGTGATATAGTGCTATAATGAAGCAATTCAACTTGTCCATACATATGACAACAGAGGCTGATTATTTTCAATCATGGATATCAGAAACGGGAATTGAATGTAACTACTTTTCTGATAATAACTTCTTTTTACTAGCTGTAGCACGATCTTTCTAATTCTTTCAAATTGTACATTTTCAAAGCTAAACAATTTTGGATACAAAATGTCATTTAGAATGATTATCTATTTAATACTATAGATACTTCTCTTTCTATCAGTTGGAGTAGTATTTTCATTTTTTTAAAACAGGTAGCTGTCCACGAGCTGTCAATCTTTATTTTTATATAATCTGCTTATATAACACTGGAAGTCAATTAAAATAGCACAGTCACTATGTGTCAATCTCTTCTTTTTTCTAAAAATAGATTTATCTACATCTATTCGTGTATTTATATTTATTTACAATGTCAACTAAATGTTTATGAAAGTCATCTAGTCACAACAACAAAATTGCGTGATTGTCATCACTAAGTTATATTAATAAATAGAAGAAGAGGGTGGGGCTAAAAAGAGTCAGCAATCAGATATTGATTACTCTTATGCTCTAATGATTCTGTGGCTTAAGAAACATTAAGCATGACAACTAAATTAAATGAATTATAGAATCAAGATAAGTTAATACAGGTATTAAATTGATGATATATGCAACAATTATTATTATTTTTTATAAAAAAAAACAAAAGTAGGCGGAGTTGATAGGTAGAATCATTGAAATAAATAGATATGAATGTATATACATATATAAATTCAGTTCAAAACACCCTGAAGCATATTCATTCAATTGTTACTTATCAACTAATATCACCTTATTAGTTGACTGAACTGACTCATTTGAAATGGAATTTGTAATGATTGTCGTAGTTTACAACTTAAAATTCATATAATCTAGGCAATATTAAAATGTATTCATTAGATCAAATTGATATGATTTTGACAATATTGACACTAAATAAAAATTGTGGATTTCTTTTTTACTTAAAGAGATAAACTTCATAGATTTCATTTCAATATGTTAATATAGTTGTCAATGTATTTGAGCAGCTTCTTTTATTAATTGTATGTTCACGATTGAAATGAGAAGATTAGTATTATATATTAGTCGGTTAATAATAAAGGTAAGAATGATTACTAAATCTATGTAAATTGTTAATTACATGTGATGTATTAACCTTATAAAAGTTAATTTTTAATAAAAAAAAATCTAATCTTGCAAATTTTGACATACATCACGAAAATCACCAAATTTCATCACGAGGCAAACATTAACTTGGAATCGTGATGGGAAGCGGAAAAGAGGAAGGCCAACGAACACATTACATTTGGAAATAGAAGCAGACATGAAAAGGATGAATAACAACTGGAAAGGACTTCCTAGGACAGGGTTGGATGGAGATTGCTGGTTGGCGGCCTATGCTCCTCCACGAGGAGTAACAGGCGTAAGTAAGTAGATCAGTAAGTAAGTAAGTAAGTAAGTAAGTAAGTAAGTAAGTAAGTAAGTAAGTAAGTAAGTAAGTAAGTAAGTAAGTAAGTAAGTAAGTAAGTAAGTAAGTAAGTAAGTAAGTAAGTAAGTAAGTAAGTAAGTAAGTAAGTAAGTAAGTAAGTAAGTAAGTAAGTAAGTAAGTAAGTAAGTAAGTAAGTAAGTAAGTAAGTAAGTAAGTAAGTAAGTAAGTAAGTAAGTAAGTAAGTAAGTAAGTAAGTAAGTAAGTAAGTAAGTAAGTAAGTAAGTAAGTAAGTAAGTAAGTAAGTAAGTAAGTAAGTAAGTAAGTAAGTAAGTAAGTAAGTAAGTAAGTAAGTAAGTAAGTAAGTAAGTAAGTAAGTAAGTAAGTAAGTAAGTAAGTAAGTAAGTAAGTAAGTAAGTAAGTAAGTAAGTAAGTAAGTAAGTAAGTAAGTAAGTAAGGAAGGAAGGAAGGAAGGAAGGAAGGAAGGAAGGAAGGAAGGGAAGAAACCTTACTGATTTATTATAATTTCCAAGATGAGAGTAATACAGAAATGTTTTTTTAAAAAAACACTTATTTCAAATTCATCTTTGTTCATTAACTAAATCATCAGATCCTAGTGAATATCATGATGATGAACATATTCTGTGTCTATTTTGATGATGATATGCATCACGTCAAAACTTAATTCGTAGTATAAATAAAAAAATTAAAAAAAAGTTGATTATTAAGTTAATCAAATGAAAGTTTAGATTGATTTCATCTATGAACAGATTTCTACAAGCCACAGTTCAATGTTTTATGATTCAGTGAATTGGCTTTTACGTTGCATTAGTCGCAAAAAATGATCAGAGTTAGGTTATCACTGAAAACTATCAAACACTAGACAAATATTTTATGTTGGGATTAGACTCCTTGTCGATCCTTTTTATGAATGGAACTTGGGACCTACAGGTTCCTCAATGAACACGTTATCATTAGAAATGACTGGGGTGGGAACTAGTGGTACGATTCTAACTTTAACTAATCTGCGACATGGCATGTAGATAGTTCAGTCCTATTAGTGACAATTTTGTCACACCTGATATATTTGAATTTCACTAACTGTGATCAGTCTATGATGAGCATGATCTATAAATTAAATCAATCTTTATAAAGCTATTTTTATTAATCTAATAATAAGCAAAGTTCTTATCTGATATTTTAAAAACGTTCAGTAAATATTAGAAAATTCGTAAGACCTATATTACTGATTTAGCATAATAACTAACTAACTACCTTATTTCAGTATACCGTTTACTTCTATCTATAAACTTGGTTTTGAAATGTTTAATTCTTATTATTACATACACAGTAAAACTTGGTGTACTAATTTATCATGTACTTAAATCATTAATGTCAAGTAGATCACAACTTATCATCTGAAAATATTGAATTTCAAAATAATGAATAGCTCATTATTAGCTGATGATCTTTTTAAGTTCCCTGTGTATTTCTAAAAGATGAAATGACTATCAATAAGTAGTCTTATTACTGATATGGAGGAATATCTTTTAAATGGATACATAAACCCATAAATTACTATATGTGAGAGTACTTTTTTATTAACTTTAAATTGTTAAAGTTAAACAAGGGGGGCCTATCATTCCATTTATGATGTAAATTATGAATAATTGGAAGGTATTAATTGAGGTTATGAACCGATCAATGTTAGATTGTCATCGAAAACCTGGAATCAGTGGATGTCTGCTTCGTCCTAGTATGAGACTCCTCAGAAGTGCATATTCACGATCCCGCATGCTGGACTTGAACTCAGGACCTTCGGTCTAAATTAAAACTTAGCAGATTCCGCAATTCTATGCTGATAATAAGAGTTAAACTGATATGAGAATGTGTAAAGCAAGAAGGAACGACAGAGTGTACGTATAAATTGTTTAATCATATTACTAGCATTCATTATTATGTTATCGTAATACAATACGCTGCTATATACTTGGTTTGACTTAAATACATTTATTTCAGTTTTTAGTAACTCTTGAGAAAGAACCTAATGTAAGTATATCTCCATGACACCTTGTAAATAAAACTAATTTAGTACAATTCTGATGGAGTTTTGTTCTCTGAGCTGAATGGTTTGGTCGTGGAGCTTTCGTTGTTCTTCTGAACGACATCATCAGCACAAACTTCTATCCAGCTCAGAGAACAAAACTCCATCAAAATCATCCACCTGAGCTACAAATCTTCTCCATCCTCTCAAAATAGTACAATTCTAGATAAACAAATCAAATAGAGGCTTAATATTCCTAAATAATTCCTGAAAATATTTAAGGGATGAAGTTCACATTTATTATCCACAGGTTAAAATGAAATACTGAAATCACTTAGATACTAGATGAAACACTTTATCCTTAACATAAATGATACGAATTTTTAATTCATTCAATTGCCTATCTAACTGTGAACATTTTTACTTCCTTCATTTAAAATGTAATTAAAAATAAAGTGTTCATGGCATAGTTTGTACTACTGATTAATGATCTTTTCCTCAATAAATCAACTGGTTATTTTTTGGGGGGAGGATTATTTATATGAGAACACAACAGGATAGGTAATTTATCTTTGATTTACACAGAACACCCATCATCAACACAATGAAGTGAAGTTAAACACTTATTTGGTTACAATATAACTATTTCAGTATTAATGTTAAAACCAGATCAGAACTGATTAGACAATTCTATCGTTCGAATAAATCTATCAATCAGTACGGGTAACTCAATAATAATAAAAAAATTACTTAGAGGATACCAATAATTAAAACCACATTACATTAGGAGCATTATCGATTTCTATTGATTGATAGATAATATATAAAAAAAAACATTTCACTGGTTGAAATCATGAATCCATTGAAGCTAGACCACCATGGAAAACCTGGAAGCACTGGACGGCCGTTTCGTCCTAGTATGGGACTCCTCAGCAGTGCGCATCCATGGTGGTCTAGCTTCAATGGATTCATGATTTCAACCAGTGAAATTTCTAAAATCTCCACACAATCCCTTCTGATAAAAAAACATTTGTAGAAAGTTAAAGATTAATTAGATATCAACATGGATCCTAGTTACATTACTATTTCGATCAGTTGTTTTTGATCTTTAATAAATTAAGCTAAACAAGTATCTTAATTGATAAAATTTTAAAGTTATTTTCGTAGTCATTATTCAACTGTTGAATATGAAAATATATGATGCCTAATTTCGGTTTATACTATCTTGTAGGCCAATAATCTGTGTCTATTGTCATTAGTTCGAGTACATCATTTGATTGATTTTAAGTTAAAATTATTGTTAAAATCTTATTCACAGTCAATAGAAAAAGATTACTAAACTACTAAATTACACTTATTCTAGAGAATATATTGAAGTGTCGAAAAAACATTAATGAATATATACAATGAAATATTGTTTTGATTCATCTTTAAAACTAATCTCTTCTTACATAATTTATTAAGATATAAACCATTAATAAATGTAAATTACTATTAGAAAACTTGTTAATCACTGTTCAGTAAATTCTTTTTTGGGTTGAGATCATGAATTGATTGATGTAAGACCACCATTGAAAACCTGGAAGCAAAGGACGATCGTTCCGTTTTATTGTGGGACTCTTCAGCAGTGCACATCCAGGATACCGCTCTCGGGATTCAAACCCAGGACCTTTAGTCTCGCGCGCGAACGCTTAACCTCTAGACCCCTGAGCCAGTCGGCATCCAACGGTGTTAATGTCTAACTTCGACCAATCTATGAAGTCGCGCGACTATCTTCCATTCTACTGATGTAGATACCTGTCTCTACTCGATACGGATTAGCTCTACTCGTCACGGCTCCTCACTAGACCTCCAAAAATTGCCTCAGGAAGCTAGTCACTAGTGAGTACATGGTAAGTTTCAGTATAGGGTTGTGAAGATTATGATCATGATCTCAATAAAATAAAACTTAATAATCTCCACAACCCTATACTGATAATAAATATTTCATTTTATTCTCCTTCAACATTAGCTATTCAACTCTATTTTTCATTAACTAATTCAAATAGATTTGTATAAAATATTAATGGTACCTGATATTTATTGATATTTGGTATTTAAATACCGTATTATTAAACAATATTAATTTAATGAATATTCATTAGAAATTGATGGACATAGATTTAGTTATTCTTTAGTAAGTTACATAAAGAATTGTTTACAAAGTGAAAGCTTATGCTGAAAACTTCACAATATAATTCTAAATCAGTAAATCGTATTTTTACTGACTGAACTGAATTTATGAGCAACATTTTCAATATTCAAAGGGTGTGAAGTATCAAGTAGTTTTGATCATTCTTATGTTTATTGGGTGATTGAATGCAGAATAATAATGTGCTAGTTATACGCTAAAGATTTCATTTAGTCATTAAAATGTATCTATTTCTTTCTGTCATAAACAAGTAAATGTGACAGTACAAAATTCAGGATGAAAGACACTGGTGTAATGTAAGTTACGGTTTGAAATAGAATTTTTAATGACTATTACATGCTAATGTGCACTTAACGTTCAATAAATGAATGGAGAATTAGTCAAAAGTCCTGGATGAAACACACTAATTAAACACTGATTATGTTAGAAAAAACTCAAGCCAGTTTTAAATTCATATTAAATGAACTCCAAGTTATAGCTTTTTTTCAAAAAGAAGAAACTTACTGCTATGAACTAATTCATCCATGTTCATCTGTTGTGAATATTCATCATCACTATTATTGTCAGCATTATCCAAACTATTATCAA
Source organism: Schistosoma spindalis (assembly GCA_946903255.1). Classification (NCBI taxonomy): domain Eukaryota; kingdom Metazoa; phylum Platyhelminthes; class Trematoda; order Strigeidida; family Schistosomatidae; genus Schistosoma; species Schistosoma spindalis. The sequence goes on from OX336420.1 coordinate 16,121,476, forward strand.
GTTGGTTTTTAGATGATGATGTTCCATTATCAAATATTTTGGTATCTTCTAACAGTCGACTAACAAGAAAATGTGGACTTTTTCGATTCATATTATAATTAATGTTTAAAGTGGTTTGTTAAATAAATAGGTGATTACATTTAAATATATTGTTTAATTGATTAGGTCAATTTAATCTTATATTGTATTGTTTGAAGTGATTACTGTTTTCTACAGTAACCCCACCCTAAACCAATTGACTCCTCTTTTACTGATTGATGATATACACTTCATATTTTAGGTTGATATTTTCCCTAAAGATACTTCATAATAAAAGTTATCCTTTTAACCAATCGTTGTCAAGTAATATTTATTCATCAGTTGAAAGGGGGTTATATTTGCAAGAACACTAGAATATTAAAGAGGGTATTAAATTATTTGAATGGGAAAGTAGGAAGAGAATATTATATTTCACATCGATCTTTGCTTTTTTATTGGTTATTGTATAAATTCGATCATTTTCCTAGTTATTTTTTGGGGAAAAAACCGACCAATGAAATTAAAGTTCATTTAAGAGATTCGTATTGTTTTTAAACTACATTGATGAATATGATATTCAACAAGTATCTACCATAAATATAGGTAGATTGAACTCAAAATTTATTATCTTCAATTTATATGACCTCTGCTATTTATATATCGAAATGATATTTTTTCTGAGAGTATAACAGTAAATTAATTTAATCTTATAAAACAACTGGAAAAGTCAAACCAACGATAAGTGATTACTAACCTATTCATGAAATACTAAGTCTGAAGGTGAACACAACAACACTGAGTTACAGATTAATTCAACGAATGAAATTCAGATAGAACTGAATAGATGTTTTGAATTCTATTACATATTATAACAGCATAAAATGATCTCATTTCCATATTTAACTGGTTATTATAAGCTCAGTATTTGAGCTTACTAAATTTTCATCTATCAGTATGAGAGGTAATAGTAAGATATGTACACTGAACTGTTACCCAGAAAAAAAAATTAAACGAATCAATAAATAAACTTTTGATAGCGAATATTTTAGGAAATTGTTGTTAATATTTGTTAAATCTGTGTCTAACTTAGTAAATATTCTTTCCGTTTAGAATGTGTATAATTGTAGTTATTTCAATAGTTGAGATCATCAGTCAATTGAAGCTAGACCACCATGGAAAACCTGGAAGCACTGAACGGTCGTTTCGTCCTATTGTGGGAATCCTTAGCAATTATCATCCATGATCCCGAAATTTGCACCCAGGATCTATTAGTCTCGCATGCGAGCGCCTAACCATTTGACCGCTGAGCCGGTCGGCATCCAATGGTGTCTAACTTCAAACAATTCACGAAACTGCGTCACTATCCACCATTATCTTCAGTGAGTTATTACCTTACAACAGATCCGGTTGAACTCCACTGGTCACTGTTTCTCACTTGAACTCCAGGAAATACCTCTTGAAGCCAGACTAAGAAATCTAAGAAATAGATAATCAACCATAGAGTCAAATTTATTGCTCATACACTATAAATGAATCTATAATAGGCTTTCCATGGTGGCCTAGCTTCAATTGACTCATGATCTTAACTATTGAAATTACTACAATCTCCACAAATTCTCTTTTGATAATAATTGTAGTTACTCCAGAAAAACCCTCCACGTATTCGGCTTTGTCATATCGTGCATTAGAGGTGATAGAAAATCACATTAATTTTATCACTCAAATTTATTGTTTATCGTCTAATTAATTTTTCCTTGTATAACACCGTTTTTGATGTCAGTAAAAAAAGTTTCTTTTATTCAATTAGTTATGAAAGATGAATGTAAACTCAAGCTATTTGAGTAATGAGGCTTTGATAAGTATTCCTTAGAAATATTGGAAGGTATGTATTGTATATCTATATGACCAATTTCTTTACATTGATAAAAATATTAATGACTAATACTTACGATTCATTTTTTCTTTTGGTTAGTTGAGCCTTGCCATTGATGTTTAAGACTATAATTGATCAGTCTCGTATTGATATATATGCATCCTATATGGACTGTCTCAATATTGCCTGGAATGTAGGTACATCCAGCTGACAAGTTCTAAATAGGGGAAAACGCGTGTCCTGGATTCCACTGATAGTCACTATCCATCTCTGCTTACTAATACTTATGGTTATAATATCCATGAAATTTGTCTGCTACTTCATTCAATAAAAATAAAGATAATTCAGTAAAGAAAATTTTCTTTTAGACGAAATCATTTAATTACGTCGTACACTCGTATTTATAGGTGTCTGATCAATTTAGGAGTTTATAGAAAGATCAAAAAGATCGCATTATAAAGCTCAACAGTGCACGACCCTTTACCATTCAGGTAATCAAAACAGGGTCTTTCTGGTTTTTCAAAAATTATCATACATTATATATATATATATATATATATATATATATATATATATATATAAGGATTATTCACTTATCTGATTACTTACTTTGGTAACAAGATTTTATGATTTAGAAAACCACTTTAATGTAGGTGAGAACAAGAATGATTTTAAATCTGTTGTATTTTGAGAAAATTTACTACTTCATGACAAGATACAATCAAACATCAGTTTCTTCTTTGTTTTGTTCTCTTTTTTAAAAAAATGTATGTTTAGAAATGGAACTCATTAATCAATAATGACATCTTTAAATGAATCATAACGAAGATGTTAAGGGTCGAATATGTGTATCATTCGTCATTTACGTGCTTCATTTAACAAAATATTATCATCGGATTTCTGTATCAAACCGTATATACACGAAATAGATCACTACACTTAATAAATGATATCATCCTGATTAAATTAGTTATGTAATCAAATGTAACTGTGTATTTTCATATTATTATTCAAAGATTACTTTAGAAACAAATCATGTTTTAGAAGAAGAAGAAGATGGTTACAAATAATACTTTGGCACACTGAGAAAGCGACTCGAAGTTCACGAGTAGATGAATTTAAATTACATTAAGTTATGATGTTATTGTTAGTATTACCAAGATAAAAATTTAAAAGGGATAATTTTCAAATACAAATAATTTAAACTACTTTTTTTCTATCGTTGTGATTATAGATTTGCTGAGTTCAGTATTGAATAAAAGAGAACCACTTCATGAATGAATCACTTCAATGTGGAGAAGTGCTATCACTGTCAGTCATATTTCTGTTATATAACAAGATATTATTGTAAACAGTAGCAAATTAATGATGATCTTAACATATAATGTGTAATGGAATCTAAAAGAACACACTACTTTAGTGAATGTTGTTGGGTTAAAATACATAATAACTAGTAGTGTAAGAAATTCGTGTAGAAACATCGACTTGCAGGTGATATCACCGACTGAATTCTAGTCGAAAAGCCATAAGAAACTAGGAAGTACTGGAAAGTTGTTTCATCTAAGCATGAAATCGATCAGAGGTATGAACAAGCTATCCTACAACAGATCGCAACCAAGACCATATGTATATTTATATATAGTATTAAGCTCTTTATGTAAACATAGAATCATACAATTTCACAACTCTGAGATACCTGATAATAATATCCAAGGTGAATGAAAAACAAATCTCTGTTCTTTCGAATCCCAATTCTCAATTTAACCCAACTTACTTATTTGATCTGTTTAACGTTAACATTTCGATATGAAATTTGTTCATAGATTATCATTTAGTCCCGTTCACTTTGAACTTTCCTTTATTGTCTTTGATCAGATTTTCCAGTCATCGTTTTCCTTTGAAATCCTTTTAGTCCGGAATTAATGCAACTGTTCTGATTTGTACAGATAAACAATACTTATTGTCAAGTAACGTCCGTGTCCATCTTGAAGAACTAACACTCATCTATCAGAGTTATCTGAATACTAAATAATCATTTCATTCACTATATGAATAATGAAAAATCTAACATATTACTTAACTAGTGTTTAATATGATTAAAGAAGATAATATGTAGATATTTACACTGATAATTTTGTACAATACAATATTCTAGGTTGGAAAAAAGTATCCATGTCTAGCCACTTATCTGGAAAGGAACTATCGATAATGACAATGTTCGTTTTTAAGAAGAATCAGATAAATTACTCAGTGATTTAGTTATATTTATTAGCTAAAGTAGTTTAATTTATTGAAATTGTAAATTACGTATATGGACTTTTTTTTTGGACTTACGCCTGTTACTCCTCGTGAAGGAGCATAGGCCGCTCACCAGCATTCTCCATCCAACCCTGTCCTGGGCAATCCTTTCAAGCTCTTTCCAGTTCTTATTCATCTTTTTCATATCTGCTTCTATTTCCCGACGTAATGTGTTCTTTGGCGTTCCACTTTTCCGCTTCCCTTCAGGATTCCAAGTTAGCGCTTGTCTCGTAATGCAGTTTGATGATTTCCTCAATGTATGTCCTATCTATTTCCATCGTCTTTTCCTAATTTCCTCTTCAGCTGGAAGCTGGTTGGTTCTCTCCCACAAAAGGCTGTTGCTGATGGTATCCGGCCAATGGATGTTGAGTATCATGCGTAGACAGCTATTAATAAATACTTGTACCTTCTTGATGGTGGTTGTTGTAGTTCTCCAAGTTTCAGCTTCGTACAGTAGAACTGCCTTGACGTTCGTATTGAAGATTCTGACTTTGATATTGGTTGAAAGTTGTTTTGAGTTCCATATGTTCTTCAGTTGAAGGAATGCCGCTCTAGATTTGCCAATCCTCGCCTTGACGTCTGCATCTGAACCTCCTTGTTTATCGACGATGCTTCCCAGGTATGTGAAGGATTCCACGTCTTCCAGAGTTTCGCCATCAAGAGTGATTGGATTGCTGTTCTCCGTGTTGTGTTTGAGGACCTTGGTTTTCCCTTTGTGTATTTTGAGGCCTACTGATGCAGAGACTGCTGCTATGCTGGCTGTCTTTATCTGCATTTGTTCGTGTGTATGTGATAGGAGGGCCAGGTCATCTGCGAAGTCCAAGTCGTCTAATTGGTTCTGAGCTGTCCATCGTATGCCGTAGTTTCCCTCAGATGTCGAGGTCTTCATAATCCAGTCGACCACCAGAAGAAACAGGAAGGGAGAGAGTAGACAGCCTTGTCTTACTCCGGTCCTTACTTGGAATGCGTCTGTCAGCTGTCCTCCATGCACTACTTTGCACTGTAGTCCGTCGTATGAGTTCCGGATAATGTTGACAATCTTCTCAGGAACTCCATAGTGTCGAAGAAGTTTCCATAACGTCCTCCTATCTACACTGTCAAATGCCTTCTCATAATCAATGAAGTTGATGTAGAGTGACGAGTTCCACTCAATTGATTGTTCGACGATGATCCGTAGTGTCGCAATCTGGTCTGTGCACGACCGGTCCTTACGGAATCCAGCTTGTTGATCTCGAAGTTGAGCATCTACTGCGTCTTTCATCCTGTTCAGTAACACTCTGTTGAAGACTTTTCCTGGTATTGACAGTAGTGTAATGCCTCTGTAGTTTTCACACTTGCTCAGATCTCCTTTCTTTGGAATCTTGATGAGGTGTCCTTCTTTCCAATCCATCGGCACTTGTTCCTCCTCCCAAATCTTCTTGAATAGAAGATGAAGCATGCTTGTAGTTACTTCGATGTCTGACTTCAGTGCTTCAGCTGGTATATTGTCAGGTCCTGCTGCTTTCCCGCTCTTGATTTGTCTGACGGCCATTCTGATTTCTTCTGTCGTTGGTGGATTGACATTTATAGGAAGATCTGTGTGTGCTGCTTCGATGTCCGGTGGATTCATTGGAGCCGGCCTGTTCAGGAGTTCCTCGAAGTACTCTGCCCATCTGTTGCGCTGTTGTTGAATCTCAGTGATTGGTCTTCCTTCTTTGTCTTTGACTGGTCTCTCTGGTTTACTGTATTTCCCTGCAAGCTTCTTCGTCGTATCGTAAAGCTGTCTCATATTTCCTTCTCTTGCAGCTTTTTCCGCCGTCGTTGCTAGTTCTTCCACGTATTTTTGCTTATCAGCTCTAATGCTCTTCTTCACTTTCTTGTTTGCTTCTATGTACTCTGCTTGTGCTTGGACTTTCTCTGCTCTTGTTCGACTGTTGTTAATTGCTGTCTTCTTGTTCTTTCTTTCTTTGATCCTGTCCAGTGTTTCTGTAGAGATCCATTCCTTGTGATGATGTTTCTTGGGGCCCAGAACCTCTTGACACGTTGAAGTTAATGCTTCTTTGATACTTTTCCAGCTATCCTCCATAGTAATTTCTTCTTCGTTCAGTAGATCCTGTAAGGCTTGGAACCTGTTGTTGAGAGCTACCTTGAATTCATTGAGTTTGTCAGTATCTCGAAGGAAGGCTGTATTGAACCTTTGTGGTGCTGTTTGTCCAGTTGTGCAGTTCTTCTTTAGCTTCAGTTTCAATTTGGCCACAACCAGGTGATGATCTGAAGCTATGTCCGCTCCTCTCCTGGTTTTCACATCTTCCATTGTCCTTCGGAACTTTTTATTGATGCAAATGTGATCTATCTGGTTCTCTGTGGTGTGGTCCGGTGAGATCCACGTAGCTTTGTGTATACGTTTGTGTGGAAATGTTGTACCGCCTATGACCAATTTATTGATTGCACACAGATTTGCAAATCTTTCCCCGTTTTCGTTTCTCTCTCCCAGTCCATGTAGTCCCATGATGTCTTCATATCCGGTGTTGTCCATTCCGACTTTGGCGTTTAGATCTCCCATCAGAATGGTGATGTCCTTTCTTGGGCACTTCTCTATGATTGATTGCAGCCTCTCATGGAATTGATCTTTAACGTCGTCGTTGCTATCATTGGTAGGTGCATAACATTGGATAATGTTCATTGTGATCCCCTCCTTCTTTGTTTTGAATGATGCTTTGATGATTCTGGATCCGTGAGATTCCCATCCTACAAGTGCATTTCGTGCTACTTTGGATAGCATTAGAGCAACTCATTGAGTGTGTGGAGCATTTTCCTCTTTGTGACCGGAGTATAGCAGCATCTCTCCCGTATTTAGCCTTTGTTGTCCAGCTTGGGTCCAATGGGTTTCACTGATTCCCAGTACTGCCAAGTTGTATCTCCTCATTTCCGTTGCTATTTGACTGGTCTTCCCGTTCTCCCACATTGTCCGGACGTTCCATGTACGTATAAAAATTGTTGCTCTGGTTGTTAGAAGGGGCATCGGCCTCGTGGCTTCCGAAGGAACTCGGCTTTCACCATGAAGCGTCATATTACCTCTAACTCCCAGGGCAGAGTTTAAATGGTTTGAGTTATTTTTTCTGGTTAGCGTTTTTTAGCGAGTTAGGTTTCTACGGGATGGGGACGCTAACCCCATGCCCAACCCTCCTCCTTTGCCCGGGCTTGGGACCGGCAGTAACTCTGGAAGAGCTACAGGCGGAGTTAAATTACGTATATACTTTAAGCTAATGATCATCTAATAACGAGTTATGCCAGTTACAATATATTTAAATTTGACCATTGACCAGATATGTAAATTATATATCTGCAGCAATTTCGAAGACTCTCCATGTCTACCATGTTGTACGAGCATTCCATATACCTAAATTAATGGTTGATCTGGTTGTCAGAAGGGGCATCAGCCTTGTGACTTTTGAGGACACTGGGCTTTCACCATAAGGCGTCATAACTCTTCTAAATGAAGACCTTTTAACTTCCAGGGCAGAGTTTAAGTGGGTTGAATAATTTTTTTTTGGTTAGCGTTTTTTTTTAGCGAGTTAGTTTTCTACGTGATGGGGTCGGTAACTCAATGCCCCCCTCCTCCTTTATCCGGGTTTGGGACCTGCAGTAGTCCCAGGGGGGGGCTGCAAGAGGAGTTAAATTTATATATATAAAACTCCAGTGTAATTTGATTTAAATTTTAGATTTATTTTGAAGCATAATAAGTCTTTATTTGTTATCTTTGCTATCTCACATGAATTGTGTCATTATTAGTTTTTGTCTAGTTACAATAAAGTAGCAAGTATGAACTTTTATACAATTATAACGAGAATGACCATGTCAGTGTTTTATTAAAGTATAACATTTATATACTCAATAGTCCAATGAATTCATATTAAAATAGTTTAATTGAATTTTAGCTCATTAGAAACCCATTTCTTCTTTATGACTTTTTTTGTTCTTTCTTGAACAATCTTTTAAACTTCAATTAAGAGTAACATTTTTTAATTTTTATCTTCCGATGGAGATGTAATTTCTTTATTTTTTTTCTTTCAGAAAAGATAATAACTTATAATTAATAGATTTTTCTCTCGGTTATTCAATTTATTCATTTTGGTTTATATGATTTCCTCTTTATTCTTTCATTCTATATATGTAGATGACAAATGAAAAGTTGGTAAATAATAGTAAAAATGTGTGTGTATGTATATATATATATATGTGTGGGTGTTTGTAGGTATGTGTGTATGTCTATGGTTTATGTACACTTTTTATAAAGCAAGAAATAGTTACACGAGGAAATTATAAATAATGGTCATCTTTTTGTATTTTAACTTCAGAAGAATATTTCTTTATATTCCTATTCTAATTTGTAGATAATTAACTTTCTTCTTCACTCCACTAAGTCTACTTGGATGTCTATAAAAAGAAAAGTTATCTGATTGCATTCTTATCACATATTTACTCCCCCCCCCAAATATTAAATCCATGAAATGACTGAAGCTTATTAAAACGTATCTATCAAAGAATGTTTTTGTTAACCACGAAAAAAAAATGATTTAGCAAATTAACATTTATTTTATATCTATTCGTATTTATATTAGGGAATATTTCGAATAGTTTGTAGAAGAGATAAATCATTTGACGTCGCCATTATTATTATTATTATTATTATTATTATTATTACTAATATTATCATCATCCTCATCCTCATCATTGCCATCATAACTAAAACAAACTGAAATAAACAACAACACCACCAACAACAACGACAAAAATTAGAATACCGGAAGAATTTTACTTTTATTCAACATTTGGAGACAACAAACATACACAAATTAAATAAAAAAAGAATGAGTTATTTAATAATGAAAAGCAATTGGTATATAATAAATAATACAACACCTACATAGATGATTTCACTGAATCTCTCTCTCTCTCTCTATATATATATATATGTATATATATATATATATATATATATATATTCTTTATTGTATGTATGTATATAAAATATTGAAATGAATAATTATTCCTATCGAATAGTCTATTTACATAGTATGTTCTTTTTATTATTTCTTGTATGTCGTTATTAAATATTAGAAACAAACAAAATTTCATTTTGAAATTCCTAGTTTTTTTTATTATTAATTTTAAACATTTCCGGTTTGGCTTTTTGTTGTTGTTTTTTCTTTCTTCATTCATGAAATGATAACAGTCACTTGTTTAAAGATGTAGGTATTTTCTTCAAATAATTACCATCTGTATATGATATTTATCAATATGAATTATATAGTATCTCAATGAAAAGTAAATAGATATGGTGTGTTTATTTATGTTCAAAATGAAAGCAGTTCAAATAAAAGAAAAACTAACCTTTGGATGTAATTTTAATGGAGCTGTACAATCGTATTTATAATAGTAATAATAATAATAGTAATAACAATAATAATAATTATTTTGTTTATAGAAGCTTCTAAAGATTATTTTCATCTTTATTACATTTTGTTTATTACGTAATTTTAGGTTTTGATTAACTTTTAATAGCTCTTTCAATAGTTGAGATAATGAGTCCCATAATAGGACGAAACGGCCGTCCAGTACTTCCAGGTTTTCCATGGTGGTCTAGCTTCAACTAACTCATGATATCAACCATTGAAATTACTAAAATCTCCACAAAAACCGCTTCTGATTTTAATAGCCCTGTCAATAAATCGATACTAATATACGTGAAAAATAGCCATAAATACGATTGTACACCTTTGTTCAATGGCATCATTGAATTGTCTTTATTTTAATTGATAAGGCAATTAGTTCAGGAAAGAATTTTATATAATGTGTAAATAATAGCAGTCAATTGAAACTTATTAGTACTAAAGACAAAACAATTTTGACACTGACCACTTACTACTCAGTGATTGGTTAATGTACAAAACTCAATCCTTCAATTTAGTCAAGGTCTCATTAAGTAGATGGTAACATCTCTGGCTACGAAGCTGAATAATACGGGATAGAACATAAGTTAGTTCAAGACAACAAGCACACCTTCCTGATGAGTACAGAATATGATTTTCTGTCGGCTACCTCCAACCATCATCTTACACTTCAACCTGGTGTAGGTGATATCAAGTCACTTGAATTAGTGGTCATGTTGCAACTTGTTCGATAGTATTCGATTAGCATTACGAAGGAATTGAAATACATAACATTATTCAGTGATCAATCAATCGTAAAAAGCTAGTTCATTCGTTTGATTATTTACAATCAATTGATTTTTAGGTAGTTTTCTTCCTATTTTATATGAAGTTGTATAATATATTCATAAGAACCAATTGCAATGTTTATAATTATCAAGCCAACTGTTCCTCGTTGGTGAATGTTTAATTTCAAGTTCGTTAACCGACCTTATTTCTTCCATTTAGTTTTCAAACTCTAACAGCTAGTTGAATTGGTTAGTTTCCAAAATTGTGGTCATTCATCATTAAAAAAAGACTATTCTACATATTATCAGTATAAATAGATACTTATACATTTATTTTTATTCTATAACAGAGTAATGTCGAAAAATAATCTAGGTTATCTATCATAATCTCATATGTCAAGATCGTTTATATGTAAAGCCAATAGAATATCAGTACAGTAAGTTTAAAGAGAGAATTTCCATCAAAGAACGGTTTAATTATGAAGAGCAAAAATGAATGCAACATGACTAGATAAAACCAATGTTTGCCATATGTTGATAATGATTTACAGTTAAGTAAATTTGAGAACTGTCACAATGTTAGCTAACGGATCATTATGTTTGGATCTCAATATTAAATAGCATCCTTTGATAGGGTATGTGTATTTTGATATTATGTCACAACTTATTTGATATTGAGTGGTTACTAGGTAATATTTTTTAGCCAAATTAGTTACTTTGTTTAATCCAACTTATTTGATATTGTCAACTGGAGTAAAACTGGTTCCATTTTCGAATACTCATATGAGATGTATATTAATAAATTTTCATAGCTTCAGCCATACAAAAATTTCTTTTAGACAATCCTTTTAACTTTATGGAAAATTTTAAACGATGATTCCCATGGTGGCACGCGACTAGGATTGGGTTATTGATAGACATGGATTCCCTTCTAGATAGCCATGAGCTGTAGTTTTCAGATATTGTTTGTGCGGTCAATTTAACCTGCTCCATAAGAGCAAGTAAACTTAAAAAATGTACGTTGAAGTGTCTTAACACGTTCTTTTGTCCCTGATATTTCCTTGCATAAAGTGCTCGTTAGAGAGGACGATTCAAAGCTTTTCTCAATGGAAGGTCTTTCTCAGTTCTAGAGAATTTGTCCCTCAGAATTCCCTTCGAATTTAATAATTGTGAATAAAATTTTCTTCAAAACTGTAAGGGTTTTAGGTTACCATCAATCAAACTTAGATAAGAAACCATTCTCCGTAAGTGTTCATCGGTTTTCATTCAATTCATCATTGATAATGTAATCCGTATATATTTATCTGTCTCATTAGGTTCCTTTTGTTGATTTAAAAAAAAGTCGATTATTAATAATTAGGTAAAGAACTATGGAAAATGATAGACCAATGATAATCAGTTTCAATCAAATTTTCTACAGAGCATCTAATTTGAGAACTTGGATATAGTTTCTGAGAATCAACTTCAAAGTTGTGTTAACTAAGACACTATGTATATTTGACGACAATTAAAAATAAAAGCACATGTATTACCTTTAAACTAATTATTTCGCTTCAATGCGTCTTTTAAATAGGTTGATTACTTCATTATCATTTTGTGGAAAGAGACAAAATACAAAACAAAACAACAAACCAGAATGAAATTCTTTACACAGAAAAATAAAATAGTCATTTTACGAGAGAAATAAAGAAACTAAGAGCAAAACTGTTAAATCACGAAGAAGATAAACCAATCATTCAAGCTTTAAATATCATTTAATTGCCGTTTTTTTGTTTTTTGTTTAACATTTTAAATAAAAGTGGAAACTCATTGTTTATGTGCGTCCGTATTCGTGTGTATATTTACATTTTCTTTTCAACATATGTTGATATACATACATGTTAGGAAAAACCAACTAAATGGAGGATAAATAATGAGAAATTAAAAGGAGACAGTTCGATGTGTAATTTTCTCAATGATCAACTCACACGTAAGATGATTATTATTTTGAGTTAAAAACGAAATGGTTAAATTAACTTCAATAGTTGAAATCATGAGTCAATTGAAGCTAGACAACCATGGAGAACCTGAGAGTACTAGACGGCCGTTTCGTCCTACTGTAGGACTCCTCAGCAGTGCACATCCACGACACCGCTCCCCACGAGATTCGAACCCACGACCTATCGGTCTCGCGCGCGAGCGCTTAACCATTAGACCACAGAGCCAGTCGGCATCCAGCGGTGTTAATGTCTAACTTCAACCAAATTAACTTTTTTAGTTATTTGTAGAAAGTTATGATTTTTATAACTTACCATAAAATGAGATAACATAGAATAAGTTAAATTTTATTTATATTAATCATATTTTAAATAGTGGTTAACGGAAAACTTTAAGAAAACTCATGTTTCATCCTATTTAGGCTTTGGTAGTTAAATTTTCTTGAATTTGATTGCTAGTTTTCAAACTAGTGGTTGAACTCATCGGTTATGGCTTCCAATAATAGGATGTTATTTACTTAGGTATTGAGTCGCAACCACTGCTAATATTTTCAAGAGTAAAGTGTTATGTATTAATTGATGAGCTGAAGAAATCCATAACATTGTAATTAACACGACTGATCAAAATTCAGTAAATTTGCATTGGCTCTTTGTATCATCACATTTATGTTGAGGACTGTGAGTGATCAGTCACTTTTGGCATATGTACATCCGGTGTGGACTGCCTCGATAATATATTTGAGTCACATGCGTTTTAGGCAAGGATAAATGGTAAGAATATCGAAGCAGTCCACACAGGATACACATATGCCAAAAGTGACTGATTAGTTACAGTCCTAAACATCAATCGGAAGATTCAAATAGCCAATATATGAGTTAAAATCCAACCCATTATTCAAGCCAGTAGATATGTGGACTCACTGCCTAAGTGAATAACGTGGTGGTATTTAAAGCAGATGGTAGTGGGTCCTAGTACCGGAGTAAACATCAATTCTGTGATGCAGTTACATCCAACTGACGAGTGCCAAATAGGGGGAAACGTATGACACGGATTCTACTGCTAGCCATCATCAATTTCTGGTTATAATGGTAGGGATTTAGTTCTGAATAGCAACAACAGGATAATTCAAACAGTTACTAATCATGATATAAACATTCAACAAATTGATGGCTATCTGGGTCCCATATATGAACAGCAGTGAAACGCATAGAAATTCAGCTGATTAATCCCAAATAAGAAGAAAGGTGTATCATAGGTTCCATTGTTGGTCACAATCCATTTAATCTATGTTGTAATCAGTAGTGATAAGCAGTGAACTTTTAGGCAAATAAAAAGCAACTATCATGATCTCATTTTTTAGTGAGTTCAAGATTAACTTTTCAGGAAACTTTTTGTTTAGTTTGGGATTGACAATCGATGTTGTGGTGGTGTAACAAGCCAAACAGAAGTACGTGTTTTTACGTCCCAATAAATTTTACACTATATTTACTCTTGAAATTCTATTGGACTCTGTAATTCAGTATGTTTTTTAAACATTTTCTTACAAGTTGATAACTATTCTCTGATGTTAGCAGCAATTGGAAGAAAAGAATATAGGTATAATTTGATGTCACTTTTTGCTTCATTCTGAACAAATTAAAAGAATCAAAATCTATTTTCTTTATAAGGCTATAATTGATCATCCTCTGTCGGCATACGTTCATCCTGAGTGAATTGTTTCGATATCACCACTTAGTCATAAGATTTTGTCATATGACATTTGAAACAACAGGTACCGGGTTCGAGTCTTAATGTAAACATTAACACTGAGATGTACATATGGCTGATGAGCCTCAAATAGAAAGAAACATACCCCCCCCACTACTAGTCACTATTCAACCTTAATAGAAAACATACTTAATTTCAGTTTCTCCTTTAATAACCTAATACAATGTCATCATTAATATTTTCATTGACTTTTCTTCACTCTAAATGAAAATATAATTGAGCTGAATACTCATCCTACATTTGAGTTCATAATAAAAAATTAATATCATTATTATCTTGTTACTATTAAACAAATTAATCGACCTAAGTGTTTTTTTCCTTGTGTATTAAATAAACTTTAAGCATAATATTGAGTACAGGGTCACTGTCACTGAATTCTCCATAACCTTTCATCTCCTCCTTTTGACTGAGCAGGTTATAAACATATAATTCACAGTTCATCATCTGATTTCATTTGCCGCCTATGTCTTTTTTTTTATCATGGTAACGTGATAGTTTTCAACAATATATATATATCACGATTAAATAGGGGCTATAAACAGGTCAGTCGTTAAGGGTGAATTTGTTTATGTATGTGTGTACATTGGGATGTTGACTAAATGAGAACAATAGCAAGTTTCAGATTCCCATTGAGATTCATAATAACTGTGTAATAGAAGAGTGGAACTTAGTTGAAAACAATCTGATGATTGATAGTGTCATGTGAAGTTTGCTAGCCAACCTTTCACTACGATAGTTCTGATGCAATTAAGCGTGAGCTGTAAAAGAAGAATTTTATTTCTTCACTTTTGATCACACACAGATTGCTTAGTTTTTTTAATGGAAGATAAACAGATGCAAAGATTGTTTCACACTTTAATTTTCACCCACATAGAAACAATCTATGGTATATATATATATATATATATATATATATATATATATATATATATATATATATATATATATATATATATATATATATATATAGGTGAATGACCTTGTTTTGTGTACATAGTAGACAGAGATCTACAGGGGACTATGTAATATAAGGGTATATAGAGTAGAAATTATTTTCGGTGGCTGATTTTTATTACTCATATGTAAATGCATATAACCAAGTGTGAAATTACGCTATCATTCTCGCCACTATATAAATATATATTTATTTATATACTGGATTTTTTTCAAATCTAGAGTTGAAGCAATAAAATAATAATTAAAAAAATTGTTATTACTACAGGAAGTTTAAGGAAATTACTGAATTTCAAGCTCAAGGACTGAGCTTAGTTGGACAGCGATTGAAAACCAGGAGATACTGAGCAGCTGTATATAACTCCTCAGCAGTGTACATCTACGACTTAACAGAAGATAGAACCTAGAATCTTTAGGTCTTGCGATGAGTGTCTCATCTCTATACCAGTGATCCGGTATCCAGTGGTGTACATGTCAAGCTTCAATCAATTTGTAAAATCACGTGACTTTTTCGATGTGATTGGATTCCAATAGTCATGGCGTTTCACTTGACCTTATGGAGACCTAAAGACCCCAAGTTCGTTCAAGTGGTATTGTAGATGTATACTGAAAAGGAGTTACATACTAGGAGGAGATACTTGTTCATTGTACACTGATTTTTAATGGTAGTCTAAGATCAGTCTTTGATGTAAAGCAAATAAGAATTTACTTGGAATTGTTTATCAATCTGTACCCAGGAACAATTGGTAGAAAATACTCTACAGAACTGTCAATAACATAAATCATGATTTATATAGCGAAGGAACAGATTACACATATGATACTAGAGGTAGTTCATAATACATGGTAAGTTGATTTAATCTGAAAGGGATAATCGAATTTGCTAAAATTAAGTATTCTTTACTCAATGATAAATTCATGATCATGGACGGTGTCACTAACTGTTTACGACAAGGCAATATCAATGCAGTGTTTCTTAGTTCTTGTGTTGATACGAGCTTTCGATGATAATTATATTTAAACTTCAGAGTGAATACAAAAGCAGATGTTTGGAGAGTAAATTCTTAGAGCGAAACTTATGTAGAAAGTGAATACTTCTCAAATATTTTAATTGTAGTGGAATGACTGTATAGAAAGAAGAGGCCTTAATAAGCTAGGTTTCATGCTCTCTGACACTTGTCTGGAATTTTATCTGTAATGTTATTGTCAACCCATGAGAGTCAGAGGTGTACTATTCGGTGTTCCAAGCAGATTTCGATGTTGACCTATAGTTGGTTATGACTGTTTAGCCTGAAAGACTATTAAAAGTGTTAATTACCAGTTTTATGTAGATTCTAGCGTCTCAATCAAGTAATGAAATATGATTAAACTATGGTGGTCCAATTATAAAGTGAGACTTATATACTGTCGTTCTTGACCTTCCCTATCAGATTACAATCGTACACTATCGTATTGGACAAGTTTCGGAAATCATCCAACCAATTTCGTACCAAATATTTTATTTTATCGATACACGAATGTTGTCAAATAAGACAAGTCGATAGTAGTTAGATTATAATGGAAGTATAATGTAAGACTAGTAAATCGCGTAACTACTAAGTCGTAGTCCAAACAGCTCAGTGAAGCATCGGGTTTTGTACGGGTTCAAGCCGATCAGGGAACATCAGTTCCTTCATTTCAGGCACATCTTTCTGACAAGTGTCAACTAGCACGAGGTTAAGCAGGGTGTCCTAACAACTACGTATAACCTAACATCTCAACATTAGATTAGTGACATTATTACAACTTGACTGATGGAATTTTATTAGCACCAAATACCAGAGAAATATGATATCGGTCGATACTCAGCGACCAATCAGTTGTCATTTTTATTGACGGGAATTATCTTTATACTGTGACAAATTGATGCATTCATGTTTCGTAAGTCAGACAGAATGACAAAACAAGAAGTAAAACTACTGTATGTGCCATTTTTAATTTCGCAAACAGTATACTGAACTCTTAAATAAATTTCATATGAAACCTGTGACATTATGAGCTAAAATATATCAACAGTCAGTCTGATTATTTTATAAGCATTAGTTTTCCGGACTGTTTTCCTAATACTACTTATATCAGTTCTAAGTAGTCTGACACGATTTTCAAAAGAATAAGTTATTAGCTCTTCTTTGTTGCTGTGACTTGGTATTGGCAAGAAAATGGGGAAACTGATATCCATAATTTGTTACTTCACAATATCTTTAGAATTATATCCATCCAAATAAAACAGGACGTTAAGGGTTTCTGGAAATTTAGTCTCACTTCATTTAAGATAAAGAAAATCAATATCCGTCGACCTTGTTGGGTAGGTGATGTTGGGGAAAGAATAAAGGACATTTTAGTTGGTTCTCTAAGGACTCATTCAGATTCGGTTGAATATTGTCAGTCACATAATTATTGAAGGACTCAGCTGAAAGGTGATGAATATTTAGCTAAACAAAAGAACCAAATATTTTTTACAAAAATATGAATTCAAAATTGTAATTCCTCATGGTGTAATTGTATAATGCAATGACAACAAGAATCCCAAAGAAATGAGAACAGTGGTACTAAATCAACATAAAAAGTCAAAAAGCTAGGAATATTTTGTATCGTACGGTTGATATGCATCTGTACAGCGTCATTCCAGTGTAATTGGAAGGCCTGAATATTGATGAATTGATCGTGTGTGGATAAAAAATCCTAATTATTTATATAATCTTCGTAGTAAAGCATTTTGCAGATCCCATAATAATAAATGCATATTGCGTGCCTATTTATACTTCTAGATGAACATTGCTGAAATATTAGTTTTGAGACAACAAAGACGGTTATTGAAGACGCCTGCAATGATTTAACATCGAAATTTTTACTGAGTGTGTTTTTTAATATAGAGGAAATTTTCTTCCGGCTATTTTCCACTTGTCAGATCACTTTTATCAATTGTAAGGTAAATCCAGTAGTTACCTAATGTTTTAAACCCTGAATCGTTTGAGGAAAGCAATATTTATACATATAAAATTCAGTCTAATACTTGACCAAGAACCATACTGATTAGTTTTGGTTGCACATATGGTATGATATCTGACATAAAAAGTTGAATCTCACCACCTATTGCTGCTTATCTTGATAAGTTAATGGTAATATTGAGGCAATCCGCATAGGATGCATATATGCCAAAAGAGATTGATCAATAGTAGTCTTCAACACCAACGGGAAGATCCAAACAATCAATAAATATGAGGTTTCAGTAAGTTATTTAGTGCTAATATAATGGTAGTTTTTATTTATGAAATATAAAGAAAAGTATATTAGCAGAAATTTATAAATATTAATTACATGTTATAATTTGTGTTTATTTGCTGAGTAGAAAACAATTAATTGATTAACATTCACACAAACGTTCCGGAGATCCTTATGCAGAATAATCGCCAAGGGTCTAATAGTACATTTAGTATTGAAATTGAAAGTTATGATGAGAATTATCGTCTTTGGTATGTCTGACAACATACTTCGGAACTGTCGTGATATTAACACTGAGTTCATAATATATGTATAAAACCTTTGGCACCAACGCATTATACATTTGAACTTCAGATGCTAGACAAACGTAACGGCGTCAGGGGTGACTCAGATTAGTATAAATAATTGATTTTTACTTGAGATAAATTGATGTCATTTATTATATCACTTACAGTACCCACATATTACATAGATGTATATAGTTCCAGATTATTTTTAGTAGCTCAATACAATTTGTCTTAATGAGTACATACACCAGTGAAACTTTGTATCAAGAGATCAGATGTATCATAAAATCGCTTCATGAATTATTATCTATTTTTAATTGATCTCATTTCTATATTTTGTTTTGGGTCAGGTACTACTAATTAGAGCTATGCTTGTGTAGATTGAACTTTGACAGTTTAAATGTGTTCTAGTCACAACGCAACTAGATACTTGAAATATGAATAAATAAACTTAATTAAATATATAATACTTACAAACGAAAATTTGTAGAGAATACCTTGTTTAAATCATAAAACTTTTAAAAAAATGGTTAAAAAAATTCATCCATAGTATGGTTTTCTAGATGTTTATTTAAGAAGTAAACAAATGCTTACAATAAAATCAAACGGGGAGCTAAAAAAAAGAAGAGGATACTTGAAGATCGTAAACTGACAATTTGAATAAGCATTGCGCAGAAGTATTCCGATGAATCCAAGTAGATAATGGAAAAAAAAGTAAAATGTATAAAACACAATTTAAGATTATATAATAACAAACAATATTCACACAGAACACATTCAATCAACACATAATACAGATAGAGAAGATTATAAAAAAAAGTACTACACTATTTACAGATAAATAATTTTTAGAATTATTCGTAGAATACAAAGAAAGCAGTAATAATTACGCATCAGTAGTTTTTCTCATTGTAATTAATAATAAGTATTGAACAGCTGATAATGGATTAAGACGAGATCTGATTGGACGAAAATGCCAATCCAATTCACAACTGTAAATAAATAAAAAAAATTAAAAACAACAAAATAAAAGTTACATTTTAGTTGCAAATAAGACAAGTATACATGGCTATTTCCAGCTGTCACACCGTAAACAGAATACAAAAATAAAAGAAGTAGTACAATGTATGATTGAAAGAAATCATGATGACGATTAACAATGCTTAACAAAGTTTGGCCCGACCGTTGTTGCTACCTTGACGTAGTGGTCGGGCTTGCCTATCGTGATGAACCAATCGAGCAATACTGGATGGAACAATCGTTCCTCAAGGTCCTACCATGCCAGACAGGTCGGTTGAAGAACGGTAAGATTAAAAGTAACAAACCCAAGGTCTAAGGGCGAAGTCGTACTGCTGACTGTACCGAGGTGTGACAGCAGTAAAGAGTTTCCTTCAGACAACCAGCATGACAGCGATGCTGCCCCCCCCCACGAAGAGGGGCGGGGTTAGAAAAGGTCGACCCTAAAAATGCACACCTCGCCTTATCCCACGGATATCCGTTTCCGGAGGTAGGGTCTCAGCAAGTACGGAGCTAACACGAAAATTACTCATAAAAAGGTCGTGTGCGACCGGCCTCAAGCAGTTGTCCCTTGGGCACTGCGGTCACGCTTTCAAGTCACTAAGACCACCTATAATACAATTTCCTTTTCAGGTACCTCCAGCAGAACCCTTCCACGGTATGGGCAACCGGGAAGTGATAACCGCCCTCATACTTCTATAACAGAACTCAAGATCACTGTGTTCATAAAGAACTTTGGAAAAGTAAAGCCTATTTTGAGCCAATTAGAATGAATAATTTCCTACATAAAAATTCAAAAATGCTTAGAGTTAGAAGTTAGTAGTAATAGAAATAGAGTGAAATAACACTTTGTAGTTATATTAAAGAGAATATATGCGCAATTAGTATTAGGATTTCATATATTAAAGACTTTTAAAACTGATAATGTTATATACAGTTTATATTTATTTGGTATTATTTTACCATGAAAAGTTAATCATTTGCTCATTTTAAGAATTGTTCATTTCTGTATCTCTAATTATCAGTCTTTCAATTTTAAACACCTTAGTAAGTAAATACTGGTTGCTTCTATGAACTGTTTACTTAGCTCTTAGTAATATACAATATATCCGTTATCGCGTTTTGAATTTTACTCAAAAATCTCGTAGACGCTATTTTAAATCAGATTAATTTGTCGGTAAAGCATTCTTTCTTTTTCCTTATCAAAAAAAGTTTATAGAAATCGGTAGGTCATAATCCAGTTAGCATGAAGATAAACGAACGAAAATATTTTCACAGTCAACAACTTTTTACATTTTAACAGTTCATAATTGATTGCGTTAAGCAGACAAATGTCATCAATATAGAGATTGAGATAGATGTGTGTTAGCATAACTTTCTATATTTGATTAGGATAATGAAACAAGTTTGTTGTGTGGTATACAGATTGACAATCAGACTCCATATTTTATTCCTATATCTCTGTATATTTACTAACAATATTCTTTGAATTTTAATAGTTGAATTTGAGTCGATTAAAGCTAGATCACCATGGAAAACCGTGTTTGTTGTGAGGAAGTTATTCACTGAAGACAATGGTGGACGGTGGTGCAATATCGTGAATTGGCTGAAGTTAGACACTAACACCGTTGGAAGCTGACTCAGTGATCCAGTAGTTAATCGCTCGCGCGCGAGACTAATAGGTCCTGGGTTCGAATCTCGCGAGGCGGGATCGTGGATACACACTGCCGAGAAGTCCTATACTATAATGAAACGACCATCCAGTGCTTCCAGATTTTCAATCGTGGTCTAACTTTAATCGACTCATGAACTCAACTATTAAATTACTACAATTTCCACAAACCCCAATTCTGATAAAATCTTTTAATTACTAATTAATTTAGTTTAACAGTTCTGAAATATCACTTTCAAAGCATCCTTTCATTCTTTAATTGGTAAAATACAGAAAACTTTAAATCTTATCACAATAATCACTGAATCACTAAGACGTCATTCAATTATTCAATTCAGTAAAGGTGTTGAGCTATTGAAAAGTTAAGAAAATATCATCAATCAACATTTTACCTACAAAACTACTAAAGAACCCAATTAGATGGCAGATTATTTTTTGCGATCATTTCATTAATTAGCGGTTGGTTTCTCACGGTTCTCATATCTCGTGAATTCTACCAACAGGCTATCTTTAGGTTTTTACACAAGTATATTTCTCATAATTAGGAAATACCATGTGATAAACCAACTATTGTACAAGGTATGGTTAAATCTAGTATAGGACATAAACAAGGAAAATCTTAATAGTTTAGTACAACTAAAAGTGAACTGGTAGTAACAATTATAATGAAGTAGATATACTGTTTAAAGGTTGACTATCCTGTTTATTGAAATGTTCAACTTGTAATAATGGTGAAAATATGCGAAAGAATCGAAAATTTTTTTCGCTAACTAAAGTATCAGTTTTTTATGAAGATAATTTTGATAGATTAAAAGATCTGATGACTGTTTTCACTGTAATGATCCTATTATAATCTCTATAACTTTAAGAATCGAATACAACTGGTTGCCGAATCGTGTATTTTAATCATGTTTTTAGCATCAATGTCTTTCATATATAAAGTGTAAGGAAAACAGTAAAATAATTTCGATGAGAAACTAGCAAAAAGTACAATACATATATGTAAATATAACAACTATTTATCGGAATATATAACAAAAATAATCCAAGTACAAAATTACTAACCTAAGATAAGCACGAAGTTTTTTCATTTCAGCGTTTGATGCCTTTAAATGGACTTCATTAACATTTAGAGAATTAGTAGAATCACCGATTGGATCGAAATTAAGGTGAAACCGAGAATGTGGGTCAGATCGGCGATAAAGTCCTTCATAAATTTCTTGTAATGTAGGCAATAAAAAAGAGTTGTGGGAAAATAAATGAGGAGGAGCTGAATTGAATAGAAGAGCCAAAACACAACAAGTACGACTGAATAGACGTACACTCTGAAGTAGATTGAAAAAAAGGAAAGACAAAAAAGTATGGTGTTCTTACTATAGAATTTTTTAAAATACAAATACAAGAAATGAAAACGGATATATTCATATGTAATGATAATTATTTTTGTAACAGCAGATTGAGAAGCACCTTTTATCAAAAAGTAAATGGTAGTTTACATTTGTAAGGGTAAATATGAATTTGCTTATGATCTAGTGAGGTGATAATAATAATACTGTAGCTATAAATTTCAAGCAGTAAGAACTGTTATGCATAAAAAATGAGTATTACTGAGGAAAATAAGTTATTTGGTAGACTTACCTAGTAATTAGATTCTAATGAAGTGTATCTATTGGGGAAAAACTAGAAGCGTTCTGTAACATAAACGAATGTAACCATTACTAACGTTTCATTGGAATCACAAGCAGATCAATGTTAGATCACCATTGAAAACCTGGAAGCACTGGACGGCCGTTTCGTCTTGGTGATTGACTCCTTAGAAATGTACGTGAGGGAATCGAACCCAAGAGCTTCGATTTTGTTTCCAGCTTTTCAATGTTAGTCTAACATTGATCGGTTCATGATTTCAATGAAACTCAGCAAACTTCTCAACCTTGTGCTTACAATTTTTAACGTTATTGATATTAAACCACTGAACAGAGATGATAGGCGTCTGAAAAGTAACCCCTAATCACATTATCATATTAGGTGAGTATTTTGTACATAAATGATTAACATGTATATAGTCAATCGATCAGTGGTTACTCTTATGAAATCTGGTATGCTTAAATATGGAGTTCAGTTCTGTAGGAGGACTAACTAGTTTATACAGTACAGCAAATGCGGCCTGTAACAAAACATTAACCTTAATTTATTTGCTCAAGAAACACTTAGTAAGAGTATGGCGAAAAATGTACTTTTGACTGTTCGTACGTAAAAGTATGCTTTCACCGAAGCAAAATCGTAATTTGTAATGTATTCTCGCACAGATCCCTTTGGAATACAATTGAACAAGATTGTTGCAACTGATCAATTGAATAAAAAATATTCTATTGAAATTTCCTTAACTGCTTAGAAGTATGTTGAACTGCCGAAAAATTTCTCAAAAACCACTGTTTGAATGTGCTCATTTTTACTATGGAACAAAAGTTGATGATATTTGCTGAAAGATCAACCTAAATATACATAACCAGGCAGAAAAATAAACTAACCACTGTTCCAGGGCGAGCACGCCATGTCCTCTGAAGTATTTCCATTAAAACTTCAACTACACTCATATTTTGAGTAATAGACACCGAATTGTGCGGTAATTTTGATTCCACTGAATTAATGCGATTAAGTTTTTTGAGATGTGACTGTGTAGAAATGGTAAGCTGTAAATCAGATACAGTTGTACATAAACCTGGAAGACTTTGATAACGCCTTAGCTGGGTATTTATTAGACGTACAATAGCTGGTGGTTGAAATTCTTCATTTTCATTATTTTCATTCTCATTAGTGGCAAATGGTCTCTTTGACTTAAAAGTCAAAGGATTCCACCATAAATCTAGATTACTGGCTAGATTTTTATGTCGTCCAATATTTAAAAAAATCCCTGTAATGGCTATAAAAATATCTTCATGTGGAACAGAACGATTACAAGCCATCATAATTTGAAAGAAACGAATAAGTGCACATGGTGAGTTCTCATCCTGCTCATTGAAACATGTATTATTGTACATTGGCTTTTTAGGAGGTGACAAACCAACTATCCAATAACAAAGTTCTGCTGAGAAACCGGTAGTCGTTTCTAAAGTGAAAAAATATAAGTTAGAAATAGAAGGTAGTGATGATATGAACATACTGAGGTTGTTCTTAAGTTTTACGACTAATTATGAATATTGTATTTGAATTTACAAATGAACAAACCTGAAATTGCTAAAGAAGAACTCATATCACTCGTCGTATCATACAACGAACTTTAAAACAATAGATAATGACAAAATTTGAGTTCAAAAGAAAATTTTACAGCTTTTTCTGAAATAAAAACACTTTCCGCTTTGCAGTCCGAATATGTCTAAACTGTGACTGCTACATTTATGCATTCAACGAAACTATTAAATAGTCCAAAATGTAACGCTGGATACGGAAGAAATCATGGCCTTAAATAACATGTTGCTCTCTATTTACAAGGGCTCAAATGTAACGGAGGAAACACTAATTTTAATACTTAAAAATGTCACAGCTACAAAATGCTTAGAAAGTTCATACAAAGATAAAATTTAAGGAACAAACTGGTAGTGAAATCAGCACATATTATTCCAGTACCCCGAAAATATACTACAACCGATGTTGATGGTCGTGTTAATTTGTCTATCAACTGTTGTTAAGATGTAATCAACTAAAGACAGCTTAGATATAATCGCTAATTGCTTCATTTACATTGAGAAGGGATACTTACGATCTAGATATCAACTGAGGATCAATAAAACTTCAGATTCACTCTATTCACTACTTCAATTAAGGAAGGACCTAAACCAAGAATGATGTAAAGGTGTGGATTGTTTCGTTTTATAAACAAGGCGTTAGATGTTCTAAATCGGTAAATGTTACATTTAGGAAGAAATCATTTCACGTATTGAATCTCCTTCATTGACTCTCAGTGTGTTTTTTTTCAATGCATGCTCATCGTATTGATCAATTTAATGACTGTTTGTTCAGTGACGATTACTCAGTTTGATAAATTCTTGTAATCAATAATCAATGAATAAACATGAATGTAAATTAATTTTTCAGGGGTCATAATCAATAAAAGTTTTATACAAACTGAACTTATTACTCCAGTTAATGGACATAGAAAAAGTAGTCTCGTTTACGATATTGAAGTTGGGAAATAATAGCTTAGTGCCAAAACATATTAAATAGTTGACAAATATTCTATAGGACTGAATTAATCCAACTATCTCTCAATTTAACAGACAGACTTACAAACACAACAACAATGTTCATGGAATCAATAATTTGGAGTGAACAGGTAAAACTATGGTGTCACAACTGGTAGCAAATAAATTACCATAGACCAAACTAAATTATGTAGACAATATTTAGTTATTGTCAAGATCAGTCAAACCACGGATATTTATAATCTAATAAACTTTTTTCTCTTTCAAGAATTTGGTTCAATAAAGAGGGAGAGTTTTAATCCAATAGAATTTCTCGAGTTGATCGTTGCTGAAAACGACAACAGCAAATGATAAACTGAAATCTAGGAAAAGAAAATAATTAAAAACTATGTAACAAAAAGCAAAAGCCGTTTCATCAACTGGGTCTGATAAAAGCCATATTAGAACAATATATCAAACCAACAACGGATCTGTAGTACACTGAAATAAAATATTTAGATTATTCTCAATCAACAGATAACTAAATTAAAAAGTATATGGACAAGAAGTTTGAAAAATACAGTTAATTAAAATTAATTTTAAAAAATAACCATAGTTCCTAATATATATATCAGAAGTCAATGGATGACTGTTAATAACCTTGTAGAATATACACAACTATTGTAATGACCTATCACTTAATATGATCATTTATTAAATCTGAAAAGTAATTAAAATAAACAAGTCATAAAGTTTTAATCTCTTACAACTTACCTAAAAGTCTGATTGCATCAAGTATTTGGTTTACAGATGTAGAGTGAGAAAGTTGTTTCAATGCATTTCGGGCTTTTGAAGCTAAGGTTAAATGTGGATTAGTTTGGGCACGCACTGTTGCCTTATTCAAACGAGAACAAATATCTATAAGAGACTTGGCTTCCAAGGGTGTAAGTGAAAGCAAACAATTTTCTTTGTGAGGCTTTGGTTTGGAATTTTGCAAACTTGGAAAAGACTTTGATTTAGATGTAACAAGATGCGTTTCCCGACCGTCTAATCGACTTGATATTTTCGTAATGTTTGCGCCTTTTTTTGAAGATTGAGCTAAAGCAAACAAATGTTTACGAATTCGAAAACCTTTCCATGAGGCTTGTATTCGTATAGCAGAACAACGTTGCCTAGCTATAAACTTAAGAAGAAAACATGCACGCCACCAACGTTGAATCATGCGAGATGAATTGTGACGTTCAACAACAAGTAAGACGATCTAGTAAAAGGAGAAAAGCAAACGATTATTAATCAATAAAAATTGAGTAGCGAATCGACTTGTTAACTTTATTTATCAACGATGAAAAACGAGCAGTAGAAAAGTGTAAAGCATTTTTAAACCACTGCGATTATGTTATCAGATCAATGTAGAGTGGATAGCGGTGATACTAATAATTTACGTAAGAACAAAATAACATGAATAAAAGCAAATGAAAAAGACAAAGACAGAGCTAATTCCCCTTTCTATACCCACACCCGAAACAGAAAAATTAATTGCTGGGATGACCTAAAATTGGCTAGGTCGTTCTACTAAGTGATAGTTCTGATATGCAAGGAAGTTATCAGTAATTTTTTTCTGATTCATATAACCCTATTGGAAATTCTTATCTGATTGGATGTTCCTTTTCTTAGTCTGTTATTTTTGTTGTCTTAAAAGTAATATTTGTTGCTACATAAATACAGTTGTTCTATTAAAATTCCGACTTCTTTGAATATTATCTATTTCCTGAATTCGTGACTTCCCTCTTCGATTGCACAGGAGGTTATCGTTGAAATACTGTGTATTAGTCGCCTGGTTTACCTATTTCGTATAGATCCAGTTTCACATTAGAAGAATCTTTCAGTCACTTGTTATTTGAAAATAGCGTTAGTTACCACAAAACAGAATAATAATTTTGGACCAAAGAACAGTTACAATAGCATTATTGACCGACCAAAAGTAATGTTATGTATTTTAGGGTTAAATTTGAAGCCCGGAGGTAATGGGAAAGAACGCTGGGTGTTTAACACTGATACAAAAAATAGGAAAGACGACTAATCTAGGACTAAGAGTGAACAATCCAAATGAGAACACTGGTCATGGAGATGAGCGTGGAAAGAAGTATTATATCAAAGAAATAAGTAGTGAACATATTTTAAGCAATAAAAATAGAGGGTAATGAGAAAATTTTTATTACATCTTTAAACTGTGTAACAATTCTCCGAGAGCGATGAAAGCGCCAAAATAATTGTATTCGTAGAGCTGAACTATGCAAAACATTGATTCTACGCAATACCAGAAATTTACGAAAATGCGACTGTATAACTGTGGCTGCTGAATTCCTATTATATTGGACTGTTGCAAGACGTTCTCGAGCCAAATATCCTCGTGCATATTTTTGCATAGTGATACACCACTATAACAAAATATATAAATACAATTTCTAAATTAGCACACAGGCAAAAGTGAAGAAAACATTGAATACATAATGACAGTTTAGAAAATTGTGGTGGAATATTAAACAATCATGAGATGCGGGTGGTTTAGTGATGAAATTTGCTAAGCCGTTAAACGTTATGTAAAAACCACACTGTCTCATCATTGAAACGGACCATTAAAGATTCGACTTAGTCCCAAAGTGAAAATCTGTTAACATTTGTTCAACAGTAAAAGTCGATTTAGCAGTAGAATTTACTTAATTATGATAGTTTTACACATCTTGTGTTTTATTCATGAATTTGACGAACTTTTTAACAAATTTATTTTTCAAACACTTAAATGTATTTATTAGCGTTGTTATCAGTCAGTCGGTCATCAACAACGTAGAACTTCGTACGTACGTACAATAGTTCGAGTTGCCATACCACATTAGCGCAGAGATACAATTGTCAATTCAAATCCCGTAGTGGTAGATATAATAAAAGTATAAGGAGTAATCGAAAAGATTAGGGTTTGAAGATGTTACTCAAAGAGTATAATCCAGTAAAATAAATTTGGTACACAAATAACAACTAACAAAGAACACTTGGAATCTTACCTTAAAATTTCCAATTTTTCAAACAATTGACCTATGACTTAATAGTTCAATTATTCGACCATAAATAATCTCAAACTGTACTTTATTTAATTGGATTTAAGGTAACCAAAATTTAATACAACAAATGTCAATGTATGTAGCTGGACTTAGTTATTGAATCATATTAAAACGCCAGGTGATGCGATCAAAACCAGTACAAAACATGTGAATTATACTTTGTTGTGATAATAAACAAATAGTAGTGAAAAATCGTAAAACCAAAAAGAGCTCACTAAACGACCTGGTGAATTCAGAGAGACTTAGATCAAAACAATAATGTGGTAGTTAAACACAACCTAAATACTCGGTTAGTTATTACCACAAACTCTTATGATTAATAGATAGTAAAAGAAAATTGAACCAGGAAATAATCAACTATATCTTTGTTTCAAAAATTCGTAAAAGATTGTACCTACCAAACAACAGAGAATTTTCCAGGTTAATATCATTCTCCTAGTCTTTATTGGGTTAAATTCTGAGTAATTGAACAATCATAAGAGATCAGAAACTTTTTTATGCACACAAACTTATTTTAACTGCTTATTTAGAGAAAAGATCATACACCGAGAACATTCCATTGAGAGCTTTCTTAATGCCTGGTCCATTGAAAAAACAGTTAACTTCAGATTGAGATTTATTAGTAAATATCGAATAAGCTAACATATTTAAACAAGAGTTCTTATTTATTCTATCAGACGGCTTGAATACTCTTTTCTCCAATAGCAGTTTAGTTCAGTGGAAATTCAGAAGCACTGATAGCTTTAATGGAAACTCATCGCAATAAATCCTCGATATAAACTGGGTAGATTTCGAACTTTTAGATATTAGAACAAATCACTTTAGGATAAAGCAAAGATAATATATTATCAAGTTCAAGAAGGTTTAAGTTTTATCCAAGAAAGATGAAATAATAGACGAAAAGACAGCAAATCTAATTAAATGAGAAAAGAACTTGCGTATCGGTAAAAGCCTATATGTAATTACTAAATACACTAAGAACCAAATAACTGTTTAATATTTCAAGAGTTTTATTAAAACTATACATCACTATTTAATCAACTAGAGGTTTACGCAAACCAAAAGTTACCGATTTCAAAGACAGGAATCGTTGTCTATAGAAATAACTACGCCATTTACTCTGAATTTGAACTGCTGCCATATGCCAATGGAAAATCTCAAGTCTAACCAAATAACTTCGAAAATACGATTGTATCACAGTGGCCGCCAAAGTCCTTTTAAAACGTGTTTCCACAACAAATTTACGAGCATAATACCCACGTACATATCGTTGAATTGTTAGACATGCCTAGGGAAATTCAGGAAAGTAGTGGTAGTATTTATTAGCAATTAAATTTTATTTTATGAACAAGTATGTTTATTGAACATGTATTATAAGATCACGAATTAATGTGAGTACTGTGGCACTGCTTCGACAATGGAACTTAAAAAAGTAGCTTTATGGGTGGTTACTCCCCTGAACTTTCCACTACCAAGTTTAATCCAAAACTGTCAAGAGATACATAGGCATAGCACCCTACCCATTTCAATAAACTCCATCAAAATCATCCACCTGAGCCAAAAATCTTCCTAATTAAACGACACTTAGTCAGTTAGAGAATAATAGCCACAAGTATTACATCACTAAAGTGTAAATTACTTCTACAGCAGATCTGTGTCGATCTAAATCACTTTGAATACCCTTATGATCTTAATCTGGTGTGCAGAATATTAGTGTGGATTGATCGGTTTATGAGTTAAGGATAACCAAAGAATTGCTGTAACAAAGGAATTACACGAATAAAATGAGAATAACGTATGAATACTAGTGAAGCTCAGTAATTTATATTGTAAGAACGTAATAGGTTCTAAATACAGTGACACAAGTACCAAGTAATGATGATACCTTACACTAGAAAGAAATTGCACTTGGAATTCGTAACTATTAAACAATATTTGAATAAAGCACTCTGAATGACTACATAAACAAAATAGCTAGTTACCAGCATTGTCAGTACAAATGTTAATCAGCAAAAAATTAATAAAAATGAGAATAATATAGTTACATGATAGATAAAATATTCAAAGTGAATCTTTTCAAGTTAGCTTTCTGAACTTCTTTAGATAGCAAAAAATACAATCTAATTTGTAGGTATCATTACCAAGGTTTGACTAGATAATTTCGAATAAATTGAGCATTAGGTAGATTGCTATAAATAAAAATATATTTGTAATAAATGGATTATTTATTTTTTTGAAAAAGTGGCTCACACTGAGTCACGAAACGTCAGAAAATCTAATTTTTCTACTCATTGGGATATTACAAATATGCCATTTTATTTATACAATCTAAATGTTTGTAAAATAGATTCTATTGATTACTTTGTCTATTAATATTATAGAGAACGAAAACTCAGGTACGGTTAACCAAATTACTGTTTTATGTAAGACAAAACAATATCTTTGTAAAATATGAAAATGATTTACTAAACACATCATCTGCATATCTTCATTAAGTTGTCTTTTATATATTCCATTATTCTCTATTTTATTTCCTTTTTACTTTATTTCAATCTTCTGTTGGTAAGCATTCCACTTCCAATTCCTGATACATACTACTTATATCTGTCCGCACCACAATATAACAAAGTGGAAATGTGAACAAATCATTATATGAAATAGTAATGATCGAATAAAAAAAAAAACTCACATGTTTTAAGTTAATATATTTTTGATGAATATGATAACATCGCCAGGCACTTTGAATTTGAATAGCTGACTTATGCCAATTTTTTATGTTACGTTGAACAATTATTCTACGGAAATGAGATTGTATTATTGTTGCTGATTTGTTTCGATGTTCTTGTAACTGTGCAACATATCTACGTGCTAGGAATCCGCGTGAAAATGCTTGAAGTATAATACAGGACTATAGTATTTAAATGAAAAAAAAAACAAACAGGTATAAATCACTTTTATGTTTATAGAGGATAATAAAGTCTATAAAACACATGATATCAATAAGTTGTTGATAACATAATCAAGAATTTCACAGAAAGAGTGAAATTACGGTGCACAAAACAGAAGTACAAATGCCATTGTGAACGGCTTTTGTTATAATAGCCAAAAGATATGTCAGTGGACTCAACATTTGGGCGACAAAGAGGAAGAAACAAATGTAATAGATCGGGGGAATTCAGAAGTATAACATGCTTTTGTTCATAAGTCGTCCCCAAGGTCACACATTAGACAGAACGATGACGAACGAGATGAACTATTAGATGAAGCCGGTGATATACTTTGTTGGTCTTAGTTGGTATATCTGAGGGATAGATAATGTATATATACACCATTGGTTTGTGTAAACTCATTCGATTTTTCAATAACAGCTTTCTCCTTAGTCTTAATCTTCTCATTCATGAAGAGGGTTGGGCTAGTGTTTAGCAAGCGCACACAGTATCTACGAAACAGTGGTTGTACGTGAAACTTTAACTCTGGTCTTTCTTATAACGCATTCAAGTATGAGATGTAAAAGACTCTTTAAAGTACATATAGTACATTGGTGTGTTCTGATCAGCAAATTTACGATTACGAAGCTGATTCACTCATCATTCATATTTTACGGTTGCACACACACACCATCTCTATATGGGTACTACTGGAATCCATGATATGCGTCTCGTCCTACTTAAGACTTGTCAGATAAATATAAATGCGTTTGTGTTGATGTTTACTCAGAGAATTGAACCCAGTACCACTCGCTTCAGGTGCTACCACGTTATCCACTGAGACTATGTGTTCATCGACCATATATCCCAGTGATGAGTTCCAAATGGGATGAAACTCCACTCCAGGATTTCACTGCTAGCCACTCCCTAATTTTACTAAGAACTTATGATCAAATGGCAATATCGAGGAAGTCCGCTGATAGAGACTGATGGATTGTAGTCTTTGATCTCGACAAAAGGAAAATACAAGCCTTTAGAAATAGCTATCTTTTATTGGTACAAAGTCCTACGAAGACATGTAACCACAACCTAATTACAGGAAATATGAATCGTCTGGTATGTAAGTTGTAGTAATATCATTGTGATTGAATAAATCACAAACAGAGTTGGATATTGTTTCCTTGGGATAACTTAATAGCCAACTATTTACTAGATTTATCTATTATTAATTATTTGGTCATTTCGACTAAGTCATACAGTTTCAATATTTACGAATCAATGGTTTTATAATAACAGGTTATGTTTATACTGCTATGATGTGTCTGAAAGTATGTCAGCAAATAAGCTGAACAAACGAATAATAACAGTTAGAAATTACCTTTTTCAATAGGGCATAATTTTGGCGTGCTTGGTAACCACGCCAAGCGCTCTGGATTAAGGTAGCGGATCGGTGAATGCGTTCAAAATAACATCGAATTAGAAATCGACGAACATAAGATTGTATTATTACTGCAGCAGCATTTCTCAAAGATTTAATCTGTACAACTTGTTTACGAACAAGATAACCACGTACAAATGCCTGGATAGTAGTACATGCCTGAAAAGATGTTAGAAAAGTATGGACACATCGTTTAAAATATCAGAGTAATTAGGGCCTGTGCAACATTCATATTAGAAACAAATTGGAATAATGATGGATGATTTGTCAAAATATTTCAAAAAATAACCATTTAGTAACAGAGTCGCGAGCATATTATTCTGATGCGTTTGAGTTGCCGGGAAAACTATTAGGTTTCAAGGAATTGCTATAACACAGTTTATCAAACTGTAACTTTTGAGTTATCCACGAAATATAAAATGACTTAAACAATAACAGCTAAACAAGATGTATAGACTTAATTATTACATGAGTTGGCTTTTGAAACGCGCCAAGACTAAATAGTGTGAACGGAGAAGTATCAAGTAAAATAACGTAGAAAATAAGTACATGTCCATTAGCTCAAATTAACAAAGCCTGTAAACAGCGAAAGGGCACTAGCAAGATTAAGAAATAATTAGAAAAAAACAACATAAAAGTGGTTTTTACAAATTTTAATATAACTCAGGAACTGAATAGAGACTCATGTCTACTCGTCGATTTCAAATCACAGTTTATATGTACAGGTAACATTTCCTATCCGACTGAAGAAACTGAATTGAGATAGACTTTAAGATTCATTAATTTGAAGTTTAGTGATTCAACAACCAGCTCAGAGCTTATGAGAACAGTTAATTAGCGAATTCGGAAATATGTAGGGGCAATAGACCACGACCACTAATCCTAACAGTAAAAAGAATATTAAAAAAGACATCAACACAAATCAATCACAAGGAAATAACCAAAGTTTTATGAATTAAGTTACAAGATAAAATATATAATCCAGCTGCCATAAAACTATATGAAACTATATTGAGAGCAGTGATATGGCAATTTAAAATTGTTTTAATGGTAGTAAAGTGAAGCTTACCGCCTCATTTCAAAGCAGATATTTATAAATACGAGTGTGTTAGATACTTGAGATTGATCGACGGGATTAAGTGAACACAGACTAAACTGCGTAATGATTTTGAAAAAGCAACTTCCTATTGTTTATGAAAATATATTACATGAAAGCTTATATCTTACAAATGAATTTCACAGTGTATTGTTTAGCTACAGTAAAGAACAACCGCATATTAGTGTATTATATGTACATAATCTTGAAGAAAATCTATTATTCATTAAAAAGGTAAATAGATTTTTAATGCAGAAAGTATAAAGAAAATATTTATCAATTTGTCATAACATTTTTTGAATTCATAAACTCACTTTGATTCTTTTTCTTTCATTACGCCACTCCCTAAAAGTAATTAAAAAGCCATCAGGTGAAAATTAAGT
The DNA here is from genome assembly GCA_946903255.1 of Schistosoma spindalis. Classification (NCBI taxonomy): domain Eukaryota; kingdom Metazoa; phylum Platyhelminthes; class Trematoda; order Strigeidida; family Schistosomatidae; genus Schistosoma; species Schistosoma spindalis. The sequence goes on from OX336420.1 coordinate 16,155,937, forward strand.
AACATCTTCAAAGTATCATTGTAAATGTATTGTCGGCTTACTGTTAAATATTAAGCATATACTACTAACATGAATGGTTTAAGCTAAAAATCATCTTCAATCAGGTAGAAATTGGTAAACTTCAGATTTTGACTTATGCTATTATGTAGTCAGGACAACATTAATAAGCAATCTATTCTGTTTAGTTGAAGGAATTTTGTAGAGATCAATCTGTAACGATTACAACCTGTAGATCTGTTCTGTTGTTGGGCAAATCAACATAAACCATGTAATCCCTTTCTCACTGTAATTTTGGGCTGTATAAATGTATATAAAGAGTGGCTTTTTTATTAATTCTTCAAAGGTACAAGCTAGGTTTTGTATTCAAATATTCCGCAGCTAAGTAAGGCATATAGATCTGATGCTTAGAGAATATAAATCATATTTATTGTTGATATGTGTATTATCATCAGTGAAAATTGATTTCGATTAATATATTATATCCCCTCGGTTATATTAACTACGCACACCAAATATAACTTTCTTACACTTCATTAATCTAAAGTCAAATGGTAAAAATGGAGGAGGATTGAAAAAAAAAACAGAAGTTGCTATCAGTTGGTTTTCTTAAATGCTACCTTATTATTCAACTTTAGGTCTTGTACAACTACAATCTTATTTTATTTACTAATGGAATGAAAATAAACAAATGGATATCTATAAATTTCAAACAAACAATATTATATGTATATAGGCTCGGTTTCATCAGTTGTCAAAAAAGGAAACAATAAGGAAAACTACAAAAATACTCCAAACAAATAAACATATAGTTTCATTTTGATTTGTCAAAAGATATCAAGGTAATCAGTTCAATGGGTTTTGAGAGATTCATCATTCCAGAAGATATGAATAAATTATATGGACTATGTCTGTAGAATGATCGAGTTATATGGGATGCAAAACACAAGAAATTGACGATGTTAGGTAAATCAATACAATGAAAACTGGACCTCAATTACAATTAACAAAATTTTAAGCTTTAAACTCACCTTCCATAAGGTACTAATTTTAACTTAGAGAAATTAATATAATCTTGAAAACGGCGCCAGGCATTTTGAATAATACATGCAGCATTATCACGGATAAGCAGATTCAATTTATGTTTGTCTGAAGGACCAACAACCAATCTATTAGCTAGATACGCTAAAATAGTGATAACTAATCCAGGTGGAAGAATATTGCTAAAATTAGCCGATGAAATTGGAGTAGAAAGAAGTAGTGGAACATCACCTAGAATTGAGAGCTAGATAATACAGAAATAAATAATAATTTAGAAATAGAAAACACCAAAATAGGATATAATGTACGTGTCATAATTTTTCTGACTAGCTTGCAACAGTAGATGTTGGAAGTGTAGAGCATGTGTGCATAACAAGTATTCGATAACGGATTTTTCCACAACACTGCTCACCACCTCTTCTCAAATTAACATATGGGCAATTATGAGGTTAAGCACATGATTTTATATACAGAAAGTAGGTTTCATTGATTAAGATCATGAGTAGGTTGTTTAGTAGATGAGTTTATGGACTTGGATTAAATGAGATAATTGACTCATGTACTACACATGAAAGTCATGATCTTCATTCACGTGCGATATGAGATGAAATGGAATTAAGTTAGAAAAATTAAAATGACTGGATCAAAATAGAGCATTGATCCATGGGGTCACTAATTATGTCTCAACTGTCTAGATTTCCGTTATCAAACAATGTAAAAGTAGTGAAAGAAAGCTATAGAGAAAATACTGAAGTTTTGTGTACTAGACTACAAGGCAGGGTTTAACAGTACGCAATTAACCTAAGATTAGAAATATGATTTGAACAATCTTAAAGCTTCTTGTTTATTATTTCCAAGGTTCACTTTACATGCTTTTTCAAAACATCAATTAATAGCTACATGATGGGTCTCTATATAAAAAAAATTCATACCAAGAATCCATAAACTTTATAAAATAACTTTTTTTCATTAACTTAATTAAAAAGAGGGTGAAAACCTACTTTCTTTTGAAATAACGATAAATTGAACAGATTATTACGTATGAGTAAGTGGTTCGGCAGTGGAAACGATAGATTATTGTTAGTATACGTTGTACACTGGCGAATTAAACCTTGAGGTAAAACAGTTGGTAAATAATGGTGCAACAGATAACATAATGCTCTACCATCTGTAAACGATTCATCTAAACTAGTAACCTAAAAAGATGAAAATACAACGAAGAGTCACGAGTCTTAAACAAAAAAACTCGTGGGATTAAACAATGTGGTTATCATAAATTAGCATAATGTTATAATTGTTCAGTAGATGCTATGAATTATAATAATCGTAAAATCTAAGACTAATATAGATCGAGCCAAGTTGACAAGCTACAGCATGCTTTGTATACTGTCAGATACAGTTCTTTTAACTGTGTAAATCACAAACTAACAGAGCGATACTTTTTTGTAGACTCTAGAAAGCAATCAAAATAGTTATCAATTAGGTTATGAACTATGATATTGACTTATTTACAAAATAGTTGTTAGTAATCAAATTTAAATAATCCCGATTATCATTGGAATGAAAGGACAGTAGTAAAAATGGTTACAGATCGTCTAGACACCATGAAAACCTTTTGATATTATGAAATCGTAAAAATTTTGAAAGGAAGTTCACAAACTTTAACTTACTGGAACATCATACAAATGACAAACTAAGGAAGCCCAGTATAGTAATTTGAAGTGAGCCATATGGTTTTTATCGTCTTTTACATTATTGTCAGTAGATAAATTTAACTTTAGATGATTTAATTCGTTCACACACATATTTGTATCAGATGAATTGATATTTGTTTCAAGAGCGTGAATTTCATTTTCTAATGCGGAATGGTCAAGTAAGGCAAGAACCTGGTGACGTAACAATAAGCACCAAAGTAATGTAAGGGTTTTTTCACGATGTCCATCGACAATATCACGAGGATCAATTAAGCTCCCTTTAGTAATGACAAAATATAAGCAAAGAACTGTAAAAAACATAGACAATTGGTGCACTATAGAATAATACAATCAGTAGCTATTATAAATACACCATTGACACTTTCAAGCAACGTAGTTGGTGTAGCGATAATTAAGTGACACACTTATGAGTCACTTATGTATAAACAAAGCAAGAATTTTCATCATTCCAAGTTATTACACTTCACACCAGTACAGAAATAGTGAAAAAATGGAAAATAATATCAGTGATGGCCGAACACTAAAAGTAAGAAGTATAGTTTCAAATGAGTGGATGCCAAGTTAGGCTCAAGATTAAGTGGAACTTAACGGATGAATAGATGTAATTTGTTTACCAGTTACAGAATCGCATATCCTACTTAGAGACACATACTATATATGAGGGATAGTGAAATTACTCCATTGCCCAAACCGAAGTAGGTAGAGACTCGAGAACGCCCATTGACGGGTTGATGGCTATATTTTAGGGTCGAAAGCGTTCAAATTTATTAACAAACTTTATATTTCGCTATCGTATTATGATTCGTGCATTACAACTCAGCTTTTAGTTAAATCTAAAATACATAAATTAGGAACCACGATAAACAAAGACAACACTGTGAACTATTTATATAATAAGAACTTGCATAAAAAACTTATCAAATTTAAACTAAGGAAATATTAGGATCATAATAGCACTACACAGTTCGGAATCAATTACATATAAAACTCAAAGGAAAGGCTATTGACTGGGTAGAACTTTATAAAGTAAGTACACTTGATAAATAAATACATTACTTTGTTATGAAAAAAGATACATGATGAAGGATGAACTTTTGTCAGCACCTATGAAGGACATTTTAGTAATATAGTTAAATCAGTGACATTGCTCATGTGCTAACAGTCAGTTAGTTAGTCAGCTACGACGTAGGACCAGGCATATATATTGCGTCAGTTCAAGTTGCCATACCTCATTAACACAACAAGATGAACACCGAATTCATAAAAGTAGTTAATTCAGTGGTGGTAACACATGAAGGGAAGATTGCATATAAGGACATAGTACAGGAAGAAAGAATTATTTCGTAGAAAGAAAGATATGAAGCGATTTTAATCTCTTAGTTTAAAGGAAGACAGAGAGTGTATACACCGACGCCATTGTGATCGATTCTGAGCCATATCACCCAGTCTCCAACCACTGGTTACGATAGTCATGCGGACCCCAAACTTGCGAAGGCTTCGTCAGATACCAATCCATTAGGGCTGATCAGACTTCCAAGATAAGTAAAGTTGTCAACGCGTTCGACTACTTCACTCCCTATCCTCAGTTCAGGTGTTGACTCAGGCCAGTCCTGAAAGGCAGAAGCGCATCCCAAACATCCTGGCATTGTTGCTCAGTGCTAACAAAAGACTGTATTTTATCAGCGTCTCCATCAAACAGGACTATGTCATTGTGTATTCTAAGTCGATAAGTATAGCTCCTGATAGGAGATCAATGCTCGAAAATTCAGTCAACGAGAACGTTATTTTCATCAGTAGGTCTATGATGAAATTAAACAAAAATGGGGATAGTGGTCAACCTTGCCGGACGCCACTTCAGGTTGCGAAAGCAGATGACAGTTCGCCATAAGCTCTGTCGCTACTGGTAGTGTACGAGTAAACGGCCTTCACAAGGTTTATGTACTTCTGAGATACGCCTTTCAATGACAGACACTGCTACAGAACCTCTCGGTCTACAGGGTCAAATGCTGCTTTTAAGTCAAGAAAAACTATCATTGTCGGATGCCGACAAACATGTCTGTGTTATAGGACCTGACGACTGGTGAATATGTGGTCGATGCAGCCACGACCAGGTCTGAAGCCTCAATGAACATAAAAGTATACGGTGAAAAGTTAGGTAAAACTAACAAACTATAAAGACATACCGTCTGCCATTGATATTTGACCATATTGTTCAAACGATTTCAGGGCAACCCCAACATTGTGTATTTTTTGAAGGCGACTTATAGCAGGGAATCGAACCATGGACATGAGACTATTCGGTTTGATGACGATAGGTGGTTTCTCAGTAGATAATGTAGGAATTAATAATTCAGCAAGTTTTCTAAATAGTAATAAAAAAGCCATTAGGGGTGATGGATGCAGTAAGGACCAAAAAATTGTAATATAAACGATGAGTTCTAACACAGATTAACCATGTCAAATTTCAGTAAGGAGATACGTAAATGTAAATTGTATTTATGCAGGATGCAATGGAACTCAATAAGTACAAAAAGAATACAAATAACTATTAATTGTACTGTATAACTCACACCAAACGAACGCCATCCCTTAAGTCTACAGCCAAGTTTTCAACAGTAAACTGATATTCGTCTAGTGGTGTTTGATTTACTGTGACTTGTGCTCCTAGATTGGCTAAATGGCGAACTAGATTATTTTCACCATGAAGAAAATTTTGGGCAAACGATAATAAGATCGATGAAGAGGACTGAAATAAGACAAAGAAAAAGTAATCTTAAAAATTGCGTACAAGATACAAACCGACTGTCATATAAAGGTTATATTTGAAAAAAAAACTGAAGGTATATATAACCACAATCCAAAATATACAATTTGTGACTTTATTCTTATATTTAAATAAACAAAATATGGATTGGTTTGTAGCGGGGCTAAAGTAGCCGTACCTCGTTTTATTTATTATTATCCTATTACCCAATCATGTACTTCAATATATTATAGCAACTCAGGTTCAATTGAGTTTGCTCTCACCTAATTCGGTTAAGCCCTTTTATTAACTTATTAAACGGACAAAAACACCTGCACTATAATAACTTATTGTATCCTTATTACTGTTGCGAATGTATGTACCTTTATTATTGTTATCCTTGTATGAATACGTATGCTCGGCAAGCCTTACTGCCTACGCATTTATTCACGCTACTAGCTTTACTATTAACCGCTTAATTGACTCGATGATTCATTCATTTCACTATGTATATATATGTCCATGTTATTCATATTCATTACTCGCTCGCTCGTTCATTCACTCGCTCGATCGCTCGCTCTTGCCCTTGCTCTCTCTCGCTCGCTTGCCTGTTTGCCTTTCGGCACAACTATTTAATGCTTGCTTAACGCATCTGTAATTTTGGATATCTGTGTGTGGTCCCTTAATAAACGTAATTAACGCTTCGTATTCGCCTTCTGATTAATATACCGTTGGAGCATTATTTGGTGACGGTTACCGAGACGTACTGTATACGACGTTTAAGGAATATATCGAACACCGACCACCACAGAATTGGTGATCCCAACGTGCGAGCAAGAATCAATCTTCGACGACGTAATCCAACTCCGAGAATCCAACGCACTTTATTTCAATTCGAGATAGCATTTGGATTATAATCATTACTGTGGATTTATTATGTCACCATTTTAATTATACGTACATTATCACACAAACATTATTGAACATAACGATAATATTCATAATAAACAACGATATTTTTCAAACAATTGATATTTTGGTGCAATTTAGTAAGTCCGTTCCTTGTAATTAATTGTACCATTTTGTATTATCATTGTTTTTAACGATTTACTTCTCTCCGTGACATTTATATTATATACGTATAATTTTTGATCTTTATAATCATGTCTTTAAATAACGACACAATAGACCTTCCACAAATTTCGTCCGTGAGGTACATGAATGTAACTATTCCTCCTTTTAAGATCACAGATCCTGAACTCTGGTTTATTAGACTCGAACATTACTTTGTTGCTAGTCGTGTTCACTTACAGCGAGATAAATTCGGCCATGCGAGCTCACTACTTCCGGATGAAGTAGCCGACAATGTACGAGAGGTTTTAACTAAGCCAGACATCGAAAAGCCATACGACGCATTTAAACAGGCTGTGATTAAAGCCGTCTCATTAAGTGACCGATAAGCCGTCGAGCAGCTTCTCAGTCAAGTGCAGATTGGAGATAGGACTCCGTCGCAGCTAAAAAATTATATGAGAAGCATAATTGGAGCATTATTTGGTGACGATTACCGAGACGTACTGTATACGGCGTTTAAGGAATATATCGAACACCGACCACCACAATATGTTTTAATTTTTGTTGAGGTCTGGATCTAAAACCGTGTGTCTATGCAAAAATGTGTGGTTATAAAATAGAACTGACATGAGATCAGAATGTGAAAGCAGTCAAAGTATAGTAAACTATGAATAACACATAAAAAGTTAAACATTGTGGCAATACAATTAAAATAACGAAAACATGAAGTTATAGAGAGTATAGTTCTTACAGAAATAACTTGGTAATTAGAAATGAGATAAAAATTCAATTGAATGATACTTGAACTGGTAGTCATCAAACAAAATAAAGAGAAGAAATAAGTTATGAAAGAAATTTTCCACTACTTTGAAAAAAAGTTGACGAAGTTAATAAGCAAAAACTGATCACATGAACTTTTTCTGATACAGAGAATAAAATCGTCTTTTTAATGTGGAAATAAATATCAATGATCAATAGGTGGGTGAATAGGTGTATATTTAGTGTATAGATTAAAAAAGTATCAATAACCAAAAGAGAGAAGAAAAGAAATAATTCTATTAATAACTATGAATTCTGAGACAATTATAACATTAAATTAACCTGTTTGAACAACAAAACACAACAAATAATTATATCATAAACAATTATTGTTTTGTGTATGATAGTTTTATTTGAACACAAATTTTATCCATCAACGTACGTAAAAAAATATTTTTCAAATGATTCCCTTTAAACTAAACAATTTGTGGATTATTATCTACACAAATAATGTCTTTTTTTAAGGTAACCGGTGTGAAAAATCAGTAATTGACTCTGATAAAAGACTTAGTTCATTATATACTTATTTTCTTAAGTTAAAATTATTTTCGATGGTTGACATCATGAGTCAATTGAAGGTAGACCACCATGGAAAACATGGAAGCGCTGGACGACCATTTTGTCCTATTGTGGGACTTCTCAGCAGTGCGCATTCACGACTTCGCCTCGCAAGATTCGAACGCAAGAGTCCCACAATACGACGAAACGACCGTCCAATGCTTCCAGGTTTTCCATGGTGGTCTAGCTTCAACTGACTCATGATCTCAACCATTGAAATTACTATAATATCCAAAAAACCCTTCTGATATGAATCAACATATGCTCACTAGCGACTGCCTTCAAGAGGTATTTCCTGGAGTTCTAGTGAGAAACAGTGACCAATGGAGTTTAACCGATTTTGTTGTGAGATAGTAAATCACTGACTTTACAGATCACTGAAGACATTGGTAGATGTGTCGCTCGATTTCGTGGATTGGTTGGGATTAGACATTAACACTGTTGGATGCCGACTGACTCAGTGGTCTAGTGTTTAAGCGTTCGCGCGCGAGACTGATATGTCCCGCGTTTGGATCTCGCGAGGCGAGGTTGTGGATGCACACTGCTGAGAAGTCCCACAATAGGACAAAATGGTCGTCCAGCGCTTCCATGTTTTCCATGGTGGTCTACCATCAATTGACTCATGATGTCAACCATCGAAAATAATTTTAACTTAAGAAAATAAGTATATAGTGAACTAAGTCTTTTATCAGAGTCAATTACTGATTTTTCACACCGGTTACCTTAAAAAAAGACATTATTTGTGTAGATAATAATCCACAAATTGTTTAGTTTAAAGGGAATCATTTGAAAAATATTTTTTTACGTACGTTGATGGATAAAATTTGTGGTGTTCAAATAAAACTATCATATACAAAACAGTAATTGTTTATGATATAATTATTTGTTGATTATTAAATTAATTTAATTCATTTATGACAGTTTATATTGTTTGTTTTATCTTTTTCTCTTAATATGATCTTTTAATTCTATTATCAGTTAGAAATATAACTTACTTTAATGAGAGATTTAATGCGAAATAAGCATGGATCATATTTAATTAACACATGCCTTTTAAAACAGTCTATAATCCAAATAAATATGATAAATCGCTTAATCACATGACGATTATAGAGGATATCACGGTTTGGTAATATATCTGTAAAAATTACACAAATAGAAAAGATTCGGTAAAGCTAAAAATTTTTATTAGCTACTAGATTTTCTTAAAAGAATATATATATATATATATATATATATATATATATATATATATATATAGTGATCATGAACCGATCGACGTTAGACCACCATTGAAAACTTGGATGCACTGGAAGGTCATTTCGTCATAGTATGGGACTCCTCAGCAGTGCGCATCCATGATCCCGCATGTGGACCCAGAACCTTCGGTCTAATGTAAACGCTGAACCTCCAGACCCCTAACCCGATATTGTCTTCGGTGGGTAACTGCCTCACATTCGACACGGATTAACTCTAGTGGTTACGGTTTCTTACTAGAACTCCGAGAATTACCTCTAGTGAGCAATATCGTGGATTGGTTGAAGTTAGATATTGACACCGCTGGATATCAACTCAGTGATCCAGAGGATAAGCGATCGCGGGCGAGACTTAAGGTTATGGAATTCGATTCCTACATGCAGGATCACCGATGTGAACTCCTGAGGAGTTCTATTTTATGACGAAACGACCGTCTAGTGTATTTAGGCTTTCAGTGGTGGTCTAACTAATATCGGTTTATGATTTCAATGAAATACAAAATGTAGTATCGTAGAATGCGAACTCTGAAGTTTTATTTATTTATTTATTTATTTTAACACATAAGTATAGGTACAGGAAGGCACCAAATACATATGCGCCACACAAATCTCAATTGATTTGTGTGAGGGCTGTGATACTGCTCGGGTGCCCAAACCGAAGCAGGTGGTTTTCTTAGGGGGCCACACCCCAAGCCTTTGACCTGAACGTCTGACCCACAAGGCAGTGGAGCATCGTAAGGAGATGCAGTCCCATGGTAGCCGGTGACCAACGATTGGTTCATACGCCATTTGTTCCCGCAGGATACTGGAGCCCATGTGCACCATTGGTTTGGGGTCCGGTTAAAGCGCCAGACATTCGCTTTTCGTCCTCTCATTTTTGTAAACAACACCCCCGCCACGAGAAGGCAGTGAGTAGGACTTCCCTGGCAGAGGCTATATACGCATGGCCACGTGAGAGCATTTCGAGAGGGAGAGCGGACTCTCCCCACTCTCGGCCGTACCAGGGCATTTGGGGGCTCTGAAGTACTAGCTTGGAATTGTTTAACAGTTTAATAATTCAAAACACTAGTTCTTGACGTTTCGTAATGAAGATTTTTAAGATTAAGTTTAAGAGTTTTAACACCATTAAGTATCACATATATTTTATCACAATATCGTAATCGAATGAAAATTGCACAATATTTAACTGTATTAATTATTTGACGTGTATAATATTGAGTACAAAATAAACAAGTTACATGCTTAAACTATCAAAGTATCAATAAATGTATATGATTGAATTTATATTGCTCACAGAGAGATATACTTATTTCCTGTGACAATGTTTATAATTAACATTGAACCTGGCATAAATGTCCGTTAATTCAAGTTGTCACACTACATTAACACAATAGAACGAGGCTGACAAGGTGAATGATGAGTCGAAATAATTGTACTAGTAATGATAATTAAGGATCAAATATTGAGAATATCATTCAATAAGGAATGTAAAGGTACGTATGAAGGGATACAAAAATCTAAGATTGAGAGAAAATGCATCTGCACCATTATGACTGACTTTAGGGAATTTCACTCAACGTCCCTAGCCTTTGATCGCGGTCATTGTGCGGACCCAAATTACAAATTTCGTAACGTGGTGCAGATTAAAGGTCAATGACTGCATGGACTAATGCTATAGACAGTGCTCAAATGACAAATGCTTGATCCTGATCATACAAGATCCTTTTGTGATAAGTTTTTGATGTGCTAGGTCTGTTCTTATTGAATCTAAATACCGGCGATGATATCTGAGGAACAAGCTGAAGTGTCATTTTTAGAGTCGATATTTTCCGGTCTCCTTTTATTGTGGGAAGGCAGCATCAATGCAAATACTGATTGTCTAAGAGAAACACCTTGCTGACGTTACAACCCTGTACAGTTGGTAGTAAGACTACGTCCTCAGTGACACCGAATTTCTTAGAGGGTACATTATTTTGAAAAACACGAAATCTGAAAAGGTGTCACAGTTAATGTTTATCACTCTGACTTAACAGTATGAGACTGGAATACTTACAAGAAACAAATGTAAAGGACAAATATCAAAATATCTTATCTCTTTAAAGCCATGTAAATAAGCTTACTTGGCTTTGTCGAATTTGTATCGTTTCTAGTTGTATGATGAGACGACCGGTTTAGTTTTTTATTATCAGCAGCTGGTTTAATCGGTAAAAGTGGTTTATTCAGACCGAAAGAATCAAAAAGGTAACTGTGTATCTTTTTAGATAAACAACTTGTATATACATTTTTGTTATCCTCAGGGTAGGGTTGGTCATTAATCTCTGGTATAATTGTAGAGCAAGCATTGTGTGACGTGACTGATGAATAAGACTGAGTCGAAGATGAATTTATTAACGCATCCAAAGTAAGATGAAGCCAGATTGGAGCATAATTTGACAACAAATAGTCTTGAATTCGACGTTGGGAACCTTGAATTAAAAAAAATTATGAATACTCGTTATATACCCAAAAGTGTAACAATGAACATACACTATTTAATAGTTAATACATACCTTTATCAACACGAAATGACAGCAGTTGGACAGGTGTTAGCTTTCCATTGTCTACTTCACGTTCTATGCGTTCTCCAGGAGTCATGATAATAGTTGAAGTCAGTAATTCAACTGCCTTCTCCACTGTTGAATGATATAAACTTGATCCAACTACACAAATATCCTTAGAAGAGCTCGTTGGATGTCCATTGTAACTATTAGCTGCGATACATGGAGCAAATACACCATTCAGCCACTGAGTCAAACCATAAACACTCATTTCAGATAAAACAGAGGTCACGTTAGTGTAAAATAGATTTCCATCCTGTTTCTTTTTATAGGTGGATACAGATGCACAGGTAACTGACAAACAAAGAGAATATAAAAATAATGTACAATATCTACATTTGTTAAAAATGAAAATCGAATGCTTTTCTGTCTAAATAATACAAATACATGAGCAATATTAACGATAAATAACAAAAGTTAATGATCATTTAAATCTGAAATAACCATAGACACCAATGGTTAGCACTTTTCAACAAGTAATAGAGAAGGAAGGTGAGGGCAGTAAAATGAGAATTATGTAAGTTATTCAAATGCAATTGTAAGAAACGACTTAGATGATAAGTTGATTACAAAATTACTCAAGTTTTGCTAAAAATGCTGAAATCTTACTAGAAACGATAACCATGACTGTTTTTTAGAGTTCGATTTTCCATACGATTTTTGCTTTTTCCTTATTAGTTACAACTACTTTCTGCTCGCCGAAATTCTGTGTGCTTGATTATTATGTTTTAGTTACCATATATATAGAGTTGTACCATGTCGTTTTACTTTACTTGTATTCGAATATCAAGTTTTCCTAAAATTCGTCTTCTTTCTATGTTAATGGACAAGTGTTGAGATGTTGTGTGCTAGGTTTCATCATCGATCTATGTAATAAAATAGGTCGTACTAGAGTAGCTCAATTGTTTCTAATTCCGCAAGTATTGTAGGCTAGTACTAAACCCCGAAAATTGAGATGTAACAATAAGTGAGATAAATATTACGGAGAAAGAATATCTACGTGCTAGAAATGTAAAACAATTAAATGTAGGTAGGTTAAGAAAAAACCACGGTGAGTTGCCACCATTTAAATCATGCGAATGATGAACAGATATAGAGGAAATGCTTATTAAGCTAATGTATAGACATAGTTTTCATATACATATATTTTGGATATAAGCTTTTCTTTTTTTAGGAATAGGTTTCTTTGAAATTCTTGCATCAATACTCATGAAATATACATACTTTGAAATGATCGAACGTTCTTAAAAGGAATATTAAAAAAAAGTTTTAAGAGTGTGTTATTATTATTAACACGAAAATGAAGTGACATATTAGTAGGAATCAGAATAGGATTATCCCTTGTTACTTAATTTTTTTAAAAATTACATCTTTTAATATCTTAGTTGTATATTCATAAACAGATTATGATTTAATTGTAGTGACTGTTTGAAAATTTACATTGATGTTCATTATTCTGAATGATCTTTCGGTATTTATGGATCCTGTGCGGATTGGCGCAATATTGCCTTAAGTCACAAGCATTATAAGCAGATGTAGAAGGTGGCTAGTAGTGGAATCAAGGAAGGGTGTTTTGTCTTAGTTGGGATTTGTCAGATGAATGCACCTGGGTCCCTGAGTTGATGTTCACCCGAGCCAATTTTTGTTCGCCTCATACATATCCCCTTATCTACCTTGATAGTGACTTTTGCAATGGGCTGAAGTTTAATTCATATATATTGGTTATTTGAATCTTTCGATTAGTGTTTAGGACTGCAACTGATCAGTCTTTTTTGGCGTATGTAAATCCTGTAAGGATTGCCTCGATATTGCCTTCAGTTACACGCATCATGATTGTTAGAAGTTTTATTCAGAGACGCGGATAAAAGTAACTTAAAATATGACACAAGTGTACGTCTTTCTACACAATATGAGGAAATCTGTGACAGGAAAAAGGAGTGAAACTTGTTACTTTCAAAAGCAGGGAAAAAAAGAAACAAACACAACGGAGGTAGGCAAAAAGAAAGGTGATCTACCAAGAATAGGACAATGATTAAGTTATGATGTTAAGTTTAGAGTCACAGTAATAACCTTATAGTTTGTTAAAACGATAGGGAAACTATTACTCTTCGTACTTCAGCCAACATTAATGAACAAAAATGATCCATGAAAGTCTGCTTGCAAACACGAATAAAGTATCTTGGATGTTGTGGTTGTAATGAATTATCATAAATGACCTCATTTATGTTTAATGACCTTTCTTAGACTATACTACTAACAATAGTTTTGTTCTATTAAGTAAATTTTCAAAATTGAAAATGACGAAGCTGATAAATGATTGGCTGTCCTTATTTTTCTCAAAGTAAATAGTACACAATGCATAACAAAAATGGTCCTACTTCTCCAGTAGCCAACGTTCGTATACTTAAGGAAGTTGTTCTACAACATCATCCTATAAAAGTTGAAAGCTGCTTGGCTGGTACGGTGATTAGATCACTCCACTCAGTTACAGCTGTGAATCCAAATTAGATAATTTTAAGATGTATTCTTATTAGACATCAGATAAAAAGATCACCAAGGTCAATAATATGATCTTCTACCTGCTTAAAGAGCTAAGAAACTGCATTACTGATTCACAAAATTAATGAAGGACAATCATATCAGGAATATAAGATATATTTTATTTTAGCTTATCATGGTAATTAGCAGTTCACGCTACTAATACTTTCATTTATCTACACTCGTAAGAATAAACTAATTCAACATTGCATCAACATAATTCTCTTGTTTGTATAGGAGGTACATAGAAAACGACTTCCAAGAAGATTTGTATGAACTATAAGAGTTCTGTGTTCAAACTGAATATGAGAGCATCGAGTAGATGAAACTGCTTGTGCAAGAAAAAAAAACTTTCTAAGCAAAAATTATTAGTGTGATAGTGTAGTGGTTGTGCTTCGTTAACCAATCACCCTCGTAACCGTTATCATATAATCCTCAACGGCGCTTGAAATCAGAAGGCAAAGAGGAGCAGCGACTACAGTTTTATTAGCAGATAACTCAGACCACAAAGCAAAGAGGTGAATGAGTGAGTCAGCGAGCCAAGAGTGTAGTATATATATATATATATATATATATATATATATATATATATATATATATATATATAGGGAAATGAACGAATCATTGAATCGATTAGGCAGCTAAAAATAAAGCTAGCAGAATGAAATATGCGTAGGCGGCAAGCAATATTCAAGCATACATATTTCATACAAGCAAAACAATAATAAAGGTACAATAATTTGTTATAGTACAGATGACTGTCCGCTAAATAAGTTAACAAAAGGGCTTAACTGAATTAAATGTGATCAAACTCAGTTGCACGTGTGCTGTTATAATAGATGGCGAATGGTAAATCCCTATATTACCAACAAAATAGCACAAAAATGAACTAATGAAAACATTAATATTACCTCCTTTCAAAGCAGGTGAACGTACAAGCTTCGGTGAAACAAATGCTGTAGCAGTGCAATTCAAAAAATTCACATCTGTAGTAAAATTCGTATCTGAGCACAACTTATTTGATTCAGTTATTGACTGTCTAGACGAACTCAGCTCCTTCATCTCATGGAATCTACCGAAAATAGACAGATTTCTAGTGGGAGTAGCATTTGTCGGCTGTGAACTTGATCGACGTCGACTTTCTGATGTTTTAACTTGACAAAATAGTAATGACAGATTAACAGCAATTAAGCATAATACCAATCCAAATACTAGAATTTCATTAACACTACGGCTACAGATTAATAAACATCAAAGTTATATTAGAACCATTGTGACATACAACGCATCCGACTGAAAACAGAAGCCTCATATCACTGAACACATGAGATATGTAGCATTCATGAGGAACTCACTTTGTTTTTATTTAACAACTTATAATTCGTTTATTAACTTATTCATCATAGTTCACTTTGAAATGAAATTTTGATCTTCGGAATCATAATCTTATACGTTAAACTATATTTTATGCTAGTCATAGAATCATGATGACCTTCTTTAATGTCTGATTCAGAATTGACCATTCAAAACTATATGCTATATCATTGTACCATGACGGCTGTTTAATATATACTTCGGATTATCTTTCTACTTTTTGTAAAACACACTGTGCTACTTATTGATATTCAGTAGTTTATGTTCATTCAACTTTGATTTGTCTTCAAACTGCATCACGAAAAGAGGCAGATCAAAGAACATATTGCGCCGGGAAATTGGAGGCAGACATCAAAGGAATGTATAGCAATTAGAAACAACTGGAAAGGGGAGCCCAAGACAGAGTTTTTTGGAGAATTTTAGTAGGCTACCTATGCTCCATGAGAGGCCACAGGCGTAAGTCATTTTAATAGACTGTTAATCCCAAACATTTGTAAAATTTTCTCTACACATTTTTCATTTGTACTTCAGGTAGTAATTTTCCCCTTGCTATGTGTAATCCCTATTAAATATGCCGCCAACTGACAACTTGCCTGAACATCTTGACTTCCATAGAAGTATAGTGCTCAATTCTTCGGTGATCGCTGGTAAAAGTTTAACACAGAATTGTAGAGTCCTATGAGCCCCAATACAGAACAAAGTTTTTATTCATTACATTTAACGAACGTGCTTCATACTTTAATGCTTCTTGGCGGCGTAACAGACGTTAATATACCTAACGAGTTATTATTTTTGTTTCCTTTCGTAGTACTGTATTCCAGACAAGACCTGTCTTTAGATTTCGCACATAAATCGGTCAGTGGGTCAGAATCTGAAAAAGAATTTCGTAAATGGTGTGTAAGAATTGGTTGACATTAAAACCAATCCCCCAAGCTATATAGACTCCTATTCCAAACTTCGACGAGAAATTCGTCGCAGGTGGTTTCAGTTCTTCTGGAATAAACTGGACTATTGAAAGAGGATAATAACGTGATGACGAATTCTCAACTACATAATACCCACGCTACTGAACCCAGTGGTTTCACTCCCGATTGAGTCAAAACAGCATTCCTGATCTAGTTTTCGGTTGAAATATTGCTCCTCGATGTTGGAATCTTACAAATATCTCTCGTCAAAGTACCAAGAGGTCCAGAAATGCCAGGAAATACTTTATCCAATCAGCATTGAATAGGATCTTCACAGAAGCATCTAGAAAATGCAGAATCAGATGACACTCGTTCGATTAGATATTTACCTACACTATTACTAAGTTTAATATGGTTTCAGAAGCTCAAGAGAGCGTATAACTCTGTATACAGTCAGTCAGCTGCAACGTAGGACCAGGCACGTATATGCATCGGTCCAAGTTGCCATACCGCATTAACACAACAAGATGAACACTGGATTCATAGAAGCAGTTAATTCAGTGGTGGTAATATATAGAAGAAAGATTGCATATAAGGACATAGTACAGGAAGATAGAATTATTTCGTAGAAAGAAAGATATGAAGCGATTTTAATCTCTTAATTTAAGGAAGACAGAGAGTGTATACACCGACGCCATTGTGATCGATTCTGAGCCATGTCATCCAGAGTCTCCAACCACTGGTTACGATAGTCATGCGGACCCCAAACTTGCGAAGGCTTCGTCAGATACCAATCCATTAGGGCTGATCAGACTTCCAAGATAAGTAAAGTTGTCAACGCGTTCGACTACTTCACTCCCTATCCTCAGTTCAGGTGTTGACTCAGGCCAGTCCTGAAAGGCAGAAGCGCATCCCAAACATCCTGGCATTGTTGCTCAGTGCTAACAAAAGACTGTATTTTATCAGCGTCTCCATCAAACAGGACTATGTCATTGTGTATTCTAAGTCGATAAGTATAGCTCCTGATAGGAGATCAATGCTCGAAAATTCAGTCAACGAGAACGTTATTTTCATCAGTAGGTCTATGATGAAATTAAACAAAAATGGGGATAGTGGTCAACCTTGCCGGACGCCACTTCAGGTTGCGAAAGCAGATGACAGTTCGCCATAAGCTCTGACTCGACTAGTAGTGTTCGAGTAAAGAGCCTTCACAAGGTTTATGTACTTCTGAGGTACGCCTTTCAATGACAGACACTGCTACAGAACCTCTCGGTCAACAGAGTCAAACGCTGCTTTTAAGTCAAGAAAGACCACCATTGTCGGACGCCGATAAGTATGCCTGTGTTCTAGAACCTGACGACTGGTGAATATGTGGTCGATGCAGCCACGACCAGGTCTGAAGCCAACCTGATTTTCACGTGTTTGCAGTTTACGGGTCTTAGTTAGACGCCCGATAATTATCAGGTCTTGTCTGGAATACAGTACTACGAAAGGAAACAAAAATAATAACTCGTTAGGTATATTAACGTCTGTTACGCCGCCAAGAAGCATTAAAGTATGAAGCACGTTCGTTAAATGTAATGAATAAAAACTTTGTTCTGTATTGTAGAAAGAAAGATATGAAGCGATTTTAATCTCTTAGTTTAAAGGAAGACAGAGAGTGTATACACCGACGCCATTGTGATCGATTCTGAGCCATGTCATCCAGAGTCTCCAACCATTGGTTACGATAGTCACGCACAGCCCAACCAGCCAGTCTGAATCTACCAACATGGCTCAGACCAGAAGTTAGTGACTTCAAGCACTGATGCCACGTTTTGGTTTGGCCACCCCTAACTTTCTTCCAATTATCCCCTGCACTAGTCAGCATTGCGCGTCGTGGTAATCGGTGTTCAGGCATACGCAACACGTGGCCCAACCATCTCAGTCGATGAAGATTCATAACCTCATCAACCGATTTACCATCATTCCCCAATACCCTGCGTCTAACCTCACTATTACTTGCCCGGTGATCCCAGCAGATACCCGCAGTATTTCTAAGGCACCTGTGGTCAAATACTAGTAACTTACGAATGTCTTCTACTCTTAAAGGCCATGTTTCGCAGCCGTATAGTAGAACGAAACGGAACTGCCGCGCAGTATACTCGTCCCTTAATTGATAGACGGATATCTCGCCTTCGCCATAGGTGACGTGAATTTCTAAAAACAAACGAGCTTTTTCAATCTGTGCTGAGATTTCGTCAGACACCAACCCATTAGGGCTGATCAGACTTCCAAGATAAGTGTAGTTGTCAACGCGTTCGATTACTTCACTCCCTATCCTTAGTTCAGGTGTTGACGCAGACCAGTCCTGAAGCAACAACTTGCATTTAGAGGGAGAGAAGCGCATCCCAAACATTCTGGCATTGTTGCTCAGTGCTACCAAAAGACTCTGCATTTCATCAGCATCTTCACTAAACAGGACTATGTCATCTGCGTATTCTAAGTAGGAGATCAATACCCGAGAATTCAGTCGATAAGAGCGTTATTTTCATCAGTAGATCTATGATGAAGTTAAACAAAATGGAGAAAGTGGACAGCCTTGGTGGACGCCACTTGAGGTTGCAAAAGCAGATGCCATTTCGCCATAAGCTCTGACTCGACTAGTAGTGTTCGAGTAAAGAGCCTTCACAAGGTTTATGTACTTCTGAGGTACGCCTTTCAATGACAGACACTGCTACAGAACCTCTCGGTCAACAGAGTCAAACGCTGCTTTTAAGTCAAGAAAGACCACCATTGTCGGACGCCGATAAGTATGCCTGTGTTCTAGAACCTGACGACTGGTGAATATGTGGTCGATGCAGCCACGACCAGGTCTGAAGCCAACCTGATTTTCACGTGTTTGCAGTTTACGGGTCTTAGTTAGACGCCCGATAATTATCAGGTCTTGTCTGGAATACAGTACTACGAAAGGAAACAAAAATAATAACTCGTTAGGTATATTAACGTCTGTTACGCCGCCAAGAAGCATTAAAGTATGAAGCACGTTCGTTAAATGTAATGAATAAAAACTTTGTTCTGTATTGTAGAAAGAAAGATATGAAGCGATTTTAATCTCTTAGTTTAAAGGAAGACAGAGAGTGTATACACCGACGCCATTGTGATCGATTCTGAGCCATGTCATCCAGAGTCTCCAACCATTGGTTACGATAGTCACGCACAGCCCAACCAGCCAGTCTGAATCTACCAACATGGCTCAGACCAGAAGTTAGTGACTTCAAGCACTGATGCCACGTTTTGGTTTGGCCACCCCTAACTTTCTTCCAATTATCCCCTGCACTAGTCAGCATTGCGCGTCGTGGTAATCGGTGTTCAGGCATACGCAACACGTGGCCCAACCATCTCAGTCGATGAAGATTCATAACCTCATCAACCGATTTACCATCATTCCCCAATACCCTGCGTCTAACCTCACTATTACTTGCCCGGTGATCCCAGCAGATACCCGCAATATTTCTAAGGCACCTGTGGTCAAATACTAGTAACTTACGAATGTCTTCTACTCTTAAAGGCCATGTTTCGCAGCCGTATAGTAGAACGAAACGGAACTGCCGCGCAGTATACTCGTCCCTTAATTGATAGACGGATATCTCGCCTTCGCCATAGGTGACGTGAATTTCTAAAAACAAACGAGCTTTTTCAATCTGTGCTGAGATTTCGTCAGACACCAACCCATTAGGGCTGATCAGACTTCCAAGATAAGTGTAGTTGTCAACGCGTTCGATTACTTCACTCCCTATCCTTAGTTCAGGTGTTGACGCAGACCAGTCCTGAAGCAACAACTTGCATTTAGAGGGAGAGAAGCGCATCCCAAACATTCTGGCATTGTTGCTCAGTGCTACCAAAAGACTCTGCATTTCATCAGCATCTTCACTAAACAGGACTATGTCATCTGCGTATTCTAAGTAGGAGATCAATACCCGAGAATTCAGTCGATAAGAGCGTTATTTTCATCAGTAGATCTATGATGAAGTTAAACAAAATGGAGAAAGTGGACAGCCTTGGTGGACGCCACTTGAGGTTGCAAAAGCAGATGCCATTTCGCCATAAGCTCTGACTCGACTAGTAGTGTTCGAGTAAAGAGCCTTCACAAGGTTTATGTACTTCTGAGGTACGCCTTTCAATGACAGACACTGCTACAGAACCTCTCGGTCAACAGAGTCAAACGCTGCTTTTAAGTCAAGAAAGACCACCATTGTCGGACGCCGATAAGTATGCCTGTGTTCTAGAACCTGACGACTGGTGAATATGTGGTCGATGCAGCCACGACCAGGTCTGAAGCCAACCTGATTTTCACGTGTTTGCAGTTTACGGGTCTTAGTTAGACGCCCGATAATTATCAGGTCTTGTCTGGAATACAGTACTACGAAAGGAAACAAAAATAATAACTCGTTAGGTATATTAACGTCTGTTACGCCGCCAAGAAGCATTAAAGTATGAAGCACGTTCGTTAAATGTAATGAATAAAAACTTTGTTCTGTATTGTAGAAAGAAAGATATGAAGCGATTTTAATCTCTTAGTTTAAAGGAAGACAGAGAGTGTATACACCGACGCCATTGTGATCGATTCTGAGCCATGTCATCCAGAGTCTCCAACCATTGGTTACGATAGTCACGCACAGCCCAACCAGCCAGTCTGAATCTACCAACATGGCTCAGACCAGAAGTTAGTGACTTCAAGCACTGATGCCACGTTTTGGTTTGGCCACCCCTAACTTTCTTCCAATTATCCCCTGCACTAGTCAGCATTGCGCGTCGTGGTAATCGGTGTTCAGGCATACGCAACACGTGGCCCAACCATCTCAGTCGATGAAGATTCATAACCTCATCAACCGATTTACCATCATTCCCCAATACCCTGCGTCTAACCTCACTATTACTTGCCCGGTGATCCCAGCAGATACCCGCAATATTTCTAAGGCACCTGTGGTCAAATACTAGTAACTTACGAATGTCTTCTACTCTTAAAGGCCATGTTTCGCAGCCGTATAGTAGAACGAAACGGAACTGCCGCGCAGTATACTCGTCCCTTAATTGATAGACGGATATCTCGCCTTCGCCATAGGTGACGTGAATTTCTAAAAACAAACGAGCTTTTTCAATCTGTGCTGAGATTTCGTCAGACACCAACCCATTAGGGCTGATCAGACTTCCAAGATAAGTGTAGTTGTCAACGCGTTCGATTACTTCACTCCCTATCCTTAGTTCAGGTGTTGACGCAGACCAGTCCTGAAGCAACAACTTGCATTTAGAGGGAGAGAAGCGCATCCCAAACATTCTGGCATTGTTGCTCAGTGCTACCAAAAGACTCTGCATTTCATCAGCATCTTCACTAAACAGGACTATGTCATCTGCGTATTCTAAGTAGGAGATCAATACCCGAGAATTCAGTCGATAAGAGCGTTATTTTCATCAGTAGATCTATGATGAAGTTAAACAAAATGGAGAAAGTGGACAGCCTTGGTGGACGCCACTTGAGGTTGCAAAAGCAGATGCCATTTCGCCATAAGCTCTGTCGCTACTGGTAGTGTACGAGTAAACGGCCTTCACAAGGTTTATGTACTTCTGAGGTACGCCTTTCAATGACAGACACTGCTACAGAACCTCTCGGTCAACAGAGTCAAACGCTGCTTTTAAGTCAAGAAAGACCACCATTGTCGGACGCCGATAAGTATGCCTGTGTTCTAGAACCTGACGACTGGTGAATATGTGGTCGATGCAGCCACGACCAGGTCTGAAGCCAACCTGATTTTCACGTGTTTGCAGTTTACGGGTCTTAGTTAGACGCCCGATAATTATCAGGTCTTGTCTGGAATACAGTACTACGAAAGGAAACAAAAATAATAACTCGTTAGGTATATTAACGTCTGTTACGCCGCCAAGAAGCATTAAAGTATGAAGCACGTTCGTTAAATGTAATGAATAAAAACTTTGTTCTGTATTGTAGAAAGAAAGATATGAAGCGATTTTAATCTCTTAGTTTAAAGGAAGACAGAGAGTGTATACACCGACGCCATTGTGATCGATTCTGAGCCATGTCATCCAGAGTCTCCAACCATTGGTTACGATAGTCACGCACAGCCCAACCAGCCAGTCTGAATCTACCAACATGGCTCAGACCAGAAGTTAGTGACTTCAAGCACTGATGCCACGTTTTGGTTTGGCCACCCCTAACTTTCTTCCAATTATCCCCTGCACTAGTCAGCATTGCGCGTCGTGGTAATCGGTGTTCAGGCATACGCAACACGTGGCCCAACCATCTCAGTCGATGAAGATTCATAACCTCATCAACCGATTTACCATCATTCCCCAATACCCTGCGTCTAACCTCACTATTACTTGCCCGGTGATCCCAGCAGATACCCGCAATATTTCTAAGGCACCTGTGGTCAAATACTAGTAACTTACGAATGTCTTCTACTCTTAAAGGCCATGTTTCGCAGCCGTATAGTAGAACGAAACGGAACTGCCGCGCAGTATACTCGTCCCTTAATTGATAGACGGATATCTCGCCTTCGCCATAGGTGACGTGAATTTCTAAAAACAAACGAGCTTTTTCAATCTGTGCTGAGATTTCGTCAGACACCAACCCATTAGGGCTGATCAGACTTCCAAGATAAGTGTAGTTGTCAACGCGTTCGATTACTTCACTCCCTATCCTTAGTTCAGGTGTTGACGCAGACCAGTCCTGAAGCAACAACTTGCATTTAGAGGGAGAGAAGCGCATCCCAAACATTCTGGCATTGTTGCTCAGTGCTACCAAAAGACTCTGCATTTCATCAGCATCTTCACTAAACAGGACTATGTCATCTGCGTATTCTAAGTAGGAGATCAATACCCGAGAATTCAGTCGATAAGAGCGTTATTTTCATCAGTAGATCTATGATGAAGTTAAACAAAATGGAGAAAGTGGACAGCCTTGGTGGACGCCACTTGAGGTTGCAAAAGCAGATGCCATTTCGCCATAAGCTCTGACTCGACTAGTAGTGTTCGAGTAAAGAGCCTTCACAAGGTTTATGTACTTCTGAGGTACGCCTTTCAATGACAGACACTGCTACAGAACCTCTCGGTCAACAGAGTCAAACGCTGCTTTTAAGTCAAGAAAGACCACCATTGTCGGACGCCGATAAGTATGCCTGTGTTCTAGAACCTGACGACTGGTGAATATGTGGTCGATGCAGCCACGACCAGGTCTGAAGCCAACCTGATTTTCACGTGTTTGCAGTTTACGGGTCTTAGTTAGACGCCCGATAATTATCAGGTCTTGTCTGGAATACAGTACTACGAAAGGAAACAAAAATAATAACTCGTTAGGTATATTAACGTCTGTTACGCCGCCAAGAAGCATTAAAGTATGAAGCACGTTCGTTAAATGTAATGAATAAAAACTTTGTTCTGTATTGTAGAAAGAAAGATATGAAGCGATTTTAATCTCTTAGTTTAAAGGAAGACAGAGAGTGTATACACCGACGCCATTGTGATCGATTCTGAGCCATGTCATCCAGAGTCTCCAACCATTGGTTACGATAGTCACGCACAGCCCAACCAGCCAGTCTGAATCTACCAACATGGCTCAGACCAGAAGTTAGTGACTTCAAGCACTGATGCCACGTTTTGGTTTGGCCACCCCTAACTTTCTTCCAATTATCCCCTGCACTAGTCAGCATTGCGCGTCGTGGTAATCGGTGTTCAGGCATACGCAACACGTGGCCCAACCATCTCAGTCGATGAAGATTCATAACCTCATCAACCGATTTACCATCATTCCCCAATACCCTGCGTCTAACCTCACTATTACTTGCCCGGTGATCCCAGCAGATACCCGCAATATTTCTAAGGCACCTGTGGTCAAATACTAGTAACTTACGAATGTCTTCTACTCTTAAAGGCCATGTTTCGCAGCCGTATAGTAGAACGAAACGGAACTGCCGCGCAGTATACTCGTCCCTTAATTGATAGACGGATATCTCGCCTTCGCCATAGGTGACGTGAATTTCTAAAAACAAACGAGCTTTTTCAATCTGTGCTGAGATTTCGTCAGACACCAACCCATTAGGGCTGATCAGACTTCCAAGATAAGTGTAGTTGTCAACGCGTTCGACTACTTCACTCCCTATCCTTAGTTCAGGTGTTGACGCAGACCAGTCCTGAAGCAACAACTTGCATTTAGAGGGAGAGAAGCGCATCCCAAACATTCTGGCATTGTTGCTCAGTGCTACCAAAAGACTCTGCATTTCATCAGCATCTTCACTAAACAGGACTATGTCATCTGCGTATTCTAAGTAGGAGATCAATACCCGAGAATTCAGTCGATAAGAGCGTTATTTTCATCAGTAGATCTATGATGAAGTTAAACAAAATGGAGAAAGTGGACAGCCTTGGTGGACGCCACTTGAGGTTGCAAAAGCAGATGCCATTTCGCCATAAGCTCTGACTCGACTAGTAGTGTTCGAGTAAAGAGCCTTCACAAGGTTTATGTACTTCTGAGGTACGCCTTTCAATGACAGACACTGCTACAGAACCTCTCGGTCAACAGAGTCAAACGCTGCTTTTAAGTCAAGAAAGACCACCATTGTCGGACGCCGATAAGTATGCCTGTGTTCTAGAACCTGACGACTGGTGAATATGTGGTCGATGCAGCCACGACCAGGTCTGAAGCCAACCTGATTTTCACGTGTTTGCAGTTTACGGGTCTTAGTTAGACGCCCGATAATTATCAGGTCTTGTCTGGAATACAGTACTACGAAAGGAAACAAAAATAATAACTCGTTAGGTATATTAACGTCTGTTACGCCGCCAAGAAGCATTAAAGTATGAAGCACGTTCGTTAAATGTAATGAATAAAAACTTTGTTCTGTATTGTAGAAAGAAAGATATGAAGCGATTTTAATCTCTTAGTTTAAAGGAAGACAGAGAGTGTATACACCGACGCCATTGTGATCGATTCTGAGCCATGTCATCCAGAGTCTCCAACCATTGGTTACGATAGTCACGCACAGCCCAACCAGCCAGTCTGAATCTACCAACATGGCTCAGACCAGAAGTTAGTGACTTCAAGCACTGATGCCACGTTTTGGTTTGGCCACCCCTAACTTTCTTCCAATTATCCCCTGCACTAGTCAGCATTGCGCGTCGTGGTAATCGGTGTTCAGGCATACGCAACACGTGGCCCAACCATCTCAGTCGATGAAGATTCATAACCTCATCAACCGATTTACCATCATTCCCCAATACCCTGCGTCTAACCTCACTATTACTCACCCGGTGATCCCAGCAGATACCCGCAATACTTCTAAGGCACCTGTGGTCAAATACTAGTAACTTACGAATGTCTTCTACTCTTAAAGGCCATGTTTCGCAGCCGTATAGTAGAACGAAACGGAACTGCCGCGCAGTATACTCGTCCCTTAATTGATAGACGGATATCTCGCCTTCGCCATAGGTGACGTGAATTTCTAAAAACAAACGAGCTTTTTCAATCTGTGCTGAGATTTCGTCAGACACCAACCCATTAGGGCTGATCAGACTTCCAAGATAAGTGTAGTTGTCAACGCGTTCGATTACTTCACTCCCTATCCTTAGTTCAGGTGTTGACGCAGACCAGTCCTGAAGCAACAACTTGCATTTAGAGGGAGAGAAGCGCATCCCAAACATTCTGGCATTGTTGCTCAGTGCTACCAAAATACTCGGAATTTTATCAGCATCTTCACTAAACAGGACTATGTCATCTGCGTATTCTAAGTAGGAGATCAATACCCGAGAATTCAGTCGATAAGAGCGTTATTTTCATCAGTAGATCTATGATGAAGTTAAACAAAATGGAGAAAGTGGACAGCCTTGGTGGACGCCACTTGAGGTTGCAAAAGCAGATGCCATTTCGCCATAAGCTCTGACTCGACTAGTAGTGTTCGAGTAAAGAGCCTTCACAAGGTTTATGTACTTCTGAGGTACGCCTTTCAATGACAGACACTGCCACAGAACCTCTCGGTCTACAGAGTCAAACGCTGCTTTTAAGTCAAGGAAGACCACCATTGTCGGACGCCGATAAGTATGCCTGTGTTCTAGAACCTGACGACTGGTGAATATGTGGTCGATGCAGCCACGACCAGGTCTGAAGCCAGCCTGATTTTCACGAGTTTTAGTTAGGCGTCCGAAAATTATCGAGGCTAGTATTTTAGATACTATATTAGTTAAACTAATCTTTCTGTGGTTGTCACAGGATGATTTGACCCTTTCTTAAATATTGGGACGATAAGTGATTGTGACCAGTTAGATGGGATAACGTCTAACTCCCAAATTTTAGCTAAAATATTAGTCAACCTAATCGCTAAAACTAGACCACCATCCTTAAAGACCTCTGGGGCCAATCCATCTGGACCAGCTGCCCTTCCTCGTTTCAGATTAGCTAATGCTTTTTGAACTTCAGCTAGAGTTGGGGGACCTACTTTAATGTTCCATTCATACTGTCTGAGGATAGAGGGTAGTTGTAGATTAGCTGAAGGCCAGCTAAACTGCTCCTTAAAGTGTTCCGCCCATCGTTCTAAACGTCTAGACTGGGAGCAGATAAGAGTGTCGTCTTTTTCCGAAATAGTCTGACTTACACTTGACTTATTAATTCCAGTTTCTTTTATTAGTCTGTAGAGTTGTCTTGTGTTCCCTATAGCCGCCGCCTTTTCCATCTCTTTTGCTTTCGTTGCCCACCACTTATCACGATCGTTCCTTGGACTTTTGCTTAACCTAGATCTGATTTCTTTACGCTCTTCATCGTTTTCAGAACCTGATGGGATGAGTTTACGAGAATCTATCAGTGCAATAGACCTTGACGAAATCCATTGGTTCTTTGTAACCCTGTGGTTTAAATCATTAGTAGATGTCAATGCTGTTTCCACAGCTGCTTGTATAACTTTCCAAGCAACATATGGGTCAGCCTTGTTTTCAGAACTACCTAAGTGAGACCTCAGTTGTTCCTGGAACCTACTTTTGGTTTTCTCATTACTCAATTCGGTTATAATGAGTCTTTTTTGTGTCCAGTGAGGCGCAAGCAGATGCGTGCTCGTATTAGGGCATGGTCGGAGTCCAAGCAGGTACTCCAGAATGAGCGACAATCTTCTATTGACCCTCTCCAACGATGACTGATGGCAATATGGTCTATTTGAGTCCATCGTTGGTTTGGTGCAGGGGGTCGCCATGTTACACGATGTCTCGCCTTATGCTTAAAATTTGTGTTTGCTAAAAATAAACGATTGTCTGAGCAAAGTTGCAGCAGACGATCACCATTATCTGTTCTCTGTGCCGGAATACTAAAATACCCACCTAAATGTCTTTCTGTTTCGTTTAAGCTACCTACCTGGGCAACTCTGTATACAAACTAACCTTGGAGTAAAGTGTTCTTTTCGCACATTGTGTATTTTCTCTTGTGTTTAGGTTGACGTGTAGATTTAGCTTAAGGTTATTGGCAAAGGGCTAGGAAATCGGATAGAGCGTTCGTTTAGCAAACTTACCACTACCAGTATCAATTAACAATGAATATGAAATCAGTGACAACAAAGTGGTTTCATGTGTTTCACTACTATCGCCCATTCTAAAAGCCTATTATTACAACCAGTCAATATTAAGACCATAAAAATCCAGACTGAGATCTCTTAAAAGTGAGCACATATACCACTAAGACGGAGCTGTAAATGTATCATCTATCGAATATTGAATTTGGTAAGACAGACGCATCAAGAACACTATAATGATAAGAGGCTAAAATTCATGTTATAATGATGAATCAAGACTCCAGTAATGTCACAAAAAAGAACCCTTATTGACGGGAAACATCCTACATAATCAACTATCTCACAATGATACTCAGAGAAGTTAGTTTCAGTATTTAAGTTTTTAGATTTAACAATGTATCAAACTGCTTACAGAAAGGCGTTTATATTGCACAATATTCTTTTTATAATATTCTATGACTTTGGGCTATAACCAATAGGACTGAGAAGTAACATGTGGAGACTATAAGTTTTCGATTAAGGAATTCTCTACAACACTGATCATTACTTGTTCTCAAGACAAAAAAATGAGAAATGTTGGGGCATAAAATTTCAAATGAGGAAAATAAATCATTTGGTCGACAAGACTGAGGACTTAGATTTATTAAGACAACTGAACCATGGGTTACACATGACAGGCTATCAGCTTTAGTGGCATGCGATGTGAGCTGGAATGAAAATAAGTTGAAAAGATGCTTAGATCAAAACGTAACATGAGTCTTTGGAATCACTAATTACCTATCTCACTTGTGTAGGTAGATACCAGCTTCTCAGATGAGGTTCTCAAGATGATAGAAACCAGCGATTAGAGTCAGAAAAACATTGGAATCGATTACAATGGTGTAGATACACTTGCACTGTCTTCTGCATTACGAGTACTTCAGTCCCAATTTTGATTCATATACTTCAGGTTGATTACAATATCTTTTGTTGGGCGATTGCTTATGGTTGAAGTACTTGAATCTCAGCTACTGTGCAATGGATTTAAACTGCACCTCATTTACGTTAACTTAAATAGACGGGTAGTATTATTAACGCTCAAGCAAAGTCATATATGGGACATTAATGCAGAGCTAAATTGTAGTTAATTTTCAGATGCTTTATTCTGACCAGGAATGGGATAGTTTCACCTATCCTTCTGAAATGATATCATTTAGTTTATGATCCTATAAGAAATTCTTACTTACTTCTTCAATGATACAAAGGTGTTTTTACAAAATTATGAACTAGAAGACAGAGATTCAGTGCTTAAGTCAGTTTGGTGAATACGGATGGAGGTGTTATGGAAATTCGAAGAAGTCAATTCTAAACTAATAGTGCAGGTAGGCTATAGAATCCTGAATAGCTGGATAGCGTATGGATATAGCTTGCCACTGATTAAAAAACAGAAAACATATTATAGAGAACAATACAAATCACGACATCAATGTATTACTAACCACACGGTGTCATTTTAAGACTTTCCAACCTCAGATCACAATATTCGAAGATCGATCCACCTAGTATGGCCTAGGTAACAGCATAGTATCATTAGCGCATACAAAGAACTATGGCTTAAGGTCGAGTGGATAAACGTGTACTTGCATAATGACTTACATAATAGAGTAAAGATGAACTAATGAAAACATTAATATTACCTCCTTTCAAAGCAGGTGAACGTACAAGCTTCGGTGAAACAAATGCTGTAGCAGTGCAATTCAAAAAATTCACATCTGTAGTAAAATTCGTATCTGAGCACAACTTATTTGATTCAGTTATTGACTGTCTAGATGAACTCAGCTCCTTCATCTCATGGAATCTACCGAAAATAGACAGATTCCTAGTGGGAGTAGCATTTGTCGGCTGTGAACTTGATCGACGTCGACTTTCTGATGTTTTAACTTGACAAAATAGTAATGACAGATTAACAGCAATTAAGCATAATACCAATCCAAATACTAGAATTTCATTAACACTACGGCTACAGATTAATAAACATCAAAGTTATATTAGAACCATTGTGACATACAATAATTTAAAGCAAAGAGAGTCGGTAGAAACATGCTTGTGCAAGGAATACACACTGTGTTATCGTCTATCGTATGAAGGAAACCTGAAAAATGAGTGACAACTAATCGTTACATGGTAATAAATGAGAAGCAAGAAGTGATCATTTGTATACTGGCGCAAATCATATCGAAAAGGGTTGAATTTTGTAGGAGTCAGTCTATGACGTGGCGATGGATTAGCCTTGAGACTTATTGTAAGCCATTTCGGTTTTTCGTAAAGTTAAGGTATGGGTTGAATCACTTCATTATTGACTTATTTGTCAAATAAATAAATAAAGTCCTATTACCAGCTTCAAGTAGTATATTGATATTGTTCTTATCGCTCACATCTTTCGTTCAAAAATGTTATCTGATTGGTTAATAAAGATGATACGTCGATGAAAATTATGAAAGGAACATTGGAAAATCCCTGAACGCTTTGTGATATTATTTCAGTAAATATTGGGTAATGTTCTTCACGTATATACAAAATAAAACAATGGCAATTATTATAGAAACTTACGTAGAAAGTCGTCTGCACTTAATTCATCGATAAATGACTTTTCAATTGCGTGTGGACGACAAAAATCTGTATTCCGAGGTCTTTCAGATGTGAAGATAGAAGTGGTGAGATTATTAAAATCACAGCTTTGATCAAAGACAGTTGTAGGTTGTGTAGGAAATGAGGAAGATATGTGACGATGAATTTCGGATATTGGAGAAATCGACTAGGCCAAAAGTAGAAATATACATATATATAGTCTTATTCAAAAGGAAGTTCCATTTACACTTAAAATGTGCTTCAATTTATAGTTTAGATGAACGGGTTTTGTAGAGATCAGTTTAACTTTTAAAATGTTTATGTTACAGATTGATTGCAGTTGAAGAACTACTGAAAACGAGGGGGAAATGGACCTAAAGGTTCTAAGTTTGATGCCTGCTGAGGTCGTATGTGTAGATTGTTGAAAACTCCTATAC
Organism: Schistosoma spindalis; assembly: GCA_946903255.1. Lineage (NCBI taxonomy): Eukaryota > Metazoa > Platyhelminthes > Trematoda > Strigeidida > Schistosomatidae > Schistosoma > Schistosoma spindalis. Next base: position 16,187,135 of record OX336420.1, read on the forward strand.
TGGGATTATACAACTTACAAAATGAGGTCAATCTTTGACTAACACAACTTACAACCTTCGCATAAAAGTTCCAAAGAGTTAAAGGAATTGTTAAGAGTATACAATAAGTTGATTTACCAGTTTATAGTAAAATATGTGATTAGACAATCAATCAATAAAATATTTGATAATTGTATATAGAGGATCTCTATAAAAGAATTATAAATTGATTAACTTTCTTACACAAAACTTATACAAATATGTAGAATGATCGTATCTTATTCTCTAATAAAAGATTGGAAATAGTGTGTAATAGTGCTTTCACATATACAGAAAACATATATGACAGATAATGGTAGTATATATTGGATTTTTCTACTAGTGAACAACAAGTTTCATGAAAAGAGCTTGTACACAATTTTATAAACAATTGGTGTTGAAAACGTTGCCACATCACATATTTTAATCAGTTCAACTGATGTACAAAATAATAAAACTAGAAATCGAGATCAACTTAAAAATTGAACAGCTTACACGTGAGTTATCAGGTTTATTTTTGATCTTATTTTTAGAACAGTATGCAGATGAACTGGAGGAAGAAGTTTTAGTCCAAGCGGGTAAATTGGGAAATCGATTAGTTATTGTCTTTCTAGGTGCAGAAAACTAAAAGAATAAAAAAGAAAGTAAACTCTTCTTGTATATTCCTACTAAAAGTATGACAAATATATAACATTACGTTAATTAAACCAGTTACATTCTAAATGACAATGAAGTTTTAAAGATTTAGATGCTGTTTAGTAGATAATAAATTCAGACACTTCATATAAAATAGGTAAGAAACGAATCAAGAAACAAGTACTCACATTTTTTTTACTAGGATATTCAAAATGATTTTGAAAAAAATTAATTGATACACCCTGATTATAGGCAGTACAATACATAGTAACATACATTCAGAAGAATATTTAAATTATACAGGATTTTCTACAATAAATTAACACTGAGACAGTAATATAGAGTTAGTGTTACTGCTCAATTTTGGACGACAACATAGATGTGTTGTCAGATCACTTTCCGATTGGCGAAAATAAGGTACAACTTAGCAACATTATATAGATTTGTGTGGGTTAGGTAAAAATTGCTGATCTTTTTACATTTTAACAATCATGTTGACTACTCAGTCGTTGCTTGAGAAATAAGATAAAGCCAGCAACAAATCTAGACCAGTTTGCATTATATATTTAATCACCAACATAGATAAATTGATATTATGGTAAATTATGGTGAACATAAATTATATTTATAACTGTTTCAAACATGACTAATCATTGTTCGCTTGAGTCATACCTTGGAACGACTAGGCCTTTCAGGTGGTAACAAACGACCGACAATGACAGCCTGGATAAAGTAAGCGTCATTAACACGAAACTGAATCACATGATGAAAACTGTAAACACCACCTGAGACAGAATCGCGAGTAGGTATCCAGGTTATCTTCATGAGAGATCTACCATGGAGAGGTTTAAGGATGATTCGTTTAGATATTGCAGGATGGGATGGTCGGAATGTAAAATTGTCAGTTTCCGAAGTTATCCAATCAATGGTGAATTCATTTTCCGGAGGACTACGTTGGATCATCACCTTTACGAAATTAAAAAAAGTCATTTTAGTTTCCATACCATTTAAGAAGAATAAATAGAATTGTTGTGAAAATAACTTTTTGATTAACACCAATAATCAGTCAATCTTCAAACTTCGAAAATGAAGCTAGAAGTCATGTTGACCAAAAATTGAGATGTGATTTAAGCATCAAACTGTGATATTAGTCAGATGATTGGAATGCTTGACATATTTGAACTCAATTGTCCTTACCAACTATCGACTTTAGTGCTTAAATAAGTGAAGTGAGTAGAAACATGTAGATTGTTAACAAGTTTATTTATTTATTTTAACACATAAGTATAGGTACAGGGAGGCACCAAATTCATATGCGCCACACAAATCTCAATTGATTTGTGTGAGGGCTGTGATACTGCCCGGGTGCCCAAACCGAAGCAGGTGGTTTTCTTAGGGGGCCACACCCCGAGCTTTCGACCTGAACGTCTGACCCACAAGGCAGTGGAGCATCGTGAGGAGATGCAGTTCCATGGTAGACGGTGACCAACGATTGGTTCATACGCCATTTGTTCCTTCAGGATACTGGTTTGGGGTCCGGTTAAAGAGCCGGACATTTGCTTTTCGTCCTCTCATTTTTGTAAACAACACTGGTGCCACGAGAAGGCAGTGAGTAGAACTTCCCTGGCAGAGGCTATATACGCGTGGCCATGTGAGAGCATTTCGAGAGGGAGAGTGGACTCTCTCCACTCTCGGCGGTACCAGGGCATTTGGAGGCAGTTATGCAACAAAATGTCATTTATGTCCTTATTAAAACTTATTTATGATGTGTTACGATGTTGCACCATACAAGTGTAACCACATGAGTTCAAAGTCCAGATAACAGAGGTACTTTAATAATGCATCTGGATTACTGACTAGAAGTTTGGGAACGTCGGAGTTTTTGTAGCCTATCGATCGTGCGACAAATGAATTAACGGAACAAGTGGGTTTATTGATTATGAAATAAGCGAAATCACAACAATGAGAATTTTACAATTTCGAATGAATATTTTGAAGATAATTGAAGACACGAAAAGGGCTTAACAAGAACTGACCATAATCGAAATTGATTGTAGGAGAGTTTCTATAGTCCCATTAAAACTTAGAAATAGACACAATTTTTCAACATCTGAGACATTCACTAAAGCATACATATCTTCAGTATCGGATTAGAGAACAGGTCATTTAATAAGAGTGATGTGTGGACGAGAATGATCATGATTGGTTGTCTACTTAGTCAGATATGTAGACAGTCTGATAGGTGTCAGATAAGTTATATATTCCCTTATCCTTATTATTGTTCATTGTTGTGGATTGTGTCGGTTTTGGGTGTGAAAATATATTCACGTTGTGATCAGGCTAATTGCGTGTTCTTGATCTGAGTCGTGTTGAAGCCCTGTAGAATAGACACTGGGAGGGATCTAGTGTAGATAATCGTTTAAGCGTCATAACATTAGACGAAGTAATACCGAGCGTTATAACAAAGAGCGAAGTGATTGGATGAGAAAACTAGGGACCTTGACTAGATGATCACAAGATGTGGTATCTGGAGCTGCATGGTGAATTAGATGTGTTGTTTAATATACATATTTTAAATATTCTAATTGAGTGTTAATGAGTCAGGAAATGAAAACGTGTGAAAATACTTAGTCAAACGTTTATTGGAAAATGTTATCTATAGCTTATGTAGATATATCTATAGTACCCCTAAACTAAGTACTCGTAATAATTAGTACATCCGTTGCAGGGATCATGTCTGACCTATAGTTGACATACGTGGGGATTAAATTTTATATACGGCAGGCAACTCATTTGGGGAAAAGATTATATTGACAGAAGTGAGTAAAAATTCAAAAGACAAGGAAAATTGTTGACATGAAGAAAGATGTAATAAAAGCAACATACGAACCAAACTGTTAAAAGAGATAAGCACTCACTGATTGCTCCTCATCAAAATGGTTTACCAACAGCAAGAAACGAGTCAGTGACTTTCCAGTAAAGTTGGTCGTACCGAAATCTACTACAGCTCTTCTTGAGAACATGGATACAGAAAGAGTGTCAGAGACGTTTACTGTGAAAGGAACTTCATTTTCATCTCCATGTAAAGTCACTTCATAATTGCCACTGGGTGATTTTGTTCCACTCGCATTTTCCTGAAACATAATAAGCACGCAATTACGTAAATATCAGGTTTTACAGAATACTCCGATTTCGGTAAACGAAAACGTGAGAAAGGACACTGATACATAATGTGAGATATTACGTACACAAACAACGGCAAGAGACCGAATGTGAACGTACATAACAATCTAGCACTGAGATTCGAGGATAAAGAGAAAAAGGACAGACGAGTAAGATAATACAATCTCAAGAAAACATAAAAATCACTCATATAACTACTTAGCAGGTGATACGATGGAGACAAACACTTTGTGTAACTGAAGTTTAACTGATCAGAACAAACAATAGAAACGTTGCAATCACAAGTGGCGTTTACGGACATGATATATATAGTAGTTATCCTTGTTTATTACGAGCTTCACGCAAAGCTCTTGATACTCAACTATAAGGTCATAAGGTTTGAAACCCTTAAAAAACTACGCTAGTTTGATCATAAAAATAGTATCCTTAATCCTTACATAGCATGGATCAACTGCAAGTAAATGAACTTGTGATTCATTAATTAGTTATAAAAAATTTATCACCAAAACTGCATATTTCATGTGATAGATAGTAGTGAACTGATGACTGAAAGATGTGAGAATTCCTTCGAAAATATGAGCGCACGATTTCTGTGATAATAACTATTCGTAGTAATTTCTTTTTTTTGATGGGGCAAGCTTATGGAGTGGATAAGAGACTTTTCAAACATCCTTTTGGAAGATGGAATTCATTCTCAGAGTCTGTAAATCAGACATTGAGTACGATGCTCACTTTAAAGTCATATATGAACGCTGCAATGCGGTTAGTAATACTTCATTTGAATAAGCTAAATCTGACAATAAACATGAAATAACTGAAAGTAACACATCTTGATCCATATATAGTATGCTAGTTGTTAGACATAATAAGCTATATGCTTCAAATGAGCCACTAATGTTCGAACAAAGAGCCTCTGAGGGGTTCAAGCACATTTTTCGTACACCCGTTAGTAAATACCGAAAAACCTCTCGGTCGACTGAGTTCAATCCTGTTTTTAAGTTGAAGAATATAATCATAGTTGGAAGTTGGTATGTCTATGTGCTAAAGAATCTGCCGAAGGGTTTGGCCAGCGCATGCACAGCCAAGTCTAAAACCATGTTGGATTTTCAGATTCGCTGTTAAGTGACTGGAAAATATTATGAGCTAATGACTGTAAAAGACTGAACGATTACAACATTAAAACTACTTGTGTAGTAATTTCAAACTGGGAAGACTGAATTTACTGAAACTTACATCTTGCGTAGTGATCTGGTCAGATTCCGATTGCTCCTTAATAAAATAAGACTGCGAAACTGTTAATGGTCGATCTTGATCTAGAGACGCTATACACAAAGGATTTCTATTTGTACCGAACCATGGTTTTCGCACTTTCTGAGATTCCATTCTGAAACAAGCCCCCAGGATTATCGTTAGTTGATAAAAAACTTCAAAGTATTGCTGCTTCAAAACGTTATTTAACACAGGTGGCTACTATGTTTTCTACTTGAGACCACATTTTCCTTATATGCATTAAGATAAATAAATCAGCATAAATTCTCGGATTTGGACAGAAATGTTTGTCAGCCCACTAGAGGGGTTAATTTGGCCTCAACTTTAGAATGACCATATATGATCACTGGATTTACAAGAGAATTACAAGACAGAAAATGAATAGCAATAAGTGTTGGCTTCATCATCAACCCCAACTCGATAATTTGGAGTAAAATCGCCACAAGCCGAAACTTAATGACGTGTTAGGGACCACGAAGAGCCAGTCAGTCAGTAACAACGTGGAACTTCGTACGTACGTACATCAGTTCGAGTTGCCATACCACATTAGCACAGAGATTCAGTTATCGATTCAAATCCCGTAGTGGTAGAGGTAGTGAAAGTATAAGTATTGATAGGGAACATTAGGGTTTGATGATGTTATTTAAGGAGTATAATCCAGTGGAATATATTTGGAAAGAAAATAAAGGACATGAAGAATTCAGAAGATTAGAGTTTGAGAGAACACAGAAAGTGGATGCACCTGCACCATTGCAAACGATTTTGAGCCATGTCATTCATGGTCTCTAACCATCGGCTGCTATCATCTCGCGGACCCCAACCAGGTAGTCTACACCTACCGACATGGCTCAGTCCACTTGTCAGTGACTTCATGGATTTGTGCCATGTTTTGGTCTGGCCGCCCCTAGCTTTCTTCCAACCTACTCCTACACCAGAAAACATCGCACGTCGGGGCATGCGCAACACATGTCCCAGCCATCTCAACTGATGAAGTTTCACTACTTCATCAATTGATTTGCCATCCTTACCTAGTACCCGTTTCCTAACAACTGAGTTACTTACTCGGTGGTCCCAGGATATACGAGCAATGTTTCGAAGACACCTATGATCAAATACTAGTAACCTACGAATATCCTCAATTCTTACTGGCCATGTTTCACTGCCATAAAGTAGGACGGAACGAACTGCTGCGCAGTAAACACGTCCTTTGGTTGATAGACGGATATCTCGCCTACGCCACAAATGACGCAAGTTGGCAAAAGCTAGTCGAGCCTTCTGTATCCGTACCGAGATTTCGTCACACACCAGACCACAAGGGCTGATGAGACTTCCAAGATAAGTGAAGCGGTCGACACGCTCAACTACTTCACTCCCTATCACTAGTTCGGGTGTCGACGCAACCCAATCCTGAAGCAACATTTTGCATTTCGAGGGAAAAAATCGCATGCCGAACATGCCTGCGTTGTTGCTTAGAGTGGTCAGAAGACTATGCATTTTGTCAGCGTCTTCACTAAATAGAACTATGTCATCGGCATATTCTAAGTCAACAAGTGGATCTCCCGGTAGAAGTTCAACTCCTAGAAATTTAGATGGGGAAAGTGTCATCTCTAAAAGGACGTCAACAACAAAGTTAAACAAGAATGGAGAGAGTGGACAGCCCTGACGAACACCACTTGAGGTAATCAATTCTGATGACAGTTCACCATAAGCTCTCACTCTACCAGTTGTGTTCGAGTAGAGAGCCTTTATAAGGTTAATGTACTTCTTTGGTACTCCTTTCAGTGACAAACACTGCCATAGAACCTCACGATCAACAGAGTCGAATGCCGCCTTAAGGTCGAGAAATACTATCATTGTGGGGCGTCTGAATTTGTGTCTATGTTCTAGGATCTGACGTAGTGTGAATATTTGATCAATACAACCACGTCCAGGTCGAAAACCAGCCTGGTTTTCTCTAGTCTGCTCTTCACGAGCTTTGGTTAGACGTCGAAGTATTATTGAAGCTAATATTTTAGACACTATATTAGTCAAACTGATTCCTCTGTGATTGTCACAAGAAGACTTTTGTCCTTTCTTACAGACTGGCACAATCGGTGATTGAGACCAGTCAGATGGGATTACGTCTAGTTCCCAGATTCTACCTAAGACCTCAGTCAATCTTGCTGCTAATACTGGACCACCATCCTTAAAAATCTCAGGGATAAACCTGTCAGGGCCTGCCGCTCTCCCACACTTCAGATTTCCTATAGCTTTTTCAACTTCGTAAAGAGTCGGAGGACTTACGTTAATTTGCCATTCAGGTAGATTGGAGATCGTGGGAAACCGAAATGTGGCTGAAGGCCAGTTGAACTGATCCCACGAAGAATAAAACTACGTATGTGGAGAAGAGTCGCAATAACGAAACCATCAAGAAGCAGATAACTCTTGACCCTCCAGACAAGGATTTTAAAACAGTATGGGATAATGTACCATCATAAAGATGGATAAACACATCTTTAATGTGACTCACAGCATTGATGAAGGACATACATGAGGATGATGTATGTTTTAAACTACTGCTTGGAATACAACTTAAATTTGTGACAATATGCAGATGATCAAACGACGAACTGCATGGAAAGTTGAACATTTTTACACTTTGCTATTGCAGACTTCTCGACTGTAATTGAAGTTCAAAAAGCATTAGCTAATCTGAAACGAGGAAGGGCAGCTGGTCCAGATGGATTGGCCCCAGAGGTCTTTAAGGATGGTGGTCTAGTCTTAGCGATTAGGTTGACTAATATTTTAGCTAAAATCTGGGAGTTAGACGTTATCCCATTTAACTGGTCACAATCACTTATCGTCCCAATATTTAAGAAAGGGTCAAATCATCCTGTGACAACCACAGAGAGATTAGTTTAACTAATATAGTATCTAAAATACTAGCCTCGATAATTATCGGGCGTCTAACTAAGACCCGTAAACTGCAAACACGTGAAAATCAGGTTGGCTTCAGACCTGGTCGTGGCTGCATCGACCACATATTCACCAGTCGTCAGGTTCTAGAACACAGGCATACTTATCGGCGTCCGACAATGGTGGTCTTTCTTGACTTAAAAGCAGCGTTTGACTCTGTTGACCGAGAGGTTCTGTAGCAGTGTCTGTCATTGAAAGGCGTACCTCAGAAGTACATAAACCTTGTGAAGGCTCTTTACTCGAACACTACTAGTCGAGTCAGAGCTTATGGCGAAATGGCATCTGCTTTTGCAACCTCAAGTGGCGTCCACCAAGGCTGTCCACTTTCTCCATTTTGTTTAACTTCATCATAGATCTACTGATGAAAATAACGCTCTTATCGACTGAATTCTCGGGTATTGATCTCCTACTTAGAATACGCAGATGACATAGTCCTGTTTAGTGAAGATGCTGATGAAATGCAGAGTCTTTTGGTAGCACTGAGCAACAATGCCAGAATGTTTGGGATGCGCTTCTCTCCCTCTAAATGCAAGTTGTTGCTTCAGGACTGGTCTGCGTCAACACCTGAACTAAGGATAGGGAGTGAAGTAATCGAACGCGTTGACAACTACACTTATCTTGGAAGTCTGATCAGCCCTAATGGGTTGGTGTCTGACGAAATCTCAGCACAGATTGAAAAAGCTCGTTTGTTTTTAGAAATTCACGTCACCTATGGCGAAGGCGAGATATCCGTCTATCAATTAAGGGACGAGTATACTGCGCGGCAGTTCCGTTTCGTTCTACTATACGGCTGCGAAACATGGCCTTTAAGAGTAGAAGACATTCGTAAGTTACTAGTATTTGACCACAGGTGCCTTAGAAATATTGCGGGTATCTGCTGGGATCACCGGGTAATAGTGAGGTTGGGCGCGGGGTATCAGGGAATGATGACAAATCAGTTGTGAATCTTTATCGACTAAGATGGTTGGGCCACCTGTCACGTATGCCACGACGCGCAATGCTGACTAGTGTTAGGGAAGAAAGTTAGGGGCGGCCAAACCATGACTTGACATCAGTGATTAAAGTCACTAACTTCTGGTCTGAGACATGTTGGTAGATGCAGACTACTTGACTGGGTCGTCGTGACTATCGTAACCAATGGTTGGAGACTCTGGATGACATGGCTCAGAATCGCTCACAATGGCGTAGGTGTATACAGTCTTTGTCTTCCTTTAAACCGTGAGATTAAAAATACTTTATACCTTTAGTTCTACGGACCAATTTTTTCTTCCTCAATTATATCCTTATGTGTAACCTTTCTTTTATATATTGCTACCATTGAATTACTTCTATGAATTCGGTGTTGATCTTGTTGTGCTAATGAGATGGGAACTTCGACCGATGCATATATGTACCTGGTCCTGATTTGTAGCCGAAAGACAGCAGACTTCAATGGTTTATAGGATACATAGGGCAGTAAATGGCTTTAGGCCTCAAATATTCACCATTTCTTTCTGGAACAGCTTCCTCAACATCAACACGTGAGTACAAAACATTCAGCCGGCCTATACCACTTTGTTACAAAAGTATTGGAAAAAGCGGATTTCGAAACCGAGTAGTAAATAGTACTTTTGACATGCATTTAACCAGATATCCCGATTTTGGGGAAGTCTTGAGGACTTCCTCAAAGTCCTATAGAAAATTCGTAGTTTTCCCTAGTAAATATATCAAATGAGATCTGTGTGGTGCATATGTATTTGGTGTCTCCTTGTACCAATATCTATGTGTTAAAATAAAAATAATAGTTCTCCCTAGACAAGGGAATTTCGGAGGCCTTTAGTGTTAATTCGCCGAAATTTTCTACTACAGCTTTTCCGAAATTGATACATTTTCCCTACAGTCGGGAGATTAGGTAACCTTTGATAACTACTACCTGTATCTGTGTACTGATTCATTTAATTGATATCTCAGCTTCACGGTAGTTTTGGGTAAGACTTGTGAGCTACGCCAGAACGACCTTGGGATGTCCGTCCACTCACCAGGGTTAAATGGGAATTATATATTAGTGTGAGGAATTAGGATTTACAATTGAATGTTAGGGTTATGGAACAATAGGACATTTAATTCAAATCCATGAAATCTTTGTCTATATAGACAAAGTGTTGCAAAATTTCAAGTATCAAAAAAAACGTGTGTGAAACTGGCTATTTATCAACACCGAGGACGTATATCCTCTCAAAAGCAATGAAGATATTAAATGGAAGTTTTATATGACGTTAAAATCCCAGAACCAACTTCTACTAACTCGAACTCCCGCTAGAATGCAATTAGATGACTTTCTGGCGCTCAAGGTCATGTATGGGACTGTCTAATATTTCATTACAAAATTCCATTTTTACGAGCTCATACACTGATTTGTCTTCTCTCTTACATATCGATGTTGTGAGAATTGGTTTTCAATATTTGACAAATTGTAGTGAGATTAATTTTATCACTCTAGTAAATCAGAAATCTCCACCTGTAGCTCTTCTAAGGTTTTTGCTGGTCCCAAGCCTGGGTAAAAAAGGAGAGTTGAACATGGGCTCAGCAACCCCATCCCGTAGAAAAAGAGCTTGCTGAAAAGCACCAACCAGAATAAACAAATTAAACTATCTAAACTCTGTCCTTAGAGTTGAAGGGAGAATTTTGACGCCTCATGATGGAAGCCAACATTCTTCGAAAGTCGCGAGACCGATACCCCTTCTAAAAACTAGAGCATCAATTTTCCTAGGTACATTGATTGTCTGGGCAGTGTGGGAGACCGCGAGTACCAGTCGAATAGCAACGTAAATGAGTTGATACAACTTGACGGTGCCCGAAATCAGTGAAACCCATTGAACTCGAGCTGGATGGAAAAAGATTGATTCGAAAGGGATTCCGTTGTATTCTGATGATGAAGAAGAAAATGCTTGCCACACTTAGTAAGTTATTCTGACGTTGTTCAAATAAGCACGTAAAGCACCTATGAGATGAGAATTTCACGGACCCAGGATCATCAAAACATCCTTCAAGACAAAGAAGGAGGGGGGCATAATGTATGTTATCCAATTTTATGCACCTACCAATGACAGTAATAACGTCGATAACGATTCGTTCCACTCCGGGCTGCAGTCGATCGTAGCAAAGCGCCCAAGAAAGGACTTGACAATCCCTATGGGAGATCTAAACACAAAAGTCGGAATGGACAACAACGGTAATGAAGATATCATCGGACGACACGGACTAGAAGAAAGGAATGAGAATAACGAGTGATTCGCAAATGTATGTGCATTCGACAAATCGGTTATAGGCTGCGCAATATTTCCACACAAAGACATACATAAAGTTACATGGGTCTCACCGGACTACACCACGAAGAACCAGGTAGATCATACTTATATCAGTAGAAAACTCGGAAGGTTAACGGAAAACGTGAGAACAAGGAGAGGAGCTAACATAGCTTCGTATCACTGCCTGGTGGTTGCCAAGATGAGACTGAAGGTAAAGAGACACTGGACAACTGTGAAAAAGCATTACGAAGTCTCAACACAGCCTTTCTTCGAGATTCTGTCAAACTCAACGAATATAAGATAGCCCTCAACAACAGGTTCCAAATCTTACAAGATCTATTCAAAGAAAAAGAAACTACTATGAAAACGGCTGTAAAGAGATCAGATAAACACTGACTTCAACCTGCTAGGAATTACTGGGCTGCAAGAAGCATCATCATAGGGAATGAATCTCTATCAAATCCTAGACAAGATTCAAGAAAGAAAGAACAAGAAGACAGCAATTGACTACAGCCAAACAAGAGCAAAAAAAATCAAGTCACAGATCGAATACACAAGAAAATAAACAGGTGAAGAGGAGAAACACACACAGACCTTCCTATCAACGTCACTCTATCAGAGATCGAAAATATCAAGATTTGTAAAGCAGTAAGATCCGACAATATACCAACTGAAGCGCTAAAGTCAGACACATAATTAACTGCGAACATGCTTCACGTTTTATTCAGGAATATTTGGATGGAAGAACAAGTGTTGACAGACTTGAAAGAAGGAAACTTCATCAAGATACAAATGAAAGATCTGAGTCAATGTGAGAAGTAGAGAGGAATCACACTACTACCGTTGGTCGGACACCATCAGCAACATCCTACTGTGGGAGAGAACAAACCAGCTTCCAGTTGAAGAGGAAATTAAAAAAAGAAGCTTCAGGTGGAAAGGACATATATTGGGGAAATCATCAAACTGTGCCACGAGGTAAGCGCGAACTTGGAATCCTAAAGGGAAACGGAAAAGAGAAAAGCCGAAAAACACTGCGTCGAAAGTTTGAAGCAGATACGGAGAGGATGAATGACAGCTGGAAACAACTGGAAAGGATTTCTCAGGGCAGATTTGAATGGAGAATCCTGGTAAGCGGCCTTTGCTCCTTCATGAGGGGTAACAGGCGTGAATAAGTAGGTACTGCCTCTGATATGAAAATCGTTGTAATAGGTTAGTCAAAACAAACCGACCTATTCGAGCGCATTTTTTGGTATTACGGTGCAGTGTTGAGTCTTTCCACTAGATCGGGATATCTCAGGGGACATGGCGGGAGAGTAAAAAAGCCAAGGGCGAACAAAATACCTGTGGTACACAGGTCCACACAGCAAACCATCAATTCTTGGAATCTGTTACCCAAAGCAGGGCTATCCGCACCTTCGATTGTCTCATTCAAGAGAAGACTAGACACTCACAAAAGCATATTAGAAAGGGAATAAAATAAACCGTAGGCCTTTTATCCTTACTACAAAAATCTAAAACCTGAAAATTTGAATCTGACAATGGTCAAGTGAAATGTTTCCGAAAATCGAACACTTGCTACTATATCTTTGACAGTGGTATGTTTTGATGGATAGTGGTATTTTTCCTAGCTGAATTAATTTCACTGTTTTGATCGTTTACTACGCATGAAGACTACTTTTTAACTCCAACTGTATTTATTTCGGTTATAACATTCATTAAGAGTATCTTTTTCAGAGAAATTTATCGTCTGTTCTTTTGAGTACATTGTTTCTTTTTTCATTTGTTTGCACTTTTGATTATAACGATTTACATTTTTTTCACTCTTCCTGGCCATTGGTTTCGTTTGTCTCTGCGTATTGTTTGTGTCTTGTTTCTTTTGACAAGCCTCTGATTGATGAATAGAAAATGCAAAAAAGCAACTGATAAAGCCAGACTGTCGATACCCTGTGGAAAAAGGCATGCAGTTTGATGAGTGTAATGGATGTCACTATGATTATCTAACTCCCGTGACTGTGAAATGGTTTAGTGTTGTTCGAATTCAATCAGCTTGCTAACCGAGGCAGTTGTAATGGTCAGAGCTGTTAATGAGAATATTAGCAAGCAAAATTGAGACCGATCAAATGGCATTCGCTCGATAGATACACGAAGAACTCAGAGTCAGTTGACTTACACGGCTCATAAAGAGGTCTACTGTAAATAAATGCTCAATAAAGGAAGTTTCTTCTGTACCTTACCCTCCAAATTACAACGAGTAGGAAACTCCTAAAAAACCTAATCTTAAGACTACGTGTTTTTCTTGCAGGAAAAACAACAACGTAACTGCTGAAGTCATGGACAACCATCTAGGATCCCACGGTGCGTGATTGATACAGATGAAGAATAAGAAACGGCTTAAAGAAAAGCCAGTCCCCGAAACAGTAGTTGAGAAATTGAAGACTGATCATAGTGCCAAGTCAATTGCTTTTCATACAGTCAAAGAGAGTGAAGGCTCAGAACACAGAACTCGTTTGAAGCATCACGTTGGGTTGATAAAAGAGCCACTAGACCAGCGGATACTATAAGATATCTTTGGAGTTACCTTGATAAAGGTTTTTTGACTGGGTAGCCAAATGGGCCTTAAGAAAATCAACTCAAGCTTCTAAAGGTAGTGTTTAAATTTCCAAATGAAAGGCATTTAAAACTATGAAATGGACACAAACTAAAGAGGTAAATATTTTTTATCCGTAAAATCTTACCGCTCGCAAATCGTACAAAAAGACGAAAATCCGAAAAGGTACTAACCTAAGTATTGATGCTGGTGAAAAGGACCTTAAAATAGTGAATTTATGGGTGGCGAGGCTCCAACAGAGAATGATGCCGAAGCCACTCTGGGCGCAGCACGAAACTCATTTAAGTGGTCTTCGGATGTGTTGCACAAATGCCTGGAGCTTGCTTAGCAAGTTACCTGAGCTAGGTTTACAGAGAGACTACAAAGCTGGACGTAATAGCAGTTACGGAAATTTGGTTGAAATAGTCTTGATACAGTACGGAACTTGATCATGAAAGTCACATGAGTAAACAATGAACGAATCTGGAAACTCAAAGGAAGAGTTGTTCTGTAGTTTGTGATACTTAAATAGACAGATGCAAGTGGTAAATATCAATGATTGAAATAAATTTTCTTACTGATAGAAGAAGACAAAGAAGAGAAAGAAAAACGACAGCAGTCAGAGTTGCAACAGGAATAAAGAACGATGCAATTCGTAACAGACATTTCAAGAAAGATGTACATTCAATGTATATTTTACGCATTTTACAAGTGTTATGTGGAATTTTGCATGATACAATCAATTGGTTAACCCTATCCAAATCTTTGATTTTCTCAGCTCTATCCATCAGAAATACTATCCCCTCAACTGTTATCGATAACATAACTCATGAACGTGGGATATGCGAGTTAGTTAGTTGAGGCTAGAAATGCAAGGGACATGTGATGCTGAGTGCTTTGGTCTACCACAGTCCAAACCGTGAGTTGAATGAGGCCATACTAGACGATTTTAATACTTGGTCACTACGTAGCCTGAGTTTAACCTTGGGAGACTTCAGTGCACCCGTAGAATTATTTTCGAGGTTCGTTATTAGTACTGCTGTAATGATAGACCTAATCCTAAAATTGTAGATTTGTCAAGATGTGAGTACCTAATCTACGAGATTATGCGTGGCTGTCCCATTATTGTCTACCCTGACTCATCGTACCGTAAGAATCAGGAATATAACGTCTAGCGCTTTTGAAGAACACATTTAGGCTAAAGATAGAATAATATGTTTAACGTTAGTAAAGACAAATTATACGGAATGATCACGTCTGCGATACTGAGCCATGCCATCCGATTGAGTGAATGTTCCCGTGTTCACTATTCCTGACCTGCTATTGGTGTTATATTTTGAAAGCGAATCGTCCCAGTAATTATATGTTCAGCTTTTAGGGTCGTGTTGTTAGAAATCAGTACTACTACTACTACATAACTATAGCAGACGGGAAGAGTTTGATGACTATTTCGCCAGTAAGTTATTTCGAATAAAATCTAGTTGACATGACTACGGCATATGCCCCGGTGCAACCAGACTCTGAATCATTCTTGCTAGATCTCATAATGAAGCCATAAACCTTCGTCATGTGATATTCCCAGGTAAAAATGACCATGAAGTTCCAGTTTTCTTATTCCATGTTGTAGTCAACAGCGATATGTCAACCCGAGCCAGGCCAAACGTCTTGAGAACAAGAATGCAACTAGATATACATTCAGCATCCTCAACATATTGGACAATAAAACCAGAACATCCCACATTGAAACGGGTCGGGCTGTATTCAAAAATTTGTACACAAACATTACTGCATCATACATCCTTTGAGCTGCAACAAAGACTCCGAGAAACTCTTCACTGTGGTTTAGTGAGGAGGTTCTCACCTTTCCCTGTAAGAGTAGAAGAATGTGAGAGTGATTTGGGTGACTGGGTACTGACGAAACAAAATCTCTGTATCATGAAGGCCGAAATATTTGTACCTCGACTCTTTGCAATTCTGGAAGTTTGTACGGAGGAAAACCAGTTTGGGAGTCTATAGAACACCCTAAACGCTCACGCTCGTACATAAACCGAAGGATTAAGAGAGGAGGAATTATTCCGGAATTGTGGGGAGAGAGTGGTACTGCATCATCAGTGGGGGAGGACTACGGTAAAGCTCAGTTATCGTCAAGCTATTTTAGTAATGTATATATCGTTGAAATGCTCTCCTCTTAAGTTCATACAGACATACTGAACTAGTCTGCTAAAAGAGCCTGATATATGTCAACCCACATGATTAAAGGAATCAGCAAAGTTTATCGTAAATCTTTTTGCAACGCAAGGTGGATTGCCATGAGACTGGAAGAACCCCATAGTAAGTTGTGCCCTCAAAACAGATATGAAACATAAACCTGTAACTAATGACCAGTGAGCCCAAGTAGCGTGGTTTTTGAAATTTTAAAAAGGATTATTCAGAAGGAGTTGTCTAAGTATCTTGGCAAAAGCCAGATTCTTTCTGAAAAGCAACATGACTTTAGAACAGGTTATTCATACCTTACAGAATTATTAGTAATACATGAATGTTAGTGTTCTCTTGAGGATCAAAAGTTACCTATATATGTAGCCTATATTGACTTCCGTATGGGTTTCTACAAAGATCCTCACAGCCGGCAGTTAACTGAGTTAAATGATATCGGGATTTGAGGCAATTTACTCGTGTAGACAAGGGACTTCCTTGTTGGACGTCAACAAACTGCACGGGTGAACTCTGAGTTGTCTACCTGGGAAATCGTGCTTAGCGTATGCCTCAGGCTGCAGTTTGGGGAGGGCAGTATTGTTCCTTTTGTATGTGAATAACCTTCCCAGCCTCTATTATCTCCATTTTTTATGTATTGACGATGTTAAAATATGATGAGAGATAGAAAGTGAAGGTGATATGTTAAAGCTTTGAAACGCCTGTAGAAATTATCTGGGTGGTTTAGAATTTGTCAATTGCTGGAAAAATCCTTCATCGTGCATTGTGAAGTACAGACAAATACACGGTGAATTACATCGAGCTACATGTTGTCCAGAAACATAACGACAGAGGGATCACTGTTAGTTTAGATCTAAAAGCTACTGCACATGGACGTAAAACAGCCATCAAAGGTTTTAGAACCCCGTGGTCAATCCATAGAGCACATAACCATGTCTATTTTAAAAAGGTTTTCGAGTTTGTACACAGTTTTTATTCGTCAATTACTTGAGCATTGCTCAAAAGCGGCTACCCTCGACCTAAAAGCAGTCAATGAGCTAGTGGAAAAGGTTCAAAGAATCACAACTAAGCTGATTTCCGGAATGGCAGAGCTCTTGTATGATGATAGATTGGCTAAATCAAATCTATTTCCCTTGTCATATAGAAGAACGAAAGGTAACTTAATTACGGTTTTTTCAAGTCACTTAAAGATAACTTTGCATCTAATATCTCCTCATTTTTCCAGCCCTCGAAGTCAAAGAATGCACAAGGGTACTCTGAAAAATCCCACGAGCCTAGAATAAATCACTTGTCAGCTGACTATTGACTTCTTTTCAGAATCATCAACAAGTGGAATTCGTCGTCTCAACATTTTATTGATGCTCCATCTGTCGACTCTTCCAAAAGGAGGTTAGATCAACAGAGAGAACACAATTGGCAGAACTAACATAGGCCACCTAGCCTAGCGCTTTACACCTACTAGAGAGTTATTCTAAAAGTTCATTGTTTCTCCACCGCTCTAAGCAATGAAATATACTTTTTCAGCAAACCGCCATCGTCCCTGCTTCTCATTGGGGTGAATATTAGAAAGATACTCGGAAATCTGGTGTCGATTCTCCCCGTAGGTGCATGCTGTGGTTAGACGAAAACATATGAGTTTCTATGAAAACTAAGCATACTCAGTCGCTCTGAGACTGAACTCAACAGGAAACAACCCTCAGCCACAACAACTTGTAGTATCCGAAAAACCCAAGTGTAATCGGATAGAATAGGAATAAATTATGAAATTACTATGTACCAATGTCCGTAAAGTTACACTACCACAAAGATTTTCTTTGTTTCTTAATCTTTAACAGAACACCCTGAAACATTGCAATCAGGAATAATCATCCGCCAAATCAGGGCAGACGAACCAACAGAATGTGAAAGCCACCATTTGAGGATCACATGACAATATGTCAACTCTCTAGGTCCTAACAGTACTGTCCGATTTAACCGTATCTTTTGTTTGCTTAGAATGCTCAGCCATCCCAGGCTCTTTGAGTGGCAATCCTCTCAATATTGCATGTAGATCTCCTTGATAAACATTTAATGCGACAATTGTGTTGGACGACTGGAAATATTTGATGTTCTGAAAACTTTTAAAACTTATTACTCGATATTTTACAGCTAACGGCCGGGGTCTTCAGCCAGTGAAACTACTCTTTATATCTTTAAGTTTCACTTTCGTTTAATCGTTTCATTAGATTAATATTTTTCGCCTAGGGACTGAGGTTGTTAGTATTACTTGTCCGATTAATATTGTGTTTGCTCAGTATCAAATATTTCCGCAACATCTATACAGAGTTCAGAATAGCGATTTATATGATACTCTTCTTCCGCAAAGTTCGGACGCTGTCCCGTAATTTTCGAGGTTTTTAATTTTTCATACTTTAGGAATCCTCGGCATTTTAAGAAGCGAAATAAGTGAACTGTGTGAATAGTCAGTCCACTAAAATTGGACCGAAATGGCGTCACCTCCCAGCTTATGTTCAATTCATACCTCACGATTACCTATCTAGGATTACCTTGTTATTGCATCGAGGAGCAATATTTCAATGTGCTCACAAGGAAATCAACACATTTTGAGAGTTTTTAGTCGCAGATTTCTCTTCGAAATGTTTATGGAGCTGAATGATATAACCAATGTCATAAGAAAAGTATTGCTTTTCACGTCTCTCAGCTACATCTAATACCAGAGGAAGTTTCGTAGAATAACTTCACGCTGCTAATTGAACAGAATACTGTTCATTTTCCAAGCATCGGAGATAGTAAAACCAAAACATCAGAATATGCTGAAGAATTGATCTGGGAGAAATAACCGGACAGAAGCAAAAGCATTGCCTTTAAACGATAAGGTAATTTTATCATCATTCTGTTCCTGGACAAACTAACAAGGGGAAGTTCTTCAAGAGTTCTTGAGAACGTTCAAGAGTAAACGGTGGTTGAAACATGTTCATATTTCATGGATTTAATCGTGCTTGTATCGTAGTGTCTTCCTTATTGGCTATTATCCACCACATGGCTATTTATCAATGTATATATTACATAATCTTGGTTTATTAGCATTTAAGTCAAATCCCAGTTGATCGACTTCCTGATTTTCATTTTCTCTATCTATCTGAAATTCGGAATAATCTAAAGAGAAATTATTAACTGGGTAATCATTGGAATCAGAGTTAAAACTATATAAATGATCAGAATTATCCATAAGATTGAGATTAATTAGAGAATAATTATGGTTAAAAATACCTACCTCATTACTCTTAGCTTGATCTATATGTCCTCAGTGAGCCGAATGGATTCTTACCATTCGACCATCCATTCTCTTAATCGTGACCATCATAGATAATCAATAGTCGATGCATTTTTCCAGCTCTTTCAGATTACTTGGATTCGCTGATGTGATAGCACTTCTTAAGCTTGGAACAAAAGTTTCTGCTAAATTGTTAAACTAAGGATGTCGTGGAACTGTAAATAAGTGGCACCATCCAATAAATAAACTAGCCATTGGGCTTTTTTCTGTGAAGTGGGTTCCATTATCTGTTGCTACTACATCGATTATCACTTCAAGATTTCAAATCTTCCTCATCACTCTTTCGGCAAAGTTTCGGCTACGAATGTTCGTAAGTACAACTTCCACCCATTTAGAAATCCAAACTGAGAGTAAATAAAGCATAATCTGAGTTTAAAAATGGGCCACAGTAATCCGCATGAATTTGTCGCCACGATTCATAAGATACAGACTAAAGATTCCAAGTTTGTAAACAAGTTGGACAAGTTTTTGATTTTCGGCCCATACTAGTTTCGATCTTGGGGCACCAAGTCTGACGAGCAAGTGATCTCATTTTCTCTGCTCCCACATAGGCGGAATGAAGTCAATCTAGTAATGCAGATCTAAGTGAAGGTAGAATATTTGTTCTATCATTAAATCGCAAAGGCCTTCAGTATATAGTGACATACCTTCTCTACTTTTATAAAACTCAGGAAACATACGCTTGCACTGAATATTCCAACCTCTT
This sequence comes from Schistosoma spindalis, assembly GCA_946903255.1. Classification (NCBI taxonomy): domain Eukaryota; kingdom Metazoa; phylum Platyhelminthes; class Trematoda; order Strigeidida; family Schistosomatidae; genus Schistosoma; species Schistosoma spindalis. The sequence continues at coordinate 16,207,321 of OX336420.1, forward strand.
TTGACTAGATTTGTGACAATTCTGAAGTATGTGGGATTATCCTTCGCAAGTTCTGTTATATCAACAGATAATGGTTGACCAAAAAAGCAATCACTTTCTTAGGTGATATAAAATCTGCATGTAATATGGTTTTAGCCACTTGGAGTTAAATGATGAAACCACAGGTGCTAAATCTAAAATTTCATTTCTGGACCGTGGCAACAGATGACCGATAAAGTGATGATCTGTTACAACATGGGAGTTTAAACCAAACAAGAAATTTCGCAGTCGTTTTACTACTCATACCACAGCTGAAACTTACAGTAGTGTGGCGTCGAGTCGCGTTTGACTATGATTACCACTACAAGAAGACTACGTGCCAGTTAACCGATAAGATCCCCCGTAGGCCAAATATCAGAAGACAGTTGATGACTGTAGTCAAGATATATTTGCTAGCGATCTCGTGGTATCGAAAGAACACCGAGATCGTGTCTGATTCTTAAGCGTAACCGAACTCGCACAAGGTCACAGTCAACGAGAGAAAGAATGTCTTTGGCACAGTTAAACAAACAAGTAAAGTAAAACAATCACTGGTACGATTGGTTATAATAGTAATTGTTTCCATTACCCCAATAGCGTTCCGTTGATAAAAGTAGATCACTACACTACTTTCTTTCCCAAGAATAAACCTTGTCTACTCTTGCTTGATCGTCTCGATATAGAAATAACAGGTTTCCCATTCTTTTCCAAAAACCCATCCAAAGCCAATGTTTTTGTAGTGAAGATAGGCTTTTCAGTCAGTGAAAACGGTCTGAGGAAAGCTTTGTCATCAATATATACTCGTGTTGTTGAACCCATGCAAACTTAGCTAGAAACCAAGTCGAAAATTGGCAATAATACCTTCGTAAAGTTAAGAATAAATCAGGAATAATTGAAGTACACGAATCCATGATCTGATTGCTGAGATATTTGTAGGTGACTGCGTTTGAATCATATTAGGTTTAAAAGTTTAACCATTTATAGTTGAGCCCAGAAGTAGGTAGAATTAACTTGAAACTGAGAACTGGATAGATTTACGGAAATATTTGTGTCACAAAAGCGTCTAAACAACTTTAAGAGGCGTCCAACTGTGTAAATTATCATTCTCAGTGTGAACTAAGATATCTTTTTGATACGATCCAACACCATCAAGATCGATGATAATTTGATTTATAACCTTCCGGGAAACATTTAATCCCGCCGGTAGAAATTTGTATCTGAACGGTCAGAATGGTGTATTAATAGTAGTTAGTTCACTAAAGATTTTATCCGGTGGAATTTGTAACTTCTCATCTTTCAGGTATTTCAGATACTTTGACCATCGTAATTCATATAGAATATCGTCAATTTGTTTAGCCTTAAAACTCAGCTGTAATATCCGAGTATTTAGTGTCAGGCGGTAATCATGAAAATGTCTAAATGTTTTTCCATTCGCCTTTAATTGAGCCATTATGGGAGTAACCTAAATGAATAACTTAACTGGGATTGTGATCCCTTTTACAACCACTTCATCTAGCTCATTCTTCACAGACTCACTTAAACCATATGGAATCGGTCTACACTTTAAAAAGATGGGCTCTCCTCTTACTTCTAAGTGTACTTGGTGAATTTTCACATCTCTCATAGCCTTAGAGTATTGTAAGACTGAATCTTTGATTTGGGTACTGCCAGAAGAATCAGTACATAAAGAAACATGCATGTCCAGCAGGCTTAGGTTCTTTAGTTTAAGCACAGATTGACCCTGCTTATTTACTAGGGAAGGAATATTAGCACAGCTACCCTCTTATTTGCTTAACGGAATATTAACTGGACCAATAATAGGCAAAAGACGGCCAGATATGCCAGTAATCATATTATAGTGAACCCAAATTCAAGTGGGGATAAACTATTTATTATTTAATGCTCATTTACAGAGTTTTTTGGTAAAACGTAAAAACCATACATTAAAATACTTCACTTATAAAACTTTCGTCAATTGTCCTTCACATCGTTCATGATTCTTTTATTTCTCAAGTTCTTTTGTCAGGTGTTCAACTTCTGACTAGTGTTACATACTACTTATGTCTGTCGACATATGTAGCTGTAATAATTAGGAGTATTTGAATTATAGTACAAACTAGGAATCCAAGAAATAACGCAATTGGATCAAGAAGTACTAGATAGGCACGAACGAATGTACTGTATTTGGAATTCGAAATCAAGCATTCAACAAGTAAAAAGGAATCATTAGTTCACGTAAACACCACGTTCGCTACAGCTTAAATTGGGGTCTAAGTGTCTGTAATCGATTGTACGTCTTCTTAAGTTCATCTAGTGTCTGTCCGACAGTGTAATGGATAAAGACTCTGCATTATCTAGAATGTACTCATTAGTATTAGAATTAAAAACCGAAATCGGAACAGATTCACTTGGTTCCTGGGATTTTATGCAATCACCGTGTCGGTTGTGTACCGAAACCACTAATATCTAGAATTTGAACTACAGATTTTCCAACACTATCCTCCCCCACGAAATGTTGGATCTTCATATCCCCAAGTTATGAATGATGTGGCTTCATCTAAAACATTTCTCACATTGATTAGAGTAAACATCAGAAGTTACTTCATGATAAGGATAAACAACAGTTGATATTAAATCATCCGAATTATAATCAAAATCGTGCTCATTCAGTACTCGTGCTTCGCACTGAACAGGTTTCCCACAAGAAACAAGTGCATTATGAGGACAAATAATATTTGATATGACATCAAGATTTGATTCTTCTGAAATATTTTCCTCAAATTTATCAAGAATGTCATTGGACAGTGGTGGATCATTATTAAAATCGGCATTTATCGAAACTACATCAAGTTTTTGATCATGATTAAGTTCACTCAACATATTTTCCTCAGATTTGTAAGAAATTTCATCAGAAATATGTGAATCATTAGGAAAAACCATATCTGATACAATAACGTGAGAAATCTGATAAGTTGATTGATTAGAAACTGTTGTCTCACAAAAATTCTGAGTTTCATTTAACTCTGGCCTGCTGTGTGACTCTATACGTCTTTTCGTGGTCGTGGATAAAGAAAAAGGGACGTTAGAAACACCCGACTTAGTAGGATCACAATTATAAATTTTAGCATTAGTTGCAGCGAAATGAACCGTAGTCTGAAAAACTGACTGAATGTGCCCAATCTCATCACAGTTAAAGCATTTAGAACTACGAAATACACATGAATTAAATGAGTGAAACCTGCCACAGAACAAACATTGACCGAACTTGTGCCCATCTTCGTGAATTACATCTCAACTCCTCAATGAATTATCTGCATAACCTTGGGATGACTTGGTAATGTAGTGGAATTTTTGACGTCCTGATGAATCGTTTTACGAAATCTTCCTCCTTTACCGCAGTCGAAATTTGTATACTTAACATAGTCTAATAGTAGTTCCTCGAGGGTCACATAAGGAAGAGAAATATACTTTTCTGGTAAAGCCAGAGTTTTTAGTAAGCTGTAAGCTTCTTTTCCGATGAATGTGATCAAATGTGCCACAATATTAACATCCTCAACATCTTCCTTGGTCATAGCCCAGATTTTGAACCTTTCCAAGTAATCATGAAAAGCATCAAAATCTGAATATATATCCAACCATTCCATCACAGGCTCCATTGCGACGCCAATTTGATAATTAGGAGTATTTGAATTATAGTACAAACTAGGAATCCAAGAAATAACGCAATTGGATCAAGAAGTACTAGATAGACAAGAACGAATGTACTGTATTTGGAATTCGAAATCAAGCATTCAACAAGTTCAAAGGAATAATTAATTCATTCAAACACCACAGTAGCATACCCCACAGCACTGCTTATAGGTTTTAAATGGACACCATCATAAAGAAACAATAAATTTCTTTAAGGGATAATCAACTCTATGCTATCAGTATAAAAAATAAGTGAATGAGACTTGCCTGGGTTGGCAGTCAATTTTCACACTAAATGTGGAGTACTTCTTCAGGCGGTAATGAGCGAAAACGAATCCATCCTTCTGTCCAACCAAGTCGGTTTTGATCCAGGGTTTTGGTAGTAAAAAACTTGGAACTTTGACAAACGTTTCCATAATTATGTCAACGTGAGCAACGAAATTGACATGAACTACAAAGATGCAACTCATCACATGAAAGATAGGATTTAACACCCAGAAACTAATTACAAGTGCTTTTGGAATTATTCACTTGTCTGAATGAATCGGAACCGTTCTAATTGCAAGTCTAAGGTTTCTGCAATGTGGAGAATTTTTCATATTCGATAATAAAACTTCATGTTATTTCGTAACGGCATCCTTATTAAACTCTCCAAAAGTCAAAAATAAGTCTTAAGCTATCTGAAAAGTTCAGGAAATAATTTGTATGACGTGAATATCTATTTTAGCATCATTTATACCAATAATCACACAGCAAGTGATGAGTGACAAGTCATTTTTTTACTACTAGTAATTCCTTATCCGTTTAGTTAATTGTGACCTTTATTCATAGACAGTTTAACTATGTGTCTACAGTATGTTTGCGTATTTCGAAATATTATACTTAGTATAAAACCCGATAAACTAAATTTCATTTTTATTCACTGATTTGGCTCACGGCTATATCCATACTGCATACATCTGCTTTCTCCTAGTTTTTTCTGCCTATATTTATGCCTAAAATATGTATATTGGGAAGAACATTCGTATTCGACTCTTAATATTGCATTGTATAAACAGATTTAGTCTAAATGCAATATGAAATTGTTGGGGTATTCAGAAAATACCCCAGAAATTATCTAATGCCATTCCTGAATGAGAAGTAGTGTCATTTCCCCATTGGTCAACATTCTTCCAACGTGTCATCTTCTTATTGGTCAATATTTATTTGTGTCATTTCCTGAAGGTTAAATCTTGTACAAATGTTACTTTCTATTTATGGTACGATGTAGTCTGTTTGTTTGGTATATAAACAGTGTATGTTTGGAATATAACGATTCATATCTCCGAGGCTGAGACTTGTGTTCTGGACTCAATTGGCTGGGCTAGACAGGGAAGCAGGACCAATCAGAGCTCTAGGCTGCTCGCTCGTGTTTTATGCGTCACTGTTCCGATCGATAATAGGCTGCTCTCTAATAGGCGGATCACACGTTATAACAGAAATCAAATCTGCCATCCATATTTCAATGGAATCAGATACTCTACCATGGGTTCGGTTAACATAAACGGGATAAAAATTTCATCTCTACAAAGGCCTAATATATATTTTATAACATCATCCAGAGGATTCTGCTCAGTTCAATTTTATATACGTCAGTAAACTTATAAGCAAAATCAATAGAGAAGAAAAAAAATCATTTTTCAGCTGGTTATGATGAAGACAAAAGTGCAATGCAACTGAACTGCTAGGTTACATACACTTACGTAAAAGGAATAAATAAGGAGAATTTCATGAACATGTATGAATCGTGAATATAATTCAAGTTAAAACATTTATATGATTGTTATCAATGTATTTCTAGGAGTAATCCTCAGATGATGTAAGAAAACTTGAGAACAAATCAGTGATAGCATTACACTTGATTGAATCTGGTCATACAGTTGATTTCAATGGCGCAAGAGTCATTCAAAAAGGCTTTAATTCTTACAAAGAATGACTAACAGCCGAAGCCCTACATATATGGGCTGATTCAAACAGTACTAATAGGAGAGATGGAATGCAACTAGCTGTCCCATGGCAACTAATAATTAATAAGTAAACCTGAATTCCTTATTTCATCCTATCTATCTACATCATATTAACTAATCAATAGATAATATATTCAACGGTTCAAATCAGTTATCTTATTTGAATATGTTAAACAGTTGACTGGAACATTAAAATAACACAAACTTTCAATTACAAATACATTCTTACTCTTTGAAATCAGTCTGTTATCTTGTTTACTTATCTTGTTTATTTATCGTCATTTAATGCATGCTGTGACATTTTGATTCATATCATATATAAAATGATGTGTTTTCTTAATATACACATACCGAAGACAATATATGGTTGAATGAAATTTCTTTTCACATCACTTACGTAGACACACAATCCGTTATCTTATTACTTTTCGTTTCACAACACATGTTTCTTACACACTTATGTAAATACCTACTTGAAACCGTGTTCACGTTGATAAGAACTTTCGTCTAAATTTGAACGAATAGTTTCACAATATTTGGGCGCCGAGTTAATGTGAGACATTAAAGAGGAAAAATGTATATTTTTTTATATTCAATAATTTTGTTGTTTGATTATATTTTCCTTGAAAAAGCTTGGGCAAGATTGCCAGGCAAAACGTTGGATTTACTTATAATTCATTCGATGAGATTTTACCAATACATTCTTCCTCTTTAGTGTCTCATATTAACTCGGCGCCCAAATATTATGAAACTATTCGTTCAAATTTAAACAAAAGTTCTTATGTATTTTGGCATATTTTTCATGATTCTTTTTAATTGAGTTATTATAATACAAAGATTTAATTAGTTACTAGACACTTTAAAGTATTATGTGCTTGAAAATAATAAATTTGATTCTATATTATTTATTGTTAGTGTAATATATACAAGTAGATTAAACAATGAGAATACAAAATATTAAATTACAAATAATTAACTTTAGGATTAACAATAATTTCAGATTTTTAAAATAATAAAAAATGGAACTAAATTGTTTCTAAGTTTGATTTATGGGTTTAATTGAATCTTTTTGGCTTTAAAGATATTTTTTTAAAATTTTTTATTTGAAAAAAATTTACCTAAATTAAAACAAAATTTTTAATAATGAAATTCTTAAATTTACTAAGAGTGATAATACTCTATTCATAGATGTAAATAAAATATTCAGTGTTCGTTTTTTCTAGAAGAAAATTGATGGTTTTTGATTAGAAGTAGAATATAGAATATGCCTTTCACCTTATTTTTGAGACTCATTAAATATATGTCAAGACAGTTCTACTGTATGGGGTGGAAACCTAGAGAACTATGAAAACTATCATCTAGAAGATACAAGTGTTTATTAATAGCTGTGTATGCAAAATAATTCGAATCCATTGGCGAGAAATTATCAGCAACAATTTTCTATGGGAGAGAACAAATCACATCCCAGAGAAGGAAGAAATCACGAAGAAGGGCTAGAAGTGGATAGGACACACATTGAGGAAAACACACAACTGCGTCACGAGGCAAGCCCTCACATGGAATCCTCAAGGTCGAAGGAAAAGAGGAAGGCCAAAGAACACATTACGTCGAGAAATGGAGACAGACATGAGAAAAATGAACAACAATTGGATAGAACTGGGAAGGAAGGTCTAGGACAGAGTGGGTTGGAGAATGCTGGTCAGTGGCCTATGCTCCATTGGGAGTAACAGGAGTAAATAACTAAGTGAGTAAGATATGTGTTGTTTGTGTCTAGAATCAAAACCAGTGTTTTTCTTTTTAAACTCTAACACTTTGTTGACTGAGCTACAGGGTTTAGTTATAGTCTATTTCAAAAGGTGTATGTTATATATTAATATATCACTCTTATATACTGTTTAATAAGAAATTTAACTCTGTGAATTTCCCTTGTAGATTAAAAGAAATACACTAATTATAACTGCATTTTCTTTCTATAATATGTATGTATATTCGTAAACAAACAAATTGAAGTTCTGTATCCAGTGTAAAATATTCGATTTAATCAATATTTCAATAATGACCTATCTATGTAATTCATTTTGATGTTCATTTACTAAGTAAAACTTAATGATAATGGTAGCCTAATAAAGTTTAGAAACAAGAAATAACAAACTCAATTGATAAAAAAAATTTTTTTAGAAGATAAAAAAGAGGAAAAAACGAAAAAACAAAGAAAAATATCCCTGGAATGAAATACTCGAAAAGAAATTCTCTTAATTTATTAAATGATGAATATATTAACATAATGGAAATGCTATTAAATTAAAATCGAATTTCACCGGTTGACATTATGAATCCATTGAAGCTAGACCACCATGGAAAACCTGGAAGCACTGGACGGCCGTTCCGTCCTAATATGGGACTCCTCAGTAGTGCGCATCCACGATCCCGCTCCACGCAAGATTCGAACCCGGGACCTATCAGTCTCGCGCCAGGCGCCTAACCAACTAGACCACTAAGCCGGCATCCAATGATGTTAATGTCTAACTTCAACTAATCCACGAAGTTGTGCCACCGTACACCATTGTCTTCAGTGAGCTGATATCTCACAACCGACCTGATTGAACTCCACTGGTAACGGCTTCTCACTAGAACTTCAGGAGTATCTCTTGAAGTCAGTCACTAGTGAGCAGATGATTATTATTATCAGAAGGGATTGTGTGGAGATTTTAGAAATTTCACTGGTTGAAATCATGAATCCATTGAAGCTAGACCACCAGTGAAATTTCTAAAATCTCCACACAATCCCTTCTGATAATAAAATTAAATTCTCAAACCTTTAAATATACTTTCATTTGAAGCAATTTCAAAAGAGAAAAATATAGTCTAATTTTAACTTCTGATATGAATTAATATTTGGATAACAGTTAAAATGAATTTTTACATTTTTTTATTTTTATATTTAAAAAATAATTTTTTTTTTGATATTTTTTTGTTTTTTTTTTCGAATCAGTAATATCTTTTCTAGTAAAAAAAAAGAAAACAAGTATGTTTTCATTGCTAAAATGATGTGAAAGAAATACATTTTCTTGTTTTTCTCTTTGGTTTCAAATCTATTTTATTATCTATTTTTGAAGTTGAGACAATTTTCTTTCTTTGGTAAGAATAAATTTATTTTTTTAAAGAAAAGAGTGTTGTATATACGTTCTAACTAGAAAATCAATTAGTTTCATTGATAAAACATTAAGGTATATAAATGTGTTTAGGAAAATGATTGATATATTCATTGATTTGATAGTATTTAGTGTATTTATTAAGTAAAACTGAAAGACAATTTAGGTATATATTGATATGTACCGATAAGCATAGTGAATAGTAACTTTGGGACCCATTTATGGACCAATACTATACTTATAGTTCTATCGTATAATTGTTATGTAACTAAACTGTTCATATTCATATCCCTCTTATTATGAGCTTTATTTTGACTATTATTATACGATTTATCATTCTTGAATTATGCCCTGTCTATTAATACTACTTCCCACATTCACAGCCACATTTGGCCAAATCTTGTAAAAATGTTGTTTTCTATTTTATCGGTAAGATGTGGTCTGTTTGATTTGTATATAAACTCCATATATTTGAAATAAATGATTCATATCACAGAGGTTAAGATTGGTGTTCTGGACTTAATTGGCTGGGCTAGGCGGAAAGCAGGACCAATAAGTACTCTAGACTGCTCATATGGGTTTTACGCGACATTGGTCCGATCGATAATTCACTACTCTCTTATTGGCGGTATCGTTACGTTATACATTAACGGGGCACACAGGTCACAAGTTATAACATATTAACATTGGAATTATATACTTCTACTGTTCAACAGTTGTTTGAATGAAGTCATGTAGATTAATGTGCTGGAATACAAGAAATAAAGAAAATGAATGATTGCTAATAATTTGGAAGATATATTCTGAGTGCTAATCGTATACGTGTGAGCGAGTTATATGACTTAACCTTACCTATTCATATGCTTATCATTTATCATCAGATATGGATTAGTCGAGATTGAACAAGGAATTACTAGTATGAAGTAAATTTTACATCTAAACAAAATAATCATTTAAAAATAATAGTTCCTTCCACTTAATAACTTGATTATGTTCATTCAAATAGGGATTTCACCGTTACAATATTGAATGATATGAAACCTACTAAAATACAACTTTAAAAAACACTAGAAAATTCATAAATAGTCAGTAACTGCATAGAAAAGTTACCAAGCATATGTAACCAATCTACAAACAAGTCGACTAAATTTAATTGATCAGAAATTTAGTTAAATGAATCATCAATCATGATTAAAGAATAAAGAATAAATTTACTGAGATTATGAGCTGATTAAACTCCGCCTGGAGTCCCTTTCGGGGGGCTACTGCCGGTCCCAAGCCCGGATAAAGGAGGAGGGTTGGGCATGGGGTTAGCGACCCCATCCCGTAGAAAACTAACTCGCTAAAAAAACGCTAACCAGAAAGAATTATTCAAACCATTTAAACTCTGCCCTGGGAGTCAGAAGGTCTTCGTTTAGAAGAATTATGACGCCTCACGATGAAAGCCGAGTTTCTTCGGAAGTCACGAGGCCGATGCCCCTTCTGACAACCAGAGCAACCATTTATTTAGGTACATGGAATGCTCGCACAATGTGGGAGACCAGGAGAGTTTTCCGAATTGCTGCAGAAATGAGGAGATACAATTTAGAGGTGCTTGAGATCAGTGAAACACATTGGATGCAAGTTGGACAACAACGACTAGCTTCAGGGGAGCTGCTGTTATGCTCCGGACATGAAGAAAATGCCCCACATACACAAGGAGTTGCATTGATGCTGTCCAAACAAGCACAAAATGCACTTATAGGATGTGAATCTCATGGATCAAGGATCATTAAAGCCTCCTTCAAAACAAAGAAAACGGGGATTACAATGAACGTCATCCAATGCTACGCGCCTACCAACGACTACAATGAAGACGCTAAAGATCAATTCTACGATAGGCTGCAGTCAATCGTCGAGAAGTGCCCAACAAAAGACCTGACTATTCTGATGGGAGATTTAAATGCCAAGGTTAGAATTGACAACACCGGATATGAAGAGATCATAGGACGACACGGACTGGGAGAAAGGAACGAAAATGGTAAGAGATTTGCAAACCTATGTGCCTTCAATAAACTGGTCATAGGCGGGACTATATTCCCACATAAACGCATACACAAAGCCATATGGATTTCACCAGACCATACCACACAGAACCAAATCGACAATATCTGCATCAACAAAAAGTTCAGGAGGACGATGGAGGACGTGAGAACCAAGAGAAGAGCCGATATAGCATCAGATCATCACTTGCTGGTCGCCAAGATGAAATTGAAACTCAAGAGGCACTGGACAATGGGGAGGACAATATCACAAAAATTTAATACGTCTCTTCTTCGGGATAATGACAAACTCAATAAATTCAAGATAACCCTCAGCAATAAGTTCCAGGCCTTTCATGATCTACTCAATGGAGAAGAAACTACTATGGAGAGCAACTGGAAAGAGATAAAAGAGGCAATCACTTCAACATGTCATGAGGTTCTGGGCCAAAAGAAGCACTATCACAAGGATTGGATAACGATCGATACACTGGATAAGATTCAAGAAAGGAGGAACAAGAAAGCAGCAATCAATACCAGTCGAACAAGAACAGAAAAAGCCAAGGCACAAGCTGAATACACAGAAGTAAACAAGCAAGTGAAGAGGAGCATCAGAACTGACAAACGTAAATATGTGGAAGATTTGGCAATGACGGCGTAAAAGGCTGCCAGAGAAGGAAACATGAGACAACTGTATGACACAACAAAGAAACTCTCTGCAAATCACCGTAATCCAGAACGACCAGTGAAAAACAAGGAAGGCAAGATAATCACCAACATTGAAGAACAACGAAACAGGTGGGTAGAACACTTCAAAGAACTCTTAAATCGACCAGCTCCACTGAACCCACCCAACATCGAAGCAGCACTCACGGACCTCCCAATCGATGTTGGCCCACCAACAATTGAAGAAATCAGCATGGCTATCAGACAAATCAAGAGTGGCAAAGCAGCAGGACGAGACAACATTCCAGCCGAGGCACTGAAAGCAGACGTAGCGGTAACTGCAATGATACTCCACATTCTCTTCAGAAAGATCTGGGATGAGGAACAGGTACCAAAAGACTGGAAAGAAGGACTTCTAGTCAAAATACCAAAGAAAGGCGACCATTGAGACGGCATCCAATGGTGTTAATGTCCGTGATTTCAATGAAATTCATACAGAAAATGATACATTTATGTTAACAACAGTTAATAATAATAATCATAGGTTTTTTGCATTACTAATCGAAATACTTTCAGAAGGGGTTTTTTGTGGATATTATAGTAATTTCAATACTTGAGATCATGAGCCAATTGAAGCTAGACCATCATGGAAAACCTGGAATCATCGGACAATCATTGCGTCCGATTGTAGGACTCCTTAGAAGTGCGCATTCATGATCTGGCCTCGCGAGATTCGAACCCAGGACATGATTTTGTAATTTTTGGTAAAAATCTAGTTTTACATATCTCTACTTAAGTAGATAATTATTTCCGATTTCGATAAAATAGTTGTGTACAACATTAAGTAGAAAACGCTTAACTCTTTACTTATTTTTTGAAAGAGATTCTAGTTTTTTGAGTGTTTGAATAATAGATAGATTTCAAAGTTGTTCCGTTAATCGTTACAGTAGATAAGCATCTTGGGGTACTTAGCCTTAAATATAAGAGATTTTCTTATTTCCGAATAAAGCAGCGAATACATTGTCATCTCTGATGATGTACCGACTATTCTTATATAAATAATTCAAGAAACACAATTGTATTGAACCTTATATGCAATCTGAATTAAATTCTATTTAGATATAATCTAGAGTTACTGAGTTGAAATTTGTAAGATGTAGTTATGGAGCTATATATATATTAATGAATATAGCTGATCGTTTTGCGACTTTAAGTAAGCATTATATCGTATAATATTTAAAGGGCGAAGAAGGGGGATATTCTATCAAATGTTCATTTCTTGATTTTATTTTTACTGACAAATTCCGATTGCTTATTTGTTTTTTTAGTATTGACTGTAAAGAAAAAGAATATTGATTGACATACAATGTCTATAATCAGCTGAAAAGGTTAAAATTATTCTCATTAGCTTACATAATATATCACATCATACAATCGTGATTTGGGTCATACATAGTTATTTTAATGACTCGTCTTAACCAATAGGTGTTGTTTAGAAGTCAAATAGCACGTTAATGTTGATTCACATATTTATTCAATAATTCTGAATTCTTGTCACGGACAGAAGCTTCCTTAACTGTAAGTTAAATAATTAGGTATTTTGTTGTATTAAAACACTTTCACACTAGTAAATGCCTATTGGACATTCACTGAGTTGTATCATCTCCTGTTTCATTATTTGTCAGTGCTCATATTAGTAAGTCAAATTAATATATAATAGAATGTCAATTTTTTTATTGGGGTATACCAAAAACGTTTTTAATTTATAACTATCATATATTTGGGGTATTTTGGTCAATCCAAAATTTAAATACAAGTTTATCTGACTTTGAGTTTGACAGTGTTTTGCGTACTGAAAGTGGGGTAGATTGTTATACCATCACACAAGTTAAGGGTGACAAAGCGGCTGAAGCACTGAAGTCGGATATAGTGGCAACTGAAAAGATGTTTCATGTTCACTTTTGAGATACCTTATCAAAATATTAAAGAAAGCAGATCTCAGCAAGTGTGAGAACAAGAGGCATCACCTTACTATCAGTACCAGGAAGTTTTCAACAGAATCTTGTTAAACCAAATGAAGGATTCAGTAAACTCCCAACTTCGAGACCAGCAAGATGGCTTTCTTAAGGACTGTTTACGTACTGACCAAATCACATTACTATAGATTATTGTGGAATAATCATTTGAATGAAACTTATCAGTATACATCAACTTCCTTGAATATGAGAAAGCATTTGACGGTGTGTATACGAAAATCTTGTCGAATCTTCTTCGACAATATGGACTACATGGAAACTGTCGCCATCATACAGAGTTCTTACAACTGGCTACACTTTCAAGCCGTGCATGGAGGTCAACTAATAGTTGGGGTACACGTGACGACAAGGGTGCTTACTCCCACCCTTTCTCTCTTTTCTGGTAGTTGGCTGAATTATGGTGACCTCCGCATCTGACGGGTAGCACAGAATAAAGCGGACAGCTTGGATGCAACTGGACGCTTTTTACTTTCCAGATGATCTAGTACTTCTCTCCTAAACACACCAACAAATGCAGGTCAAGACAGACAGTGTAGCAGCAGACTCTGCAGAAGTATGTCTAAACTCACAGAACGGAAAAAGAAAGATCCTCAAATACAACAAGGAGAAAACCAACTCAATCACACGTGATGGAAAAGCTCTAGAAGAGGTGGAAACTTTCACGTACCTGGACAGCATAATCAATGAACAAGGAGGATCCGATGCAGACGTAAATGCAAGGATTGGCAAAACAAGGGCAGCATTCTTACAGTTGAAGAACATATGAACTCAAAACAACTGGTAATCAATGTCAAAGTGAGAATCTTCAATACGAACATCAAAACAGTTCTATTATACGGAGCTGAAACTTGAAGAACCGCTACAACCATAATAAAAAGGTAAAAGTATTTATAGACAATTGTCTACGCAAGATACTCCATCCGCAGTCACCTACTACGGTAGAAAACAAACCAGCTTCCATCTAAAGAGGGAATTAAGTATAGATACTGGGGGTGGATAGGCCATACATTGAGGAAGTCATAAAACTGCATCATGAGCCAAGCCCCAACTGTAGTCTTCAGGATGAAAGGAGGAGAGGTAGACTGAAGATGACAGTGTTCCGGGAATTGAAGACAGGCATCAAAAGAACAAATTGCACTTAGTAACAGCTGGAAAGGAGAACTCATAACAGAGTAGATCGGGAACTCCTGGTCTGTAGCCTACGCTTCATGAGGAGTGACAGGCGTGAGTAAAAAAGTTTTAGTTCCTACCCAAAGTTCACATATCGAGAGCCAATTTTCATACTACAATGTCTATCCTAGTCTGTTTGGAAGAACGGGCATAAACTATTTTTTATAATGAAATCAAACGTCTTCTGTCAACTGCATGCAAATTAAAAAATTTCAATTTTAAAGAACTATTTTGAAAATAGCTTAAGATAGCTATTACTGAACAAGAACTGGTAGATAATGCATGTCTTATATACTAACATAGATTAAGGTATGTTATAACACTGTAAATGTTTATCATCCATTAATTTAATCAATAATAATTGTAGTATGGGAATTTCGCATCATTTTCGGATTATATCTACGTATCATTTACAACCTTTTAAGTAATTTTTACGCTTGATTAACTACAAATATAAGGTAGTTATTTTATAAATCTTAATGAGTTATTTTGAATAAGTAATAACTAAGATAAAATTTAGGTTATTTTTATAGTGAATTTATCTGTTCAGACCGGTGAGCTTGCTGTTCAGATCTTAAGGTATTTGGTTTCTTCTTGCTTTCACTAGTGGCTAGCTTCAAGAGGTTATTCTCGGGGTTGTAGTGAAAAGCCGTGACCGTTGGAGCTAATCCGTGTGGGGTAGAGACAAGTATCTACCTCAGACAATGGAAGATGGTCGTGCCATTCCCTTGTTTGGTTACAATTAGATATTAACGCTGCTGGATGCCGGCGTTCACGCGCGAAACCGAAGTTTCTGTGTTCGAATCACGCGTGCGAGATCATGGACGCGCACTGGTGAGAAGTTCCATACTAGGATGGGGCGGCCATCCAGTGCATCCAGGTTTCCCATAGTAGTCTAACATTGATCGATCCATGATCTCAATGATGAACCTCACAATCTCCACAACCCCATACTGATAGTAATTAAAAGTTGTGTATTTGAATAACATTATAGAATTCATTATAGATTTCATGAAATAAAACTGATTTCTCCTGTAATTGTTGATTGTGTACAATTGTTTATTACAAAATTTCCTTTGTAATTCATTATTGAATAGAACAACAGAGAACACTGAACAATATGAATAATAAGTATTATGATATCGATTGATTTGATCAGATGCATTAATCTACATATTGAGTAGTAATATTAGTTATGAGAAGCATTAATACAATATTCAAACACTTGATATACTTCGGAGTTTCTTGATAAGATTCAATACTTTTGGAAAACTAACTATTAATTTTTTTATTAGTTTTGTTTAAGACAACATTTATGTCATACTGATCAATTAGGATAATTTTACCTTGGTTTTGTACTTGAATTTAATCTTTATGATCAATTTAAGCAATCCAAAAGTTGGTTAATTTCTTTATTATTACGTGAATAAAGCACAGACTACTGTTTCTTAAGCTTATCAGAATTCACGGATATTCTACTTGAAAATATATGAAAATATTAGTCTGATAAGGTCATATTTTAGTATATCTGTGATATATGCTACTTTTGCCTGTCAGCAGAAGACTAAGACGATAGAATTGAAAAGAATAGGAATGTAAACAGAAAGTAATTGTAATAACAACAGAAATGAAGGAACAATGAAGTTTATAAAAGACAGCTAATGGAAGATGTGCTAATAATGTATTTAATGTATGATTTTCATATTTTATCAAGACACTCTGTAATTAAGCGCAAATAAAATAAATTGGTTATCCCAATCAATTCTTTATTCACTACATATCTTCTGAATTATAATGAAACTTTCATAGGAAATTCCTGTATTAGTTGGTAACGACATGAAGTATATTTATCAAATATCAAAAGTCCTAGGTGAAACTATAAACGGTTAATAGTAATTAAGATATTTCGTAATTAGTATAATTATTTTTGACTGTCATATCGAATTTAGAATAATGTGTTTTCTTACTTGCATGATAACATAGAAATATCTGAAGTAGAGTTGTGTAAAGTTTGGAAATATTTTCATAAAGTTCCTTTTTGTAAACATAAACTAAGTCATTTTAAGTGGCTAGTAGTGGAATCCAGGACGAACGTTTCGTTGTATTTGGGACTCGTCAGCTAGACGTACTTGCATCCCAGAGTTGATAGTCAGTCTTGAAGTCGAACCCAGTACAGCCATCGCATTATACACTTAGCTACTGAGTTCTGATAGTCACCTGCTTGTGTCATGGGATGAAGTTTATATTCATTTCATGTTGTTTTACTTGTATCTTCTCATAACAAAGTCATATTTGTCATTAGGAAATGAACATTACATTTCAAGGTCAATTTACATTATAATTTCATACAGTTAAATAAATTTTTGCCTATTAAGATATCATTATGATACTACTTAATATCAATGTCTTTTTATCCAACTCTTTTACAGACTTTATAATTTTATTAATAGTGAATTGAATAATTAATTAACTTTGATTTCAGACAAAACTAAACTTGTGATTGATGAGAATCGATGAATTTATCTAGATCAAATTATTACTTAGAAATTCTAACTAGTCTGTAATTTCATTTGACATTTAATAGTTAGGAAATTTAGAATGAAATTGTTATTACTTCAATCTAAAGTAATTTATAGTGTAGTTCATCTGATACTGTCGGTGTTATGACAGAGATTTGAACTGTTTAACTTATTTTGAATAATAATGAAGGTATGTGATATTTAATAAGATAATAAATTACATAATACTGAAAATATAAACAAAATAAGGTCAAGAGAAATATTAAACAGCTGATTAATTTACTTTATTTAATATGATATTTATATGTTTACATTTTATATTGGATAGTTTAGTATTATTAAAGATACTACTAGAGACATGTCAATTGAGAAATGCTTTAATTTTAAACTAGGACTTCAGATTAGTATGGCGTTAAGTGAGAAATCCCAACACAAGTTAAGATCTATTTTACTAGCATATATTTTAGGTTACTTTGTCGATAATCAGTTTAGGAATCATTTGCATTCGATGGATTTGCTTCAACTGTTAAACGAATTTAATTTATCTGAATATGGATCTGCTATTATTACATATCAAGTGTAGTTAATGTATTAAAAACTCATTCTAATTAGAAAGTTGATATGATTAAATAAATGATGCTTTAAATAAATGCCTAATTTGCTTTATCCTATATTTTAGACTATGAGAATAGAGTAGTTGAATTAGTAATTGCATTCTCTGATACTATCGACTCACATAAAATAACAAAAAGAAATCAAAAGTATCATTACTGTAGTAAATATCAGTGGAGGCAAATAACGTTAAATCATTTTAAGTTATTCTATCATTTTCTGTTAAGATCAATTAATTCAAATAAATTAGAGGAATTAAATAGGAAAGATTAGTTCAGCGAAGAGTTCTCTTTTTGGTGAATTTATTTTCAAAGCTGTACAATCGCAAATATATATACTTATTCTTACAGGATGATAATATTTGCGATTGTACAGCTTTGAAAATGAATTCGCCGAAAAGAGAACTCTTTGTTGAACTAATCTTTCTTATTTAATGTCTCAATGGGTGTATTCGGTTTAAATTAGAAGAAAAAAAAGAAAAATATCATCAAGATGAATAGGAAGTATCATAATCTGTCTGATAAAGTATCTAGAAAGATACTGAAGACATTTGAGGTATTATTTAATCATTATTCAATTATCTCATGTCTTAGATCATTATAAAACATCACTCTTCATAGGGAATTGGCATTAAAGCTTTAGAGTTACGACAAGATTATGTGAACTATAATAAACACTATGACATGAAATGTTTTCAAACAATTATTCAAAGATGTCTTTAAGGAACTTCTTATGACTTGTCGTTGTTGTCGTTATGACTTGTTACATTAATGATTTTGAAAATGTAGATTTGATGATAAAGTGTAAATTCATTTAATAACGCTAAAGTAGGGATGAACTTGAGTAAATTTTAAAATGACACAGAAATTTTTGTTCTTTTTTTACTTCATCAAGGAAGAGGTGAATGAAATGGTCAGTTTTTAATGGGAAAATTAACGAAAAACATGAAAAGTAAACATGTATATGATAATTTCCGTGATTTATGATCTGTTTAAGGTTCATTAAGTATTACTGTTAATTATGTTCAAAGGGACTGCTGCGAAGGACTTTATAAGTGAAAAACTTACTTTTTGTCTATTCTCTTCCTATTTACTTCACTTTTATCAGTTTCTATAAATCTATCGATTCTGCTCATACATAATGTTGTCCTCATGACTATTTCTGAGTAAATATTCTGAAAAATTGATACCTTTTAACCAATTTGACTTCATTTACATTAGAATGGGCAGCTGCACTAGTTAGTGGTGTTTGTGTGACTCAGTTTATTATTAGAGGCATCGGTTGTCTAAGAACAGGCAAGAGGTCATATAGATCTCCTATATTCATATAACTCGGACCAGGATATCACATCACTACTCGTATCATGACATTCGATTAGTTATATTTCTTCATCAAAATAACATGGAATAATTTTTTAAATCAGTTTCTTGCCTATTTTTACTATTATTTTAATAATCTTAAGATTTTCTTTCCTTTTGTAATTTACATCACTAACCGACTTTAGTTAAAAACCATAGAAAATCAGGAAGAACTAAATAAATGTTTTGTCGTAACATGGTACAGCTTATCAGTGCTCATCCTTAACTCTACACGGTATTGAACACGAGCACCATTACACTTAATCTTTTGGTGATTGAGGTAGCATCCAGTGGTATACATTTCTAGCTTAAGTCATTTTAGAATATTACAATGCTATCTTCCGATGACATGGATAGGCAACTGCCTTACCTGTAACATGATTAAACTTCACTAGTTACAACTTTCCGCAACAAATCCTTGGATTACTTCTTAAACTTAATAACACATGAGCATACAATTATTATTAGTGTAATAAATGTTTATAATATTTCTAATTTTGTAATTTACATCACGGACTGACCTTAGATTATATTTTCTAATGTTCATATCACGTATACCGTCATGAAATGATTCAAATTGAGTTTCTCATATATAAGATTATAATCTACTTATAGATATAGTAAAAAGTTGAAGCTTTATTATATTCTACAAACTATTAACAGATTTAATAGTAGATTTTTCGTGATGAATAGAATGTTCAATATGACAATGATTTAAAATAGAAAAAAAATTGATTCATTCTGATAAATAAATAATCATAGTAACCTTTCAGTTTTGCATATTAGAGTGATACTTGCCGAAATAAAAGCTATAAAACATAAATTATCTTTATTTAGTTCTTTACCTTTTTTTTTCAATAAAAAATAAATTATTAACATACCAAACAACTAATTGAACCCGTACTATTCAAGCTCATTTATAATGGAGGGTTGTAAGTTTAAAAAATGAATGTTTGTTTTATTTATTTTTTTTTAATTTTTTGGAACCAAATAGTGAAATGAGTGCTATAATTTTTGATTACATAATAAATCCATTTCTATTGTGCACTAGAGACTATGTCAATTTATATATCTCATTTAATTTGTTACATACTTAATAGAATTTATCAAATGGAATTGATTTATTAAATTATTTATTGTAAATAAGTTAATTGATTCATAGTTTCATTTGTTGATCTGTATCATTTTAATGATCATGTTATTTACAGTGGAAAAAAATAAGACACTGTGTTCTTTTTGTTTTTTTCTCTCTTTTTTCTTTTCTGTTGTCGTCGTTTTTTTTTGCAAATCAGAATGAAGGTGTGGGTGTTAGCAAAGTTTTCTTATTTAATATTTAAGAGATAAATTTCATTCTACTCAATTATTTAATAGAAATTATCTTATATCAATATAGATATTAAGTTAATATAATTACTTTTAAGTAAGTGTATACTTTATTGACATTTTGTTAATGATGTATGAAAGTTAATATTGTTTGATTAATGCTTTATGTATTAATTGGTAAATGAATAGTTTTCAAATGGAAGAGAACTGATTTAATTAATTCATTACTGAAAACCTGAAAGCACTGGATAGAATGTAATGAAAGATGGTATTTATTATTTATTTGTATATTTATTTAAGCACATAAAGATTGGTACAAGGAGGCACCAAATCGATATGCGCCACATAAATCATTCGATTTATGTGAGGGCTGGGATACTACCCGGGTGTTCAAACCGAAGCAAATGGTTTCCTTAGGAGGCCACAACCTGAGCCATCGACCTAGATATCTGACCCACAAGACAGTGGAGCATTGTAAGGAGATGCCAGCCCATGGTGGCCGGTGACCAACAATAGGTCCATATGCCATATGTCCCTTCAGGATACTGGAGCACTATGTATGCTATTGGTTTTGAATCAGGGTTTTCCAACTCTCTAGATAGAACCTCCATGTTCACCGACCCGGTTAACGCACCAGACATTCGCTTTTTGTCCTCCATTTTTCGTAAACAACAGTAATGACTCAAAAAGTCAGTGAGTAGGACTTCCCTGGCAGTGGTTGTATGCACGTGGCTATATGAAAACATTTTGAGAGGGAGAGCTGATTCTCCCAACTCTTGGTCATATCAGGGCATTCAGGGATCTTAGTATCATGAATTAATTAGAGTTGGATTTGTGCAATGTTGGATGACAGTTCAATAGTCTTTAGGTTATATGTTCACGCACAAGACCTAAGGTCCCGAGTTTGATTCATGGATATAAGCTCATGGATGTAAATTTTCACGAAGTCTCATACTAGGACGAAACGATTTTACAGTGCTCCTAGGTTTTTATCAATGTTCTAACTAACTAAGATCAGTTTATGATTTGAAATATAAGAAAATTCTATTATCTTCACAAAATCTTATACAAAAAATAAATAGTTGTAAAGAAATTATCCTAGTATATAACGTTTATAAAGTTTAACTAACTAGATTTTCAAAGTTTAAGCTCTACCTTTAAATGACAAAGTATATCAGATAAAAGCGGTTACAAATTAGACAAAATGATAGATTTCTAAGAAAGATATAATATATTAAGAAGTTACAAGTTCTTCTCAGTCAAGTGTAATACATTAGATGATCATTATAAATTACAAGATTGAGTAAAACAAATTTTGTTTTGTTAAAACTATAAATGCTAAATATCTAATTAAATCATTTAGATTTTGATTGAAACATTTTTATGTCATTTAAAGATTTTTAAGACATTCTATGTGTTATTATTTTCTGGAAAAAGCTTGAACCAGGTTACCAGGCGAAACATTAGATTTAATTCAAAATTCATTTGCTGAGAGTTTACAAATACCATTCTTCCTCTTTAATGTCTCACATTAACTTAGCACCCAAATACTATGAAACTATTCGATCAAACTCAGACGAAAGTTTTTATTTTATGTGAAGTTAAGAAAAACCGAATCAACTTGAATTATACTTGACAGCTTCAATTTTCAATTGAATACAAAATACAAACAAAATGTAATATCTTTCCTGTTTAAGTCTTAAGTTATGTAACAACTGTTTATTTTTATTAAATTACAATAATTTGAAATTAATTTCTAGATGATATTATAGATAAATTGAAAATTTCAGTAAAATAGGTTAATTTGAATGGCTGTCAGAAAGGGGAGGGTCATATGGGGATTGTAATAATCTAATTATTGAATTCATGAATTGACTAAAGCTAGACCACTAAGGAAAACCTAAATACACTAAACATCCGTTTCATTCTATTATAGAACTTCTCAATAGTAAGCACCCATGATCCCGCTTGCGGGATTTGAACTCAGAACAACCGATCTCGCACACGAACACTTAATCTCTAGACCACCGAGCCAGGATCCAACGATGTTAATCTCTAACTTCAACCAATCCACAAAATTGCATCACTGTCATACTAGAACGAAATGGTCGTCCAGTGCTTCTAGATTTTCCATGATGATCTATCTTTAATCAATTTATAAATTAATTTATCAATTAACAAATGTCATATCAATCTGTCACGTTAGATATAATTTCAGGGCACAAAAACAATATTTATTATATACATCTAAGATTGAGTACATATCTAATATGGAGTAATGGTAATTTGTTTTATTTACTATCCATTAGTTCTTTGTATTCCATTCATTGAAATGTACAATAAAATAAATGATAGAGTTTATAGTATGATATTGCATTCAAGAAACACATTATAATCCGTAACTTTATTTTCATAATACATACATCTGAATGTAAGTAATTTTTTTTCAATTAACTACAGTAGTATTTACGTCATTAATTGTAATTTATTGATTCAATTATAATAATTTAATTAAACACATATACAGTTCTTCATTAGAATAGATTTGATATTTTAATATATAAAATAGATTTCAACAGAATTCAATTGAAGTAAAAACAGAAAAAAAAATCAATCTTATCAACAAATAAATTCCTTACAGTTCATTTTGGAGTAAATACTCATTAAAACAAAATGTTATGCTGAGATTGTTTTATGTTTTGACTTTTTTTTTATTCAGAGATGAATCAATAACTGTGCCTGGTAAATAATTATTATAAAATATAAGTACAAATATTAATGGAAATTAAATAGGATAATTATTTGATATAGGATTATGAAGATGATTAATTTGTTGATTAAGATCATGAAATGATTGACATGAACACCGTTAGATGCTGACTCAGTGACCTAAAGGTTAAGCGTTCGCGGGGGCGAGATCGTGAATGCGCACTGCTAAAGAGTCCCAAAATAGGACGAAACGTTCGTCCAGTGCTTTCAGGTTTTTAATGATGGTTTAACATCAATCGGTTCATGACCTTAATTAAAAACTAAATAGGATGACGTTTTGAGTTTATTGTGAAATACATAGATAAGATTGTAGGTATCATTATCAAGGTTTGATTTGATAATTTTGAATAAATTGAGGATTGGGTAAATTGTTATGAATAAAATAATATATTTGTAATATCCCAATGAGTAGAAAAATTAGATTTTCTGACGTTGAAAGCGAAGAAAATTAAGTCGTCGCCCTCGATCGTCAATTCGTGATGATAACATCCTATAAATTATACTCGTATTCAGAAAACTTATCAAACAAGGTAGAATTGTTTGATTATTCAATGACTTATTTTGATAAGATTTTCAGAGGTTTTAGTAGAAAGTAGTGAATAATATAATTCGACTTGCAGATACTACATTATCCTAAATGTTATTATCTGATTACCAATCGGCATTGAGAATTGATCAAAGTTTGTAGATTAGATCAATGGATTCGAAATCACTAGTTTAAAGCCTAAGGATTTTTTACTAGATCAAATGGTCAAGGCTTCCATTTCTGATGTAGTATGAGTTCTACTCTGTTGAGGAGTTTCGTACTTAATACACTCATTCAGTGATCCATAGCTTTTTAATAATAATCTAACGAATATCAAACTGTGAAAACAAAAACTGACGGAATACGATTATGATATCAACCATTTCTTATAAGCTGATTATTTTTAGTACAGTGAACATCTAATACAAGTGTAAGAAATGATTATTTCCACTTATTTAATAAAAAAACTATTCACGACTTATAACTTAAAGTTACAATAGCTCTCAGTGATGTGCATTTTGTTTTCCCAAATATGTCGATTTCCTTTAAATTACACCTCTAAATTAACATTATTTTATCCTACTTTATATGTGATTTACAGATTTAGTTCACAAGTAATAATGAAGTTATATTTCACCATAATAACAACTCGATATGATATAAAGGATTTTTATGTTGGAATATATATATATATATATATATATATATATATATATATAATACAAATAACAAACATTTGCATACGTTTCAATATTATGACATGGATGTTATAACTTCATTATATTAAAATTATAACCAACTTATATGACAGAGTAATTAAATGATAAGCACATTTTTTTCTGTTGATCTAAACCTATTTCACAGTTGATACCATGTAATGGTTAAGTTCAGGTTGTTGTATTACAACTCTATAATCTATAATATTAATTAATGTGCATAACTTTAATACTGTGTTAGTTATATGTTGTATTTATTAAGCTTTGATCTGAATAGTACAATTGTATTTTGCGTATTAATAATAATAACAATGTTGAATAACTCAGATTTAAACATATGGAAAAAAATTAGTTTGTATAGGTTGTGAAGAGATTTTATCAATAAGTAGACTTAATTTAACTTATTGGAATTGATCACAATGGCGTAGGTGTATACACTCTCTGTCTTCCTTTATACTAATGAGATTAAAATAGCATCATATCTTTCTTTCTATCAACTAATTCTTTCTTCCTGTATTATATCCTTGTACACAATCCTTCTTTTATATATTACCATCATTGAATTAACTACTTTTATGAGTCCAGTCTTCATCTTGTTGTGTTAATGAGGTATGGCAACTTGGACGGTTACATATATGTACCTGGTCCTGCGTTGTAGCTGACTGACTGAACTTAACTCATAGACCCTAATGAATCTCAATAAATACCAGTAATACACTGTTTAATATTTAGGACAGTTAACAACATGATAAAGAAATAGTTTTATTAAAGTATCATTTTGTAATTTGTTTGTAATGGTGAAAGTTTAGTTATTAAAGTATTTCTTAAACATTCCTATCTGAAAACATGTTATAATTTGTTAAAAATATCGATATTTATTATGCCTATACAAATAATAATGGGAATAAAACCGACTAGTGAAAATTATATTTATTTAACAAGTATGACATCTAGTATAATGAAAGTTTAGTTAGGAACTTTTAAAACACTTAGATTAGTTTTGAATTTTCTTTGAGTAGAGTTGAAACATATGATATTGTTTATAAATGAATATGGGTGAAACAACTTATGAAATTGATTCACAAGTATTATTACTAAGTAGTGTTAGTAACGATATTAAGTGCTCGCGCGCGAGAATCTCAAGTGGAGGGATCGTGGATGCGTACTACTGAGGAGTCCCATAATAGGACGAAATGGCTGTCCGGTGCTTTCAGATTTTTCGTGGTGGTCTAGCTTCAGTTGACTCATGATCTTAATTATTGAAATTAAAATAAAATTACCAATGTAAGTATTCATCAAGTATTTTAAAACAATACTGCTGTAAAATGTTAGTACATTTGTTGATACCAATTTACATGTTTGTGTGGACACACATACGGAGGGGGGATTAATCAAATGATGCTTTCAAGGTCATTGAACATGTGACTAGATTACTTCAAAACCGACTAGTGTCAAATGGTTCGATCAACATCGGAGGTAGAAAACTATGTTCATCGATAGAGAAACATATTATTGAAACGGGGAAAAATTGACATTAACACAGCTTTTAAAACGTTGTATAGACATTGTCAAGAACGAAGTCTCAGGTTCATTGAAGCCTTGGCTATTCGTAAATTTAAATCTCCCTTATGTGTACAACAATAATTTGTCGTAACCTTGAATTTACCCTGGTAATCCTTAAGTCATTTTATGGCTCAGGATAACGCAACAGTTTCTTATTCTTTCTATATGATGTAAAATGTTTCTCTCCCTTTTGTTACCTTTCTTGCTTGAACTTTCATTTAATTATCATATAAAATGCCTTGACAAGTATATCTGTGACCAGATTGCTCAAAATGTATTGCTCATATACATCACATTTTTCAGATCAACTCCGTTTTCTAATTGTTCTGTCGAAATAAACAGTTAGTTAACTTTAGCTGTATATTCTCAATTAACGTCAATGTTTGTTTAAAAAAGGAACAGAATCAAATAATTAAATGGTATTCTTCATCTATCTATACACAGAATCAATAATACTACTAAAAATTAGTTCAATGAATCACAATTTAAAAAAATAGAGAAGAATGTTGTGATCTATCAACAATATATATATATATATATATATATATATATATATATATATAAAGTCATTTTAACTCATTATACTTGTACATGAACATATTAATAATTGAAAAGATTGGGAGTTTTTTATATCCTAGCGAAGATTACATTGTGGGTAACTTCTGAAACTATTAATGGACTGATATTAAATATATCTTCTTATTTTATAACTGTTCAGTTAGTAGATTATGTACACATATACTACTCTTATTATAAGCTTCATTTTGACCTATAGAATATTATTATAAGATTTACCGTTCTTAAATTATACTCAGTTTATTAATTGCAATCTCCCGCGTTCACAGCCACTTTTTGGTTTGATCTTGTATAAATGTTGTTTCTTATTTTATGGTGTAATTCGGTCTGTTTGGCTGATATATAAAACCAATTATGTTTGAAATAAACGATTCGCATAGTGGAATCTGTTATTGGCGTTCTGCACTCAACTGGACAAGCTAGGTGAACAAATGACAAATAAAGATGGTTGGCTGCTCATACCGGTCGAATATCATTGGTAATTGTAATTGTAATTCCTCACACTGGTTCATAACGCTCATTTGGTTCTAGTTGTTAGGTGGACACTTTCAAGGTCACTCCAGCGTCGTTCAAAGGTCACCCATGAATTATAATCTCACCAGTAAACCTAATTTAAAAATTAATTTATTTTCTTTTAAAAATGTAACAAAATCCAATTAGAAGGGTTTTTGTGGATACTATAGTAATTTCAATGGTTGAGATCATGAGTCAACTGAAGCTAGACCACCATAGAAAACCTGGGAGTACTAGACGGCCATTTCGTTCAATTGTAGGACTCCTCAGTATTGCACATCTACGATCTCGCCTAGCGTGACTCGAACTCAGGACCTATCGGTCTCGTGTACGAACGCTTAACCTCTAGGTCACTGAGCCGTTATCCAATTAATAAATTTATTTATCATGAACCATTTTTATTTACTTTAAAATCATAGAAATTATTACAAAAAGAAAACAATACAGCATTCATTTATTATTTAAACTCTTTATTTATTTGAGAAGGTTACTATTTTTTTTCTTTTTTTTAAAAAAAGAAAAAAGTAAGAAAGAAAATAAACCAATAGAAAAGTGATTGGGTTTTTCTTCTTCTTCTACATTCCGATTTCTACGTTCTTTTAATCGTATAAATGATTATGATTATTATTATTATTAATATTTATTTCAAAAAAGTGCGTAAATTTATACAATATAGAATGGTAAATATCTAATTTTATTTTAACCAATCATATTAAATTGAATCTTATTATTGGCTAGACATATTATAATAACATTGATCGATAATTTAAAGAAAATCTCGTTATATAGTATATGGTAGTTGAATATTACAAAATGCATATATATATATATATATATATATATGATTATGAACTTTCTGGATATTCGATTAGGAATGTAAAACAGATTACTGTTTTTTTTGTTTTTTTTTATTCTTTAGGTTTTGTTTATAAATATTTATAAAATGAACAAAATATATATATTTTTTGATTGAGCTTTCAATTAGTTTAGTGTAAATTGTCTGTTTTAAACTAAGGATGATTGAAGTTTCCACGTGTTATATATATATATGTATATATGTAATGGTTTAGTAACAAAAAAAGATTGGTGAATATGTATACAATCATGATAATTTTGTGAAATTTGCCTTTGGAATAAACTAATTGGTTGGCATTTGAAATGATTATTGTTGTTTGTAACAGTTAGTATATAGAGATATCTAAAAGATATTCGTAAGCTATTAGTATTTGATCACAGATGTCTTAGAAATATTTCTCACATTTGCTGGAATCACTGGGTAAGTAATAGTAAGATTAAATGTATGGTATTATGGCATGATGGTAAATCAGTTGATGAGGTTGTACGTCTTCATCGGTTAAGGTGATTTGGCCACTTGTCACGCATGCCTGAACGCAGATTATCACGACGCGCAATGCTGACAGTGTTAGGGATGGTTGGAAGAAAATTAGGGGTGGCCAAACCATAACGTGACAACAGTGCTTGAAGTCACTAACTTCTGGTCTAAGCCATGTTGGTAGATGCGGATTGCTTGTTTGGGGTCGGCGTGACTATCGTAACCAATGGCTGGAAACTCTTGGTGATATGGTTCAGAATTAATGGCGTAGATATATGCACTCTTTGTCTTCCCTTAAACCGTCACACTAAAATTACTTTATATATTTTTTCCTTATATACAATCTTTCTTTGATACATTACTACCATTGAAGTAACCACTTCAATGAATTTGATGTTCATCCTGTTGTGCTAATAAGGTATAGCAACTTGGACGGATACATATATGTGCCTGATCCTACATTGTAGCTGACTAAGTATCTAGAAGGAAATCTTGTAGTGTTTTACTAAGAAAAATTTCATTTAAGAAAACATATTAACTTAATAACAATTACTTAATAAGCGTTAAGTATTTTACAATTATTGTTGAATATAAATCGCTTTTATAATTCGCCTTTATTAAGTTATACGATAAATACGACTCGTTTCTATCACATACTTATGTGATATGTAACGAACTATTCCAAATTACGTAGCATCAAACAGTTTATCTTCGTTTCAGTCTCTATATTGGTGAGTATTAATGATGGGCATAAGAATGAAGGAACAATACTGATAGCATAAACAAAATGCTTTTAAGTGAAAATTTAATGTTTGGCATTTTGTGATATGGCGTGACAACGATAATCTTTACAAATCTTTTAATTCGCTTTTTAAAAAATCATCCTATCAATAATCGTGTTAAAAAATAGTCCCGAAAGATGTTATTGGAATTGTGTATGCAAATATATACATATCAGAGTTTTATATTTAATCTCTCTGTATATATTCTTCAGTAATTTTTTTCTTTTTTGGACTGATGGTAAACAAAATGGTAAAGTTAAAAGTGAAACAGTTATAAAGAACTTCCCTCTGAAGTTTGTGCTGATGATGTCGTTCAGATGAACGATGAAAGTTCCACGACCAAATCATCCAGCTGAGAGAACAAAACTCTATCAAAATCATCCATTTGAGCTACAAATCTTCTCTACTATTTCAGAAATATTCACATTCAACTATTATCGATAACATTTATATTGTTTTGATCTGTTGAATGTTACATTTTAAGTTGTTATTTTAAAGAACAAATAAAAGGTTTTTTTTGACACTTAAATTTGTGTATTACTCAAAAATCATCTTTCTGTACATATATGTGAACCGTTAGCTAAACATAAAACAGTTTGTTACAGAAAATAAATAAATAAATAAAATAGGTCATTCAAGAGTATCTTCCCATATATACTTCTATACTAGTTGAGCAGTCTTTTTATGTAATTAAAGGGAATCATTTTTCTCTATAGGCTTTTTCAGTTTTTCTAAAAGTTTTTTTGTTTGTTTATTGTTGTTCAAATGTTCTTTTTAAAATGTCACCCATTTTAAGTTTATATTTATCTTTTCTTATTTTCCTATTGTCTTTTGTCATAGGCTTTAAGTAAATTAGTTGCTTTTTATGTGTACAGTTTATTTTAATATCATGTTATCTTTGTCTTTGAGTGTTTATTTGTTTAAAATTTTCAAGATGAAAAATACACATAAATATATTGATATACGAAATAATTTTGTTAAGATATTAAGTCTGCATAATGAATATATTTTGTGATTATTCAAGAGGGGTTTCTGAGGATCAATGTTCATTATTATCATAGGTAGTTTATAGGCAAATATGGTTAGTGACTAGCGATGGAATCTAGAATGCGCGTTTCGTCCTATTCGGGACTCGTTAGATGGATGCACCTGCATCGCAGAGTTGATGTTCATTCTGGGACTCAAACCCAGTACCGTTCACTTCAAACGCCATCGGATTATATTAAATTAAGAGTTATTATTTTTTAGACAAATGTTGTTAAACTGATCATATTGATTGAAAATTCAGATTAATTTTAAGATTTTAGAAATAGATCTACTAACTTGAAAACTACTACAGTCGTTTAAGAATCATACATGTATGCTTCACTAACATAAGTTTCGTATATTAACTGAATAGCTCTCAAATAACCTATAGTTTACAATACATTTTTAACTGATGTTAGCTTGTAACAAATATCACATTTAAATTACATTGTTACCCAGAGTTTATGAGTGGAATTATAATTTATGAACGACCTTTGAGGAACGCTAAGGTGACCTTGAGAGTATCCACCTAACAGCTAGGACAAAATGGTTATTATAAACCAGTGTGAGGAATTAGTATTAGGATTTACAGTTGATGGTTAAGGTTAGGAATTAGATTTACGGTTTTTATCACGAATAGATATCGGCTATTTAGCTAAATAAATGAAAGAATTTGACGTCAAAGTTCAAGGCTTGTTATTTTATATCCGATTGATTCGTCCATAAATCATAGTTTCGCTGGTTTTATGATACTTCCTAACCAATAATAAAAATTATACAGAAAAAATTACTTTCATTCCTAAATATGAAATCTATGATTTGAAAACTAAAATTGTGAGTTCTATAAATAAATGAAAACAAGCCGATCTGGAAATAAAGCAAACTGATCTTGAGAAAATCAATTTTGGTTAATATTTACTCTTGTTATAAATAGCTGTGAAATAAAACTAGAAAAAACGCAACCAAATAGTTTAAATCTCTCTCTCTTTTTCTCTCTCTCTATATATTTATGGGTTGAAACTAAGCGATAGATTTTAATCTCTTCTGTACTAGATTTAAACTCACTGAAGTCAGACTGAAAACCTTTTTAAATTAATTCAGTTTTATGTGTGTGATACAGTGATTATCGATACTTATTGTAACCACTTCATTATGATCGACATATTTTCGTTTTATACTATTCTATGCGATTTACCATTTTAATCTACCTCACGTATAAACTTTAAGTTGGAGTAAAAACTTCTGTAAATTATATATATAAGATAAAAAATATTATTTAAATGATTGTTAATTAGTGCAAATCTAAACCAGGACATATTATTAAAATGAATTGAATATGAGAGTCATATTTCCAATGAAAAATTGTAACTGCTTATAGCTTCAGAATAAATCGTTTCACATTACTGAAATTTTCCCGAAGTGTAATTACTCGGATTGTTAAATAAGTACAAATTATTCAATAGTCTATTATTATATTAGATGTTACATAACTGTGTAAATAACTTCAAATAAATAATGTAATATAATTAAAGAATGACAACTGTGAGATTGTGTTATCAATAAGGAAAAGAAGGTTATTGCTTTAAAGTTTGAAATAAAAAAAAAGAAGAGAATAGCAAAAGTAAGTAACTTACATTTATCTATATTAATGAGAATGTGTATCAACTCTTGAAACTGATAACATTTACTAGTTAGAATAGCTTAATATGAACTTGTAGTGATATCACTAACTGTAGTAAATAGAATGTTTTTTTATTATACCAGTACTTATTGGTTAAATATTTTATTAACATAGTACTTAAAACAATTTTTTTATATAGTTTAAAATTGTTATAACTTGTGAACCTGTGTGCCCTGTTTATTGTATAACGCAACGATACCGCTGATCAGGGAGCAGAGAATTATCGATCGGACCAATGATGCATAAAACACATGCGAGCAGTTTAGAGTACTTGTCGGACTTGCTTCCTACCTAGCCTAGCCAGTTAAGTCCAGAACACCAATCGAAGCCTCTGTGATATGAATCGTTTATTTGAAGCATACTGGGTTTATATATCAACCAGACAGACCACATCGTACCGATAAAATAGGAAACAACATTCTTACAAGAATTAGCCAAATGTGGCTGTGAATGAGGGCGATAGTAATTAATAGACAGGGCATAATTCAAGAATGGTAAATCGTATAATAATAGTTCATAGGTCAAAATAAAACTCATAATATGAGGGACATGAATATGAACAGTTTAGTTACACAACAATTTTAAGATAAAACTATACGCACAGTATTGGTCGATAGATGGATCCCAAAAATTACCATTCATTATTCTTATCGGGATATAACAAAATTTCGAAAGTTCTCTTTAATTGTAAAAAAACAATTACACTACTCTATTCATCAATAGCATTCTATTGGAAAAATGGTCGCACAATTTTGTGGATTGGTTGAGATTAAACATTAACATTATTGGATATCAGCTCAGTGGTCTGAAGGTTAAGCATTTGTTCTTGAGACCGATAGGTCCTGGGTTCAAATCCTGCAAGTGGGATGGTGGATGCGCACTATTGAGAAGTCTCATACTAGAATAAAATAACCGTTCAATGCTATTAAGTTTTCAATGGTGATCTAACATAAAATCGATTCATGATCTCAATCAAAAACTTAATAATCTCTACAACCTCATATTGATAACTTAATAATAAATAGATTTTCATTAGTTTATTAACTAAGTAAATGATTGTTAAACTTGAAATAATAAACAAAACAAAATTTTTTTCATTTTTTTCTCTCATCAAATAGTTCATTTATTATTGTAAGATTAAGTGTTTGTAATCAGGTCAAAATTTATTTCTATTTTGAGAAGTGTTTATAGACAAAATTTACCAATAAAAATATCATTTTGATTTATTAAATTTTGCTTGAGGCAAATCATAAATAAAATTACTATATATTTAAATTTTCTTTTCTTTTTTCTTTTTTTCTTTTCTTCTCTTTTTTCTCTTTTTTGATGGAGATATAAGTTAAATGAAGTTTAATAAAAATTTTTGTTATTGCTAAATAATTATACTTTGAAAGATAAAAAAAATACTAAAGAAATAACTTATTGTATAGTAAACCTAAAGCTCTATATGATAATGCTTTGTACATTATCATTATCATTCATGTAATTATTTTATGAAAAGTGAATCATTTTTCATTCATGAAAGCTATTTTATTCAGCTATAATAAAGTTGATTAATATAAAATATAAATGTTTATTTAATAGTTGAAATCATGAGTCAATTAAAGCTAGATCATCATAGAAAACCTAGAAGCACTGGATCACTATTTCATTCTAGTATAAGACTCCTCAGCACTGTGCTTCCAGGATCCCGCTTGCGAGATTCGTTCTAGCGAGCGAACGCTTAATCTCTAGACCATTGAATCTGTTGGCATCCAATTGTGTTAATGTCTAACTTCAACCAATTCACGAAATCGCAGGTTTGAATCTCGTGGGGCGGGATCGTGGATGCGCATTGCTGAGGAGTTCTATACTAGGACTACCAAACGGTCGTCTAGTGCTTCTAGTTTTTCCATAATGGTTTAGCTTTAATTGACTTATGATTTAAACTATTATATGACTGAAATCTTCACACTACCCCATTCTGATAATGAATGTTTATATTGTGATTAGTATGGTGTTGTTGATAATTAAAACTGATTTTCAAACGATCTTTGCTGACATATTTACATTCTATGTTTGTCCATCTCGCTTATTAGTCTTAAATAAAGTTATATATATATATATATATATATATATATATATCTTGGACACCACTGCCAGTCACAATGCATCTACTTCAAATATCAAATGATTACATCATAAATAAAAAATACCCGCTTATTTAGTTGAACCTTTATTTGCTTGTTTTTACATGATTTCTCTTAATTTAATACCTAGATAGTTTCATTGGAGTTTGAAATTTTTGCCATATTTATTATTTTCTATTTCCTTTGTATTCCTGACTTTTATAAAAGTGACTGTTTACTAATAAATTTTAAATTTTAGTCTTAACCACATGGAATTATTAACAACCTTAAGAAAAAAATTAAATTATCATGACTTTTAGTGAACTATTCAATCTATATACAAATAAATAGTATCTAATTTTATAGTCGAACTCATGAGTTGATTTAATCTAGATCAACATTGAAAACCCAAAAGCACCGGATGGCCATTTTGTTCTGGTATGAGATTTCACATCCACGATTCTATGCGCGAGACACGGACCATACTATAATTCCCATAACCCTCCCCACCATTCTGATAATAATATTTAATTTTACTAGTTAATAATCAGTAATTTATGTGTAACCATAGAGACTAACAAAAAATGTTGTCAGTTAGCTTTCTTATATGCAGTAAAATCTTATCACATATGAAGTGAAATACAAAAGTTTAAAAATGATAATTTTATTAAGTTATGAATATTTTTAGAATATGTATTAATTAAAATGAAACACAAAGTTAAACTGTTCGCTAATTGAAACCTTTTTATATATGACTGTTGAAATATTCTTCTATTTATTTATTTATTTAAACATATAAATATTGGTATGATGGGGCTCTGAATACATATTTGCCACACAGGTCGCTTGATTTGTGTGTAGGCCATGATACTGCTTTAGTGCCCAAACCAAGGCAGGTAGTTTTCTTAGGGGGGCCACACTTATTTTTGGTTGAATGTTGACTTTTGAAAAACTCTAAATTCTAACTTGTAATGGATTTTTTTTAAATTTGATTTTTACTTGTGTGGTCTGAATGTTATTGTGTTTTACTTTCAAATTTATATTGAAACAATTTAGCTGAAGGGAATCGTATTTTGTATTCTGTGTGTTTTATAGAAGGGATGTTTAATTGAGAACTCAATAAACAAAAACCAAACAGCACTGATAATCTGTTTCTTTTTGTCTTAGTTTAAAAGTTCTAGGTGGTGCAATAATCATAATTCTACGAAAGGGTATTCAAATTATATGACCGGTTTGTTATTATGCAATAGTCTTTAATTTTACTTTCATTCACTTTTTTATGTAATGAGATGGTATAGATCATTCGAAGTCCATCTACTGATTTATATATATCATACTCACTACCAAACCTGAATGTCATAGCCTTGATATGTTGTTAGATTTTGGGTGTGCTCAATTAAAGTGTGCTAACCTCAGACGAAATAGTAATCTAATCGTGTCTGGTTTTCAATAGTTCCCCACGAAAATCATCCTTGAAATGTACAAAATTTCTCCATATCAGGAAACAATGCTATTCTCGTATATTATATTATATATGTATGTAATTGTTTTAAAAATACCGCTATGTAAAATGAAAATATAGTGATTTTAACCATTTTTTTTTTTCAATAAAGATATAATACGCCTTATGAATAATATAAGTAATCACCAATCAGGTTATCCGTTCCTAAAAGTGATATTTAAATTCTCGTTAATTGTTTATTTATTTATTTATTTTTTTGGAAGTGAAACTGTCTTCCTTACTCAACTAGTCCATTTTAGATGAATATCATTCTAAGCGAACAGTTATTCTCAATTAGATCTTTATCAGCTTTACTCTAATATACATGAATATTTCTACGAAAATATTAAACCGGTCAAGGCAATTTGGGTCAATAATCACTATGATATAGAATAGGTCACCACACATAATAGGTAAAAATACAAGTTGATCGTAAGAAGACAGGTGTACTGATAGTAGTAAGAATAATAAAATACGAATATTATTCTTACTGATAGTTTTAAGCCTATAATATGCTGATAAAATGTTTACTCATCTCTTATGTTTATTTTCAAGATGTTAATAATTAGCTTTTATTATTTTTTTCAAAAAGAATGGGGAAAAATTCACTGACACATTACATAACACACATTGAACGGTGATTGGTTAATACAAAGGTAATACATGATTAGGTCAGATAATACATTCACTATGATAAAATTATGATATTTCATTTAAAGAAACTTTATAAATAACTTTTATTCAATCTTTATAATCAGGAATATTCATGGGAATATGATAGATTAACAAGAATACTACTGATTACTTTCAGAATTCAAAATTATTACTACTGGGAAATTTATTCTTTTTTTTTTCAATTAACTGCAAAGAAATTTCTACTACTTATTAATTGATTTCTCTTGAGAACTTTATAGGTAGATATACTCAAATAATTCAATAATTGTTTCTCATGATAACAATCAATCACTGAGTTTTGAAGAATATCAGGTATAATTAACAGGACTAATATAATTAGTATAAAAAATTTAATGGAACTATTCATTATTATATCAATATACTACAAGTTAAGTTAATGAAATTCTAAGGTGTAATGAATTAGATTTATTTTTATAAAGACTAAATGAAATGGAATATAATACTGGACAAGTAGCGGTTATATGTCAGTTAAAGTACACTTTTGACTATTGTTGAAAAAAAGTAATTCATTCATGATCATTATTGGAAGATAATATATTTCATTAACATTTTTTGGATTTTATTATTTATAATATTTATGTATTTTCAAGATATTCAAAAATCAATAATCATTAATCTGTATAGCATAATATTATCAAAATCAGAATAATAACATATGAATCTTCAATGTAAGTGTATTTTATTGTTTATACTTTAAATGATAATGTTTAGATGTAAATTATAGATTATATTATAAAACAGATTTGAGAGTTTTTGTTAAGGTAACTAAGAGCATGTATGAATTAATTTATATGATTAACTGATCTTGTTAAATCATCAATGAAGATAATAAGAAGTAGTGGACAGTTGTCTTGTATTAATACAGGACTCCTTAGAAGTGATCATTAACGACATCATGAGGGATTGAACCTAAGATATACAGGTCTTATGATAAGACCTTCTTGTCTATACTATACAGTTAGTATTTGATAATTTGAATCTCTAACTTTAGTCATTCAGTGAGCTATATTTCTCAGTCATCTTTCATTGCTATCTGTGACTGACTTCCTTACATTTGATGTGGTTAAACTCAAATGGTCATGAGTTATCACTAGAACTTTTGGACTTATCTCTCAAAACTAGTCACTAATGAGTAAAGGGTTTGTGAATTTTGTTGAGTTACATGAAATTTAACAAATACAACGAACTCTCTATAGTAATGAATGTTGAGAAGGTGCAATAAATATGTTTTCTGTTCTTAAGAAAAATGTGTTTTTCGCTTTTGTTCTATGATCAAATTTGATTCACTCTACAGCATGTAAATAAATGCTTACCAATTAACTAAAGTACACCGAACTGGTGACATCATACTGAATTGTTTATTCTACATGATTTTAGAAAACTGTTTTATGAAAACTATATTATGCTATATTTAACCTGTTGTTTTACAACTTAGAAATCGTTGTTAACTTGAAATATACTTGATTACAGGTTATCTAATCATTCAATTCTGAGAATGGGGAAATATACAATTATACTTAGGAGTATTACTAATAGACATCCAACTTCTTGTAATTCATTAACCTTTAACTGAAAATAATTCTCAGATGGATTCTGGAAGCTTGGAGTTATCATACATTTATTGTAAATGAACTAAAATTTTCTTGGTTACTTGAATGGTAGGAAGATTAATCAAACCTAATTCATGATGATCATGCTGCTGTGAATTACAAACATATATATATTGTTGATTGTTGGAGGCTAGATATTAACACCGTTAAATACTTGCTCAGTGATCTTGAGGTTAAGCGCTCACATAAGACCGAAGGTCTTGGATTCGATTCCCCATTGTGGAATTGTGAATGCGCACTGCTGAGAAGTCCCATACTAAGACGAAACGATCGTCCAATGCTTCCAGATTTTCATTTGTAGTTTAACATTGATCTCAACCAAAACCCAAGCAAAGTTCACAACTCTACATGGTTCATAAAAAGAAGATTAAGTTGTACATGACTATTTTATTTTATTAATTTTCAAGCAAACGTTCTTTATTTATATTCCAAAACGAATATTTAAATTTTTAATATTTTTTGGTGAGACTATAATTTATGGACGACGTTTCAGTGACACCACAGTGACCTTAAGAGTGTTGACCTATTTACTAGAGCTAAATAAGGGTTACAAAGCAGTTTGAAACACAAGGATCATGATTGATAGTTGATGGTTTAAGTTAGGAATTAAATTTAGGGTTTTCATCACGAACTGACATAAACTTAAATGCCAAGACGATATTTGGTCAAATGGGTGAATGAATTACGCACCAAAATCCAAAACCTGTTATCCGCGATATGATTGGTTCGTCTATATTCTCGCCTACTTTTTATAAATAAAAAAGTGTTATATTCTTTGTACTCGCCAGTATTCACTTAAAACTAACTAAATAATTAACCCATATTTATTTTGATAGTTGAGATCATGAGTCAGTTAAAGCTAAACTACCATGGAAAACCTGAAAGCACTGAACGGCTGTTTCGTCGTAGTAGGGGACTCCTCAATAGTGCGCAACCACGATGACGCCTCGTGAGATTCCAATCCAGGACCTATCAGTCTCGCGCAGGAACACTAAACCACTAGACCACTGAGCCGGTCGTCGTCCAGTGGTGTTAATGTCTAACTATAACCAATTCACGAAATTGAGCCAGCATCCGCCATTGTCTTCAGTGAGTCACTATCTCAAAGACCCGGTTGAACTCCACTGGTCACTGCTTCTAACTACAACTCTAGGAAATACCTCTTGAAGCCAGTCAGCAATGACCACGTAATGACTATTCTCAAGTTCGCGCGCAAGACCGAAGGTCCTAGGTTTAAATCCCGTGAGCGGGATCATGGATTCGCACAGCTAAGGAGTCCTATAGTAGAACGAAAACGACGTTGACTGCTTGGAGGTTTTCCATGGTGATCTAGATTTAATTGACTATTGAACTCAACAATTAAATTACTAATATCACCATCATAATCCTCTCTGATATTAATTTTATTTATTTACTTATTTTTTGAAGTATCTTTTCGCCTTATCAATCAGTTGAAATTTTATTTAGATTATTAGTATATACAATATTTTTCAATATCATTTTTTATTCATTCTTATTACATATATCTCATTGATATTTCACATACCATGAATAACATATACTACTACTTACTACTGAAAGCTGGTTTGTTCTCTCTCACAGAAAGCTGTTACTGATGGTATTCGGCCAATGGATGTTGAGTATAAAGATGGTTGAATAAAACTGTTCTTACTAATTAACAACTATTGATAATTAACTGATATTATAGACTTGTATAATATTACGCCATACTATGTGATAATTGTTAATGGTATATTTTAAGGACATTTTAATTAATCACAACTGTAATAGATAATAATTTGCTATATAAAATACTCTAATGTTTTAAATTGAGTTTCTTGTATTTCTACTACTATTATACGTCTTTTTAATATATTCAAAATATTTCAATGAATATCTTAGAGAATAGATATGCAATGAGAATATTGAATTAACTTCATATTTGCAAAGTTTAGTATATTTACTATAAAATCGATTGTCTCAAGTACTAAACATTTATCTTGAGTTATGTAAAATGTGTATTAGTTTGATGTGCGCTACTTATGTGAACAGACATAAGTTCTATGTAGAAGAACTTGAAAGTGGAATTTTTACCAGCGGAAGATTGAATGAAGAGAAAAGGAAGGGAAGTAGATAGCAACAAGTATAACACAACAAGATTAAAAGAATGATGAATTATGTAAAGGACAAGTGAATGAAGATGTACAGATGATGTATTTAATGTATGATTTTCATATTTTACAAAAAGCAATGTCTAATACTGCTTAAAGAACTAATATGTTCATCATACTTGAGTATTCATTTACTATACACTAACACACTAACACTAAACACATAAAAATTGATTGCCACTAACTGATCTTGCAAATCATGGTTAAGTAGGTTTTTAGTGAAACCAATAAATCTACTTCTTTTTCCTCACTTTATGTATATAGTTACTGGAAATAGATTTATTGCAGTTTTATTTCATGTTTTTCTTTCTTTTCGTTGTTGTTGATATATTGTTTATTTCTAACATATGATATTCAAGGTTAATGTAAATAAAGTGCAATACAATCATTACAAATCTATACGATTAATTAAACAGTTACGAACTATTTTATAGAGTGTAGTATTATGTATGATATTATCGGAATTATGATATTAAATTCGATTGTATAAAGGTTGTTTTGCAAAGAAGATGTATTTTCTACCATGAGAATGAAATTAGACTACTGATAATTCATCTGATTGTTTACTAGGATATCACATAACGTTTGATTATGTTGAATTGAGTACTTCAGTGAAATATTTCAGATATCGAGATTTTCTGGAACAAATTAACAAATATAAATGAATAGATAATTGCAAGCTATTTGCGCTGTGATGACTAAAAACTAAACATTGTGAGTAATTGTCTCACCCTATTCAATAGATTTGTCTTTTAGATGTCATATAACTTATTGCCTTGATTAGCACTGAGCTACGTCATTAAACGTTCTTTTTATGTTTTGTACGTTCCTCAAGCAAGATTTGTACAAAAAAATGTCTAGATTTATAAATCAGATAATGTATATACACAAGTATAATATTTGAGGCTTTAAGAAGGAATACTGAATATTTATTTATTTACTAAAAACGTGATTAAAGGTAACTGGATCCTATGTTTTTCAAGCATCTTATTTTCATCAGACTGATATTGTATATTGATCGTTGATGATTTTATTTTTATAACCTTGCAAATGTACTAGTTTACCCGGAAAAAAGTTTTTTTTTTACCCTAAATAACTGGTGAATATTTACTTGTCAATTGTCAGGTTGTCTCGAGAAAAAAAGTAGTTGAATCAGCTCAACCATTAACTTTTGAATAGTTATGTGGTCGACAAACGTGAAATATAAAAATGATAATATGGTCAAACATATATCCAATGGTTGAATTTCTCAATTAATAATAGACTACCTTGATAACTAATTAGAAACATATCTAAACAATAATATGCATTTATTTAAGTAGTCATTTTGAAGTTGTGGTCATGGTTATAAAAGCATATAAAATTTACCTGAGAGAATTACAGTAAATGGGTAAGATATGTAAAATCATTTCTCAACTATAATTTAAAATCTCACTACAGTTATAACCAATCAAAGAATTGGTGAATAGAATATCACTTCTGTTGAAAATTATAGTAGATTTGTAGAAAGGTATATTCATCGATAACATTGCAGTCGATGAGATTTAAATGTCTATTATTTGCCAGAACTTATCCAACATCATTTTCAATTAAACAAATTGAAGGTTTACAAGACAATAAGAAAAAAATCTTTATAGAAATATAAATATTTAATCTCTTACTGTTGTAGAATTTTGGTGTGGGTTACTTATATTCACAAAAGCAGTATATAGCGATGGTCAGGCATATAATGTATTACAGTAGAAGGTAGATAGAGAAAGAACGGGAACGGAATGTAATTGGTATGAAAACGCATGGACTATGAAATCTGAGACAACAGATTGATGTTTGCAACAGGAACAGTCAAGTTTGAATTGCTGGATTGATATTTTGCAAATTAATGAT
The DNA here is from genome assembly GCA_946903255.1 of Schistosoma spindalis. NCBI lineage: Eukaryota > Metazoa > Platyhelminthes > Trematoda > Strigeidida > Schistosomatidae > Schistosoma > Schistosoma spindalis. Next base: position 16,249,347 of record OX336420.1, read on the forward strand.
TTACTATATGGTTCTCATATTTTATTGAAATACTCTTTAATTGTGTGCTAGAATACATTCGATTGTCTCCACCCATATTCTTGATCACTACAGAATAACAGTAACTTAAATAAACCAAAGTAAAACTCTATGAATGGATTATATAATAATTAAAGATTTTATTCCAATATATAATTCAACTTGAAGTCTATTTCATTTCTTAATCTAAAAACAAACAGAAAATAGGCATAATTATGAATCCCATAAATTTGGAATACGACTTATCAGATATACAATAGTATTTTTTAATATGCTAGTTATAAAGATAAGTTCTGAAGAAAGAGTAGAAAAAAGGTACGAAATCACATAAATGGATTGATTTATTATTTATATAGACATTCACTTGATCCATTATTTTAATGAAGTATGATATTTCCTTGAGGATATTAAGTTGTTCAACTTTTGTTTTTTAGTAACTTGGCTTATTTTTTCACAGAGCCCGTTTTTGATAATAGTATCTCTCCATCCTATAGGGAGACGGTAGTTATCACAGTAGAATAATATGCTTTTTTCTTGTCATGCAATATATGTTTTCAATAACTATAACTCTAAATACTATCGTGAAAATTAAATGACTTATTAATACGTTTCTTGTCGTTGGGTTTTACTATTATTATTATTATTATTATTATTATTATTATTATTAATAGCTTTATTCGATATTATATTTTCGGTACAATATAGAAATTTCAGCACAAAGTATTTTAACAAGTTTTCTTTTCATATTTCTTGATCGGCCCTGATGATAAATATTGAGTGACTATCGGTTAGATATTAGCATTTCAGGAATTAACATCTGAATAATATTCATCATATTCAATGCATATTACCAGCAACCACAATATCTCTGAATGTACTTTTTTGTAAGTTGTATTGTGAAAGGTTGTAAACTTTGAATAAACACGCCAGACATAATAATGTGTTTAAACAAACAAGAAAACAGATAACTTCCTGAAATATTTGGATGACAGGAACAGGTAACCCAGTTATTCTGACAGGCTGCTAAGATTGTGACTGATTTCATTCGTTCCTTAAGTAAGGTTGTGTAAAACACCATAAACAGTTTGAAAGTATGTCGTCATTACTGTTCATGTTTTTTTTGTTGTTGAAAAAATGACATTGAAAACTAATGAAATGTTTGTTTGTTTTTCATCATATACAATTGTGTTGGTTTATTTATCTGTTTTAATTTGTTAAGTAGCTTCAATCGACTGATGATCTCAACCATTGAAATTACTATAATATCCACAAAATCCCTTCTGGTATTAATCATTATATGCTCACCAGTAACCGGTTTCAAGAGGTATTTCCTGGAGTCCTAGTGAAAAGCAGTAACCAGTCGAGTTCAACCAGGTCTGTTGTGAAATAGTAACTCACGGATGACAATTATGGATGTGTCGCTCAATTTCGTGAATTGGTTATAGTTAGACATTAACACCATTGGATGCCAACTAGGTAGTTGAGTGGTTAAACATTCGTGAGTGAGACTAATAGGTTCTGGGTTAGAATTTCGCGAGGTTGGATTGTGGATAGGTACTGCTGATGAGTTCCACAATAGGACGAAACGGCTATCCAGTGCTTTCATGTTTTCCATGGTGATCAAGCCTCAATTGACTTATGATCTCGACTATTGAATTTACTATAATATTCACAAAAACCCTTCTGCAGTAAATTATTCTTATTAACACCAAATAATTCTCAGTTCATCAAACGTGTCAATATTTATACGTAAAATTAAATTTAAAAAAAACTTTTTTTGTTGTTGTTGATTTTTTTCTATATACATTCCTTTCGTTCATTTGTTTAAATAATAAACCCTAACATTATTGACTAATTGATTACATCGAAGAAAGACATTTCAATGCTTTCAACATATTAACTAGTCTTCAAAGAACTAAAATAAAAAATCTTACTAAATCCGAATAACATAAGTTTACATGAATTTGAAACAAGAAAATAACATTTTTGAGCATAATAATGAATAAGAGAATAATCAGGTAAAAACATATTATATTTCATACACATCCACTTGTTGACGATGAAGTGTTTCGAAAGTATCTTGTCTGTATGTATGTAGTATGTATGTATGTGCATTTCATCCTTCATCAGTAAATGTAATATTTTTGTAATTACGTAATCACATGATGTAAAATATAATTACTTTCAGGCAAATAATAAATTTGTCTCAAAAAAAATCACTTATATAAAAAGTCATAAGAATAAATATGAATTAGATCTCAATGGATAAAATTATTAAATATTGAATAGTTCAAACTAATGTAAGAATTTGTACTTTAGTACATTAGTTCACTCATATTTTATCAAAAGTGGTTTTGTGGAGATTTTAGTAAATATGTAATTGAATTTATGAATCAATTGAAACTAGTTAAGATGCCAACTCAGCGGTTTAGAGGTCAAACGTTCGTTCGTTCATTCGTGAGACCAATAGGTTCTGGGTTCGAATCTTGTGAGACAGGATCGCGGATGCGCATTGCTGAATCCCACAATAGGATGAAACAGCCGTCCAGTGCTTCCAGGTTTTTCATGGTTGTCTAGCTTTAATTGATTCATGAATTCAACCATAATATTCTTATATTATCAACATGCTACATTATGAAAATGTGTATACAGCAATATACCCAGTATTTAGATTATGATTCATAAGTCGTATGATATTTATCAACCATAAATTTGATTTCGTGATGAAGTAACGTTTGGATTTACAGTAATCCTGTCTCCTTGTAGATAAAGCTATTCATTTAGAAATTTGAGCATAGTTTTAATGTTTAACAACATATAATGGAGTTATTTGTAAGAAAAGTTCAATAATGCAAATAATGATTTTTAAAAAATTGATGATTATTAACAAACACAATGAAGTTCAATTTAAAAATTTTATTTTTTAATCCTTAGAATAATTTGTTTGCCAAAAGGTAAGTAAATAAAACACAAAAAACATTTAAATAACCACGAAACCTGTTTGAAAAATGATCAAAATGTAAAAAAATAAGACCTTTTAAAAAGTTGAATCCAAGAGTACATCTAAGCTAGACCAATAATGAAAACCTGGAAGCACTGGTAAGTTATTTTGTTTCTGCATGGGACTTCTCATCAGTGTGCATCCATGAACCCGCACACAGGTTTTGAATTCAAGATTTTCGGTCTCGCTCACAAACACTTCACCTCTAAACTACTAAGCCAGGCTCTAACGGTGTTAATGTCTCACTTTAATCGATCCATGAACTTGAGCAAACCTTAGATCAGTTCATGAGTTTAATTGTTAAAAATACTACAATCCCCACAACGTCACTCACCGATAAAAATAGTTTGATCAAGTTTTAAAATGTGAACGATTTAATATGTATCATGAGACGAAAACCAAAGAGTGTTAATGTTTCTCTGTTGTATATTACTTATTTTTATTAGTAGTTTATAAGTATTTCGATTAGATGTATACTTTATTTTCAATTACTGTGTAACATACAAAATGGTGTATTGAGTAGAATTTCTGTTTAATATAATGAAAAACTCGCTTATAAAATAAAGATTAGGTTAGGGATTTCAAAGTCTAATTATCTCTTTCTTTCATAATATCATATTACAACAGAAAGGAAGAAGGGAATATTCATTTCAGAAACTCTATTAAACTCTTATTACTGATTCTTTTTACATTTATGCAAAATTTCACTTGTTTTTAGATATATTTTCTTGTTACATTGTATTAGTTGTATAGACGGTCACTAGTGTGATTATATTTATGACAAAACGTTATTATAATATTCTTAAAAAATGGTAATATAAGTTATGGAATGATAAACTATTCATATGAGGAGTTGAACACGCAGAATATCACAAAAACGTCAGTAGTATGGATATCTAGTGTCTGTATATTTTTTGAATTCTAACATACTCTATAAATATAGCAGTATAAGTAAATTTTGATATTCACTTACTTACGCCTTTTACTCCCAATGGAGTATAGGCCACCGACCAGCATTCTCCAACCCACTCTGTCCTGGGTCTTCCTTTTTAGTTCTATCGAATGGTTGTTTATTCTTCTCATATCTATCTCCATTTCTCGACGTAATGTGTTCTTTGGTTTTCCTCATCTCCTTCGGCCTTGAGGATTCCAAATGAGGACTTGCCTTCTGACACAGTTGGGTGCTTTTCTCAATATGTGTCCTACTCACTTCTAGCGATTTTTCCTGATTTCTTCCTCCAATGGGATCTGGTTTGTTCTCTCCTACAATAGATTGTTGCTGATAGTGTCTGGCCAATGAATCCGAAGTATTTTTCGTAGACAACTGTTAATAAACACTAGAAGTAAATTTTGATATTACATATTAAATGAATAACTAAATGTTAATTTTCAATAGATCTATCAAGAAGATCAATAATATAACTCTGTTAACCATCTTTTTTAAAATTTTGGTTAGTTATTAACTGTAAGAAGAACAACAAGAAGAAAAAGAACTTAGGAATTGCGTGCTATTCAATACTTCAATTATTCCTTCATGTTATAAATGAAGAAAATAAATTTGATTTCGTTAAATTATGAGATATAGATTAATTTGTAAAAAAACATTTTATCCATTTCGTAAATTATTTCAGATAGTAAGTTTATGATATGATGGAAAGAAAAGTCAATTTTCGATTGATTCACTCATTATGAGTTTTATTCAAGATTACTCCCGTTTTGATTACTCAATGTAGTATTTGATTTGTTTTCTCGTATGATATTTTATTCTGTATAATATACGATATTCTTGTATTCCATTGACGTGAACTATGCTCAGTAAGTGATTTGTTATAACTGAGTATGTGATTTAATCCCGATTACTAATCAAAATGGGTGTACAATCAATATATAAACCAATGTATTTTAGACTATCATTATCATTATTATCATCGTCGTCATCATAGTGTCTGTGGCTAATAAATCTTCACTTATACCAGTCTTTGTGTTCTTACTTTCGCATCGTGGAATTACAGAGGTGTTCTTCATGCACAACAATCAGTGACGACCAGATATAACAGTTTATACGGTATAATTTGAATTATATAAACTTATGAACAATTGAATATATTAATTTAATATAATGGTTATTAGTTAATTATGATTTACAGAGATCATGAAAGGGATTTTTTTCTTTTTTTTTTGTTAGTGATAAAATAGGCGCGAGTTGAATTACTTCTATGATACAATAGTTTTTCAATTGTGAATTTTAAATGAAATTAACTACGACTAGTATAAATAGTAGATTTAACACTTAAAATGGTCATATATGCGTCGAATCTGTGTGAATGATAATTAAATTTTTTTTATTTGGTAACACTTATATGAAGAAATATCATTTAGGATTGAAATAAATGAATAGCTGAGATCATTCCAAGTATAGGTCCTTAGAAAGATGCCAACATAAATAAAGATAAATTAGATAAGTTGATCGGTTCACCATGACTCTCATAGTCATCATTATAGCCATCATTAAAAGAGCATTTATTATAGGCATATCATAAGGTATTTATTTATTTACCATATTTTCATGCTTTTTAAACGTGAAAGATATCCTTCCTAGTAAAATTAGATAATAGCTATCAGGGAAATCTAAGGTATGTATTGGGTTCTATTAAGGATTCGTCAGCTGGATATAACTTTATCCCATTTCTGAATTTAAACTACAGAATAATTCAAAGACATACTAATAATGTTATAAATATCATATCTATCAAGCGAATTTATTGCTATCTGAATTCATTAACGCGGTGAAGTGTGTTGTGTTTTGAAGCGAAAGATATTCACTTCTAGTTTCGATGTGAACAGTAATACTAAGATGTATGCTTGGTCATCTGTGAAGCCTAAAAAAGGATGAAATGTTTTTTCTAGATTTCAGTATTTCCCAATACATTACTTTACTAAAACCCTTGTAAATAAGATGCAATACAGTTCAAATACGCTTAGAATGCACAGACTCCAAAATAGATTGATCATTTACGGTTCTTAATGGTAACAACTGAAAAATGCTAATCCTCAAACTATAACACCCTTTTTATCTGTTGTTTCATGTGATTAGAATGATTACATTAACGGTTAGGTCAAACTAATTTTAAGGGTTAGATGCAATATAGTAATAAGCAAGAGAAATCTTATGTAATATTATAAAGACAGTATTTTGAAATAAAGGTTAATGTAATACCATTAAATCACTGAAAATATTTCTATTATTAATCTGATTAATTTATCACACTGCGAATCTGATTATTTGATGTTTATATACTTCAAATTAAATCACTAAAGTTAAATGGATGTAATTTAATTTATAAACATATTAAATAGAGTTATCAGACATTTCTAAACATAACATCGTTTTGATTATAAACCTAATAGTTTCGTGAATAGTCTTGATTAAACTTGTGTGAGTTCTTTATTACGTCTACAGTTTTGAATATAGATATAATTTTAAATTCAATTGGTATTGTTAACTTGTATCTTCCCATTTATATTTAGGAATGCAATTGATCAGTCTCTTGTTGGTATATATGCATCCTGTGTGGATTGCGTCAATATTGCCTTCAATCACAAGCATTATAAGCAAAGATGGATAGTGGCTAGCAGTAGAATCCAGGACACGCATCTCATTCTATTTGGGACCCGTCAGCTAGAATGTACCTACATCCCAGAGTTGATGTTCACTTTAAAACTCGAACTCAGTAACGTTAGCTTCAAACGCAATCGCGTTTTTCATTTAGCTACTAAGTCCTGATAGTCACTTGCTTGTGCAATGGGGTGACGTTTAAATTCACTCGGTATTATTTTCTTGAATCTTCCCATTGACGAGTTCCACACAGGTCGAAACATATGTCCTGGACTCCACTGCTATCCAATATCCATCGTTTCATAGGCATAATATTATTAAATATATGTAACCTTATTTACGGTTTTTTTTAGGACTGTCATTAATAAATATGTTTCCCTGTACAATCTTTACTCAGTTTTTTTACCTTTGTTCAGATATTTTATTAGGCAGATATTATAACGCAATATTCTTTAGCTATAAAATTGATCCAGAAATTTGTATATTTTTATAAAATGTTAATAATTTCAAAATTAATTCTGTCATCCCTGAGATGCGGATACATCCTGCTGACAACTTTCGAATAAGACGAAACATGTCCTAGATTCCACTGCTGGCCACTCTCCATCTTTGCTTATAATGATTGGGATTTAAGGCAATATTGACGCAATCCACATAGGATGCACATATATCAACAAGAGACTGATCATTTGCATTCCTAAATATAAATGGGAAGATACAAGTAAACAATACCAGTTGAATTTAAATTTAGCAATTATTTAAAAATTATACATGTTGATAGACTTTGTTTATTAATGGAAAATATTTGTTGAAGTTTTGCTCTCTGACCTGGTTGGACTGATCATAGAGCTCAGAGAATGAAAAAACTTCATCAAAATAATCTGACAGAGCTACAAATCTTCTTCATTATTTCAAAATCTACATTCCTCCATGAAATCTATTTTCCTTAAACACACTATTACGTAATTAGTCGATGAAAGATTAAGTGTTACATAGTAGTACCGTTAGTTTTTTATTTCTTGTAAAAAATAAACGAGTATAAATAAGCAAACAAATAAATAAATAGTTTTCTATTCTGGTTTTCACTCATCTAAATTTATTATTATCTCTAACGAAACATTGTTTGACAAAATAATTGACAATTGAATATAATGAATTCAGTGTTTTTTTAATTTTCTTTTTATTTTTTTCTTTAAATAATATTAAAATGTATTTTTCTTGAAAAACAAAACAAAAACAACAACAAAACTAAATCAGGTCAAGCATAAATAATTAAATTATGTAATGGATTCATTCGTCAAGGTAATATTATCAACTAATTAAATAGTAAAGCAACAACAACGTTGGGAAGAGTGAATTTTTTTGTATTTTTGTTCGTTTTTTTCAATTCAGAACACATTAGGAGGATATTTAAAAAAAATAAAAATAAAAAAATTAATTTCCTATAGAATGAATTACACTATTCCCTAAATATAGCTTATATTCATGCTAAATTAAATATTTTATAAAATAATAAAAAATAATTTTCTCTTATTTCAATAGTTAATTAATTAATTTAAGTAAATGTAACGAATACTATAAAGATGATAACCATTGTCCTGGAAAACTTTCAATTCTATTTGCTTGATTATAAGTAAATAAAAAGAAGAAAACAAAGAAGAAAAAGAAGAGAAAAAAAAGAATCTGTGTTAAGTTGACCTTAAATTTGTGAATTCATTTTCCTAACTAAAACAAAGAAACAATAAACGAGAAATGATAATCCAAACAACAATAAGAAACAAAATTAGTTAATGGGTAATGCACTAGTTAAAGTAAGCTTATCAAATTTCGATTGATACATATCAACAATGATCTGTAACTTTAGTATATAAGTAATCAAAACCAAACATTTAATATTTATCACTTCGTCATTGGTTATTTTGATAAGGTGATTTTAGTGTAAAAGGGAATCACAGCACATTGTTGTACTGAATTCTATACTTTAAAAATTAAAATAAGTATTCGAATGAAATGTTACATGTTGATAAAGCAACTACTAAAACTTATCAGAAGGGGTTTTGTGAAGATTTCAGCAATTTTATAATTTAACTCATGCGTTAATGAAAGCTAGACCACAATGGAAAACCTGGAATCACTCGAGGTTGTTTCGTCCTAGTATGAGACTCCTCATCAGTGCTCACCCACGATCCTGCCTTGCGAGATTCGAACCCAGAACCTATTGGTCTCGCGCGCGAAGGCTTCACCTCTAGACCACTGGGCCTTAAGACTTAATTCAACTATAATTCATTCTTGTATTAGTTATCTGAATCTTTCTATTGATGTTTAGTACTGCAATTAAACAGTCTCTTATCAACAAATGTGCATCTTATGTGGATTGCCTCGATATAACTTTGAATCACATGCAGAGGAGGGTTCAATTATTATTCAAAGAATTATCGTCGTGTACTAAAACGACTAAACCAGCCATTTTCTAGCTGTAGAAGTATTACAACTAAACTGACTGTTTACGATTTATTTGTATTAGATCATAATGAATTATAACTTTTTGTACTTATGCTTTATCATAAAGAAATTTATACATTATTACGATAGTAAATACTAGACACCCAAACAGAAACATTGTAGTTCATGGTACATTTTAATTTTGTCTGTTTTTTAAGCAAAATGAGAGAAAAAATATATACTATAATTCAAGCATTATATATACGATGGCTGGAAAAATCATCGTAACAGCTGAACTGATAAAAAAGAAACTATATTGAGTGAATATGCATAGAAGATAATGACTATTAAAGTATTTTTTGAATAATTACAATACGGTTGCATGTTAAACATTATTTATTAGTTGATTACATCACTAGTGTTGAGAAATCTATATTGTGCCAGAATTGATAGCTTTGAATAAAGTAATTATAATCTTTAATGTAAGTTATTTTCTCCATTTAGTGTTAGCTTACTTATCGTATAATCCATACAGTAGAGGTGATTGTTTTTATAGATTAATTTAATTTCAATGGTTAAGACCATGAGTCAATTGAAGCTAGACCACCATGGAAAACTTGGGAGTACTGGACGGCCGTTTCATTCTATTGTGGGACTCCTCGGCAGTGTGTATCCACGATCTCGCCTAGCGAGATTCCAACTGAGGACCCATCAGTCTAGCGCACGGGCGCTTAGCCACTAGACCACTGAGCCGGTCTGCATCCAACGGTGTTAATGTCTATCTTCAACTAATCCACGAAACTGAGCGACACATCCACCGATGTCTTCAGTGATTTACTATCTCACAACAAACCTGGTTGAACTCCACTGGTGACTGCTTCTCACTAGAACTCCAGATTTATTTAACTAAGAACTATAGATCCCAGGAATATTGTTTTAATTGTATAGTATTGAAGGTTAACTGTTCATAGTATGGCATGCACTAGTAAATCTTTGTTTTACAATTCTTAACTGTAAATAAGTTCAATAATGGACTTTATAATACTTTTGTTAGATAAAAGATGAACAGAGAGTATATGTAGAAGAAGTTGATTTGAAGTGAATATTTTTCATTCTTTTTTCTAACAAGTACCTTTACATTGTAATTCACTATTTTCTAACACTTTGATAGGTACTTAGTATTTCAGGCTCGTCATATGTATTTGACATCGTTGAATTTTGTTATTACTTAAATATTGTTTAGTATAGCCAAGTATGTTTAGTCTTCTCAACTCAGATCTGAATATGTTTGCGATTTGTGATAATATTTATTTATTTATTTTTAAAATTGATTTCAACTGTTAATGGTTATGAAAATAGGAAAATGCTAGTGTGGTAGTTACGTAAAATTTCAATCTTTTGGAATGTTTCTATGAACTATGATATTTCCGAAATTAAATTAATTTCAGAATCGAAATGTTGTAATGACCATATACCAGATAAGTTAATGCTACACCGATGTGTATTGGTAATAGTGCTTTCTAAATCTTATTGTTAAATAAATTTTAACAGCATGGATATTATCTGAACTATATTTAATGTGTATAAAATACAAATACACACACGATAGTTCTCCATATGAAGAAGTATGGATGACCTCGTAAAACAAACAATAGCCATAGGCCTAAATCTGTATCAGTGATTCCAACAATCAAAACTATACATTTGAGTGTCATAACTATATGAGTTTTATTTGGTTCACAAGTCAATCTAATTTAGACAACCACTAAAAACCTGAAAACACTGCTTGGCCACTTTGTCCTAATACAGGACTCATCAACAGCAAGCAACTGCAACCCTGTATAAAGGAATCCAACCCAAGACCTTTGGTCTCACGTGTGAACGTCCAACCTCTATAACATGAAGCTAGGACTCAACGGTGTACAAATCTAACTTCAATCAGTCCACAATATTGAACGACCAACTTTCATTCTCTTCTGTGATTACTTTCTTCACATATGACATAGTTGAACTTCACTGGTAAAGGCTACTCATTAAATATCTTTAAATTTTGTCTTAAAGCTAATCAAAAATGGGTGCATTCTAGTTGTCAGTATGAAATTGTGGAGAATGTTTGTTTTCGTATGGGTCTACTGGCATCTCTAACCTTTTCACTGTGAGTACTGGTATATCTAAAGCTAAGTCGTATATAGTCTGTGAAAGTGTATTGTATCTCTTATTCTTCATGTAATAACAGTAAACTACAGTCTTTTAAAAATCTGAAAGTTTAAAGAAAATTCAACTATTAAATAATCCTGTTTTAACATCAAACGATGATTTTAGAATCATTTCACGGACCTTCTTAAGTTTGTACACATGATTACTAACATAAATCTAATGTGACAGCTAGTACCATACAGTATTTCATTTAATTTAATTCAAGTAAATTGTAATTATCAACGTTGTTCAATAATAATAATAATAACAATAATAGCTTATTATCCAGTGTAATGAGGTTTCAAATTGGACGAGATTATAATTTATGGACGAACCAATCAGGTATAAGATAACAGGTCTTGGATTTCGGCTCGAAATTCACTCATCTATTTGGCCAAATAGATTCATAGTATTATAACTGATGTCAGTTCGTGATGAAAACCCTAAATCTAATTCTTAACCTTAATCATCTACTGTAAATCATAATTCTAATGCCTTACACTGGTTGATAGGCCTCATGTTGTCTTGGTTATTAGGTAGACAATCTCAAGGTCACTCTAGTGTCGCTCAAATGTCATTCATAAGTTGTAGTCTCACCTCGGATTGTTTTCAAATTATTTCCTTTATTATCCTTGTCTCCTTATACCTTCCATTTCTAGTCTATTTGACCTTTTATTTCTATGCATAAATGTATGATCAGATTGTTGGAAATGTATTGCGTTAATACATCACACAGTTCTGATAATCTTCATCTTATTACACAATCGAAATTTATTAAAAGAACTAATTGCTTTAATTAATAAATTGATTCTTATTTAATGATATTTCACAAATTCTTTTAGTACATTTTTCATTAAATATCCTTAATCAAGAAACAATACAAGAAACTATAGTCAGAATAGAAAACAGTCTGTTTGTTTCTACTTTACCTAGACTAAAGTAAAAAAACACATCGTGGATGCGCACTGCTGAGGAGTCCCACAACAGGACGAAACGATCGTCCAGTGCTTTCAGGTTTTCCATGGTGGTATAGCTACAATCGATTCGTGATTTCAACTATTAACATTATTAGTTATAACGTTTGGATTGGAAGCTAAAAATAGTTTACAGTATTAATAACTGAATTCCAATTCAGTGTGTCGAAGATGAATTTGTTATGAAATCTAAACATCTTATGGATTATTGATATTCACTACAAAAAGTTATAAACAGCTAGACGAAATATCTTTCTACTGTAATCAGGATCTTATTGATAATAAATGTAAGAATTGTATTTGAAATAACCCCAGAGATTAAAATTTAAATTATATGAAATCTTTCTGTTGGCTTATCTGTTCGAGCCTCTGTTAAGAAATAGTCAAAATAACGATTATCAAAGGCAAATACAATTTCAAAACAATTCTATACGAACACTTGTTTAAGCTTGTTCAAATCCTGAATTTTCATAGATATTTAGAATATGAGTCACCTTATCTGAACTTCGTTTGGCATATGATGTACATGAGTGTGTTTATGTATGGTATTGTTGTAATAGTTTAGTGAACAAATGAAGCCCTAAGTTTATTAGTGAAGTGACCGTTTTGTTTATTATAATACTAAAAGCACATATGAGTACATAAGAGTACATATGAAATCCATTGAAGCATGTATTCATTGATAATGGTCATGTTATTCTTGAATTATAATGTTAAACTGGGAGTATTTGAAGACATAATATTAGCAAAATTACTGACTCAAAGATCTGTTATTGTTGGAGTCATGTTATGGTCGATAGAGTTTTCATTTATTAATCAACCATTGCCATGACGTAGTTGTCTGTATTTCATTTCTTCTATTCACATTGTTTATATTCACCACAAACATATATGACTTCACTTATTATTCGTTCTTTTGAAGAAGGAAAATCTTTTTTGTTTCCACTAATGTTCCGGTTCTAAAGAGTGATATGTAATTACTGATCTACTCTGAAACGTTTTTAAATTTGTGGACGACTTAGAAATACATTTCAAAAATTGTTTGTGTTCTTTCACTTTCACATTTAATTACCTGAATATTTCTCCATCATATTCACTATTACACTTACTACCTTTGGCTATATAGACGCAGTTTCTATCATCGTTGTTTCCTAGTTTCTTTTAAACTGCTCGTTTAAATTTTAATGAGTGTTTATATAAATTGATTACTGATGATTTTATTTCTTGGGAATCAATGATCTATTTTTATGGCACATCCATTATAGTTCCTTTAAGTTACAATATTGTACACTTATCATGAATTGATATAATGCAACCTCATTGATTTCTTATTTTTATGGAGCATTGTCGTATAAAAATGATGCTCTGTTTCATGTATTTACATACACCAAAAATATTTTCCAATAGAAACAATGGAAAAATTCATGTGTTAACAGGCAGTAAACGTATGTCATTAAAACTCGTTTTAGGAAACTAATGGTTACGACTAATTTTCCAAGATGTGATTGAACATAAGTTTAAGTTAATCAAGTTTTAACTAAATAACAATTAATGTTTAGTAAGGACATAAAAGGTCGATCGTAAATAATGATAAAAACTTTAAACAATGTCAGAATTTAGATAATACTTCACAATTTTCCACAGAAGTATCCAACTCAACGGCATCCTAAAAGAACTCAATAGCTGCCATCAATCAATCAAATTCGTAGAATCAGCGTTATTCTTTAAGTCCTATTTTTCGGCCATCCTGTCAAAACAATGAAAGGTTTATTACTCCAAGTATTGATGTACAAAAAGTCATCCTGGAATGATCAGTACACGAACTTCTAAAGTTGAGTCGCATTTAGATTGGAGAAAAACTTAATTTACTCTCAGTCATCACTGGACTCCTCAGCAATGTGCATCCACGATCCCGCCCCACGAGATTCGAACTTAAAACCCATTGGTCTCGCGCGCGAACGCTTCACCTCTAGACCACTGAGCCGGCTTACCTGCGTTGATATTATTTGTAGTCCACTGAATGCACAGATAAATTATACATGCAACTGAAATTATCATTGAGAATCTTAATGATAATCTCCATCGATTTCAAGTGACTGAAATCTTAAGAAATAAAAGTAAAAAAATAAAAAATGAATTTAATTCTGACTTGTATGATTGTATACAAATAAAATATATGGATGATATCTAAAAACATTCGTCTAAATGTTATTGAATATTTTCATAGTATTTAGGCGCCAATTTGATATGAGACATTAAAGAAAATCAATGTATTAGTAAAATCTCAGCGAATTGGAATTTGAAATAAATCTAACGTTTCACCTGACAATCTATTCTATACCTTTTCGAAAAAATTTTAATCAAACATCAAAATGATTGAATATTGATTGATTGGATGATGTATTTAGTATACAGTGGACCAGAAAACTATGTACTTATTTCTACTCGACAATTTTGATGTTTGACACATCCACCATTGTCATCAGTGAGTTACCATCTCACAACAGATCCAGTTGAACTCCAGTGGTCACTGTTTCTCACTAGAACTCCATAAAATACCTCTTGAAGCCAGTCATTAGTGAGCAAATGTTGATTACTATCAGATGGGATTTTGTGGAGATTTTAGTAATTTCAACAGTTGGGATCATGAGCCAATTGAAGTTAGACCGCCATAGAAAACCTGGAAGCACTGGACTGTCGTTTCGTCCTATTGTGGGACTGCTCAGCAATGCGCATACACGATCCCGCCTCGCGAGATATTTGATTAAACTTCCTTGAAAATAGTTGAACCAGATTGTCAGATCAAATCTTGAATTCGCTTCAAATTTATTCTTTGAGATTTTAAAAATACATTCTTACTCTTACATGGATGATACATTTCATTTTAAATATTTCCTTAGTATGTTTGATCTATTAACAATTGTACTATATAAGGGATGCATAATTGGATCATCATAGACACTAGTAAAGTGTAATATGAAAATAAATTTATAATATTGGTATAGTAACTGTTTATGGAAAACAAAACCAGAATATGATATTTGATAATGTTTCTTATAAAGTTTACTTAAATTATTAGTCTATCATTTTCATATTAATATTTATTAAAGTTTTCAATTCCTTTAAAATTCTTTTTTTTTTATTTTTTTTTAAAAATAAACAAATAGTATCATTATTGAATTATCGTGAAGGTCTTGATACAATTGATGAAGGTAATAGTTCACCTTGTAATCCAACTATAAATAATCAACATTTATATCAATCACAGTCAATTTCTCAAATTGAACAATATATAAATAATGATACTACTCATAAAGAATATTATCAATTCATTGATGGAAATATTCAAAATCAATTAAAATCATCAAATATTCATGATAATACTGAAAATTTATTAAAGATTGATTCATCTAAAATGAATTACGAAAAGAATTTCAATAAAGAATACGACAGTGGTAGTATAGAATTACAACAAACGAATACAAATAAAATGAATCAATTTAGAAAATGTCATGAAAAATTAAAAAATAATTGTAAAATATGTTTAAAACATATAAAATTACCTATATGGTTATCTAATTTATTATTATGGATTTATACACATTTAAGTGGAGTATTTACTTATGGATTATTTCTATTAGCTATATATGCATGTATTATATCGATTAAAGCAAATATTGCTTTACCACCACAATGTCGTTTAATTTCTGTTATAAAAAGAATAGATAAATTATCAAATATTTCTATGAATGATAATCAATCCTCAGGGAGTAAATTTGTAAAAGCACTTGAATGTCGTCATGGGGAAGCTTTAAGTATACTTATTTTCTATGGTTTTGGTTTTATGTTTGGAGAAATAATGGAGCTTCTACATTTACCTGGATTATTAGGTATGTTTTATTGTGTTATAAAATGGAATTTATTAACAATTTTAATAAGTTTAATAGGAAGGTATATATTTTAATCTGTTTGTTGATACAATATGAAAGAACTTTAATTCTAAATTATTTTAAAGAAATATGTGGAATGAAATACAGGTTAACAAAGAAAATCTTCACGGTGGTCTCTTTTACTATAGTTGACATTTTGTTCAGGATTGTCTAATTTAAAAAAAGAGTTTTGCTCAGTCAATAAAAAAAAGATATTAAAAGTGAATAAAAAATTTGATCTATGGAATATAGTTGTGTAATAATCCAAGGGCAATAAGATGAAGACAGTACAAAGAGAGATGTGAAAGATAAATAACCACTTAAATGAATACAGAGAAGACAAACATGAGATGGACATTTGTCAAAAACAACCTACAAACTGAGAAGGGGGTGGGAATTATAGCAATGATAAAGTATGGGATTGAATAAATTGCTTCTACATACAGATCAGGTTTAAATTAATGAATCACCAAATCATCTGCTATCCACAGATTTCCTATCCAACTTCCCTTACAAACAGTTTGTTAAACATTAAATAAAGATTCTGGTAAAAATATATGATAAACAATGAATAGATGCTCAGAAAGGGAACTAATGAGTAACTTTTGACTCATTTTCAGATAGCCATGATATTTGGTGCTTCGAAATGCGTTTGGAAGCTCTGTAGACCTCTTTGTATAGACAATAGAACATGCTCAACAGGAGCATGTAATCTGGTAAATACAAATTATGGCAGTCTAAAAGCAAACTTATCTTTAACAAATCCTTGGATCATTTATAAACTGAAGAGGATTTTCTAAATGGATTTTTATATTACCAAAATACTTGGATGTTCATCTCATTGGTTACACCATACAGTCCAAGTTTTTTTATTATGTTATTACTATGATCATAAATAGTGTTTGGATCTGGCCTTTTAAAATTTCACAATCCTGGTAAACCAACATTTGAGTACATAAGATTATGTGTTGTTTGTTAAGGAGCACCTAAACTTTAGTCTAGATAAACTAAATGCTGCGATAGCTCAAGTCTTTTACGCGTTAGCTTGTTAAAGATAACATAAAATGATCTGTACCCTCCCCCAAAAATTCAGTTTTTCTAAAGCTTCTTACATGTCTTCATTCGTATACCATAATAGTCAAAACATTCCAATCAAGAAGTCATTTAATAATTGATCATAAGACTGGAAACTTTATGCTACCAATGTAATCCATTAAATTATACACATCATTATTACCAGAACATAGAAATATTTATGTATAACTGTTAAGTAAACAACTACACTTGAGATTTCTTTTATAAACTTGTTCATTTAATAAGTTCATGTTCTTATGCCTTCCGTTATGAGAGGTCTATTTACTGTCGCAATAGATGTAGATGTAGACAGCTAATCAATCGATTATGATCCGAATATTTTAACTAATGAATAACTAATCAAAATAGTTTTAGAAACATATCAATTTTCAATTAAAAAAAGTATTAAAAATAATTTATTTTCTCCATTGTCACAAATGAATTTCACATCTTATTTGTATTTGTTCCTCTGTTAATTGTATTTTATGAGACTTTATGCTTGTTGCAGATAAAAACACAGAATTTTTGTATATTGTAATGTTATAGCTCAGTATACGATTATTGCAAGAGAAAAAAGGAATATTACATAACGAGATATAACAATCAGATGAAGCATTAATCACAAATGTAGATTATTAAATTTTTAACATATAGACATTTTTCTACATCTCTTGTGACAAATACTCTAACAACATGCTCACTGTCATAAATAATATGATGTTAGAGACAATAAAGTTAAAACTATTTTTTGGTTGAATCCATGAGTCAATTAGAGCCAGATCACCATGTAACCATATAATGATTAGTATCAGAAGGGGTTTTGTGGGAATTTAAGCAATTTTATAGTTGATTTCAAAAATTATTTTCCAGAAGTCAAATGTTTATACTTAAGGAGACACTGTGGCTCAGACGATGAAAACGTTAAACCAAAGTTTTAATACTGGAGCAACATTATATATTCACTACGATTATTTTTACTTCTTCAAGCTTTAATATAATGACATTCAGTGAACATCATATATATATATTTAGAATTATGTAGAATTAATTCTGCACATGAAATAAAATACAACTCATTGAATATTACAATTAAGTTAATGTTTACTTAATGTTTCAATTTTAATGAATGACACTTGTTCAGTCAGAGACATAAGCTAGTGAACATAGAAATGTTAGTTTGTAGGATAAACATGTGAGATTTTTCGTTGTTGCGTTAACTTGGAAGATTCATTAAAAGTGATTGATTACAAACTACTAATACCGAGTAAAATATTAAATTATATGATTTATCGTATTGCACAATCCATTAGTTCATTAGTTTTACACTCCTGTTTTACTAATTTTAATAAAAGGAGAGACAATTAGACTTCGTAACAACAGTTAGATTCGTAAAAGTATGGTAAAAGTACCTAAGAATACACACAGATCCCATTGAATTTACTTACTTCTAATAACAATAAGACGCTTTTAGAAATACTTTATTCATAAAAATTTGGAGTTAACTGACTTAGCATACTAACAGATATCTTATTTGTATTTACAACGTCTTCTACAACATACTTTTACAAAGTTTAACTACTATCCTAATGTTATGATCCAATTTCAGTTATGTAACAACATTCAGCTTTGAAAATTTTTTTCATAAACTCAATTCTGAATAAAACCAATTGTATAATGTTGAAAATAATCATTCATCTCCTAACACTGTTAAGAATGATTCGATAAATTTATGAATACCCTATTTGTATTTTGTACACTATGAACAGTACAATGTAGTGATGCATTTGAATTGAAAGTTCTAGTTACGTAACAAAGTTTGTCACTGTCCACAAATATAAGAAAAAATTATTTCGTTTATATTAGGTTAGGGTAACTTCCATGACATCATCTTTTCATTTTATTATTTTAACCAATTCGTCCTTTAATATCAGTGTTAGTTTTCACCTATTTCATTCATTTCAGTTGTTTATCTAATATTTTCTTCTCTTTCGGAGATTGATATTTGTACTATAATCTCTTACTTCTATCATAAATCCTAACTACTTTTTATGTTATCGTACATAGATGTAAATTTGTCTTGATTGTTTGTTTTACCGAGAAATTACAGTTAACAGTTTATTTTCTCGTTAGTAAACAAAATATAATTTACTTAGATATCATCCATTTAGTTTATATAGTGTTCAGTTGTTAGAAAGTTAAGAGAAGCTTTGAAACAATATTAATTCATTTAATTGAAAAAGTTTGATTTACATCGCTTCATTTAAAAGTATATGGAAACAGGGGGTCTGGTTTAAAGATTATAATAACTGACCTAATACCTTATTGATTTTATATCAATATAATCGACGAAAATAAATTTCAATAGTTGAAATCATGAGTCAATTGAAGCTAGACCACCATGGATAACCTGAAAGCACCGGACGGCCATTTCATTCTGGTATGGGACTCCTCAGCAGTGCGCGTCCACGGACCCGCCCCCCCGCGAGATTCAAACCCATGACCTATCAGTCTCACGCGCGAGCGCTTAGTCACTGGACGACTGAGCCGACATCCACAAAACCCCTTCTGATAAAAATAAATTTCATCAGATTTATCTGTTAAAAGGATTGTGCTCTTGTGTTCTCAAAACTTATTACATAAAGGTAATATCATTCAACTAGGTCAAAAAGTAATACAATTTTTGTCATCGAATGGTTAGTTACTCAAGTGAATAGACATTTAAGTAAACACCAGGGTTATTTTTATGAATTACGTTTATTAATAAGTTCGACTCCGTAATAAACTACAATGTGTTGTTCAAAAAAAGGATATAAAAATACATGAGTTATTTTTCAGATACTTTGTTAGTAAATAAAGCCTTAATACTTATGTGACAGCAAATAAGTATAAAGATGTTTCGTTATTGAATATAATCAGATTATTCAATAAAGTGTATATAATCTACACAGGAATTTCTTAAATGCTATAAAATAACATATTTAAACATAATCTTTACCCTAGTAGCTCATTTGCGTGATTCTTATGTTTAGTCATGTTGAACAAATAATTATTAAGGAATTGAAATTTTATGAAACTTATATCTGTTAACAATAGTTTCTTTTCTTCTAATTATTAATGAATAAGATTTACTGTTTTTAATTACATGATTTAGAAAAGGTAAGATTATGCTAGAGATATGATTTAAACAACACAGATTACTATTTAATCTACTGATGGAGAAACTGATTATCCAACGTTACTTTAGAGAAGTAACGAAATGCAAACCATCATGTTTTATTCTCTGAAGAAGTGACTTACACTAAGCCACGAAACGTCAGAAAATCTAATTTTCTACTCATTGGGATATTACAAATATATTATTTATTTACATCATGTTTTAGTTCATTTGGTACAGTTTGTTTGAATCTTTCCATTGATGTTTAGGAATGCAATTGATCAGATTCTTATTAGCATATGTGCATCCTGTGTGGATTACCTTGATATTATCTTAAATAACAAGAATTATAAGCAAAGATAGATAGTGGCTAGCAGTAGAAACTAGGGCACGTGTTTCGTCCTATTTGGGACTCGCCAGCTGAATGTATCTGCATCACAGTATTGGTGTTCACTGCGGGACACAAACGTGCAATGCGAAATGAATTTAAACTTCATCCCATTGCACAAGCAAGTAACTATCAGGACTCAGTAGCTAAGTGGAAAACTCAATGGTGTTTGAAGCAATCGGTACTAGCTTCGAATTCTGGAGTAAACATTAACTCTGCAATGCAGGTGCATTCAACCGACGAGTCCTAAATAGGACGAAACATGCGTCTTGGATTCCACTGCTAGCCACTATCCATCTATGCTGACAATGTATTATCTTTTAAACTTTCGTTTCCCATCATTTAGTGTTTACCTGAATAAACGAAATATTTTCAAGTTCAAGTTGACATAAAGCTTAAATAACTTGTTATTAGGATTTCCCTAAGTATCAATTATATATTTACAGATGATTTAAAACCAAATCAAATATTCATCTTGATAGAGTTAAAAGAAAATATTGAAACAATTGCATATGTTTTTATGATCTTACCACTTTGAAAGACCATCTGTTCATAATTCTTTTCAATATACATCATAACTTCATGCAGATCAACATAAAATAATCATCATTAATTATTCTCATTGAATAACAACAAATTAAATTACATAATTGATGACCAATATTCTTTTGTCTGTAAGAAAGGAAAAAAATATGCATCTTTGTTTATTATAAATGAAGTATAAAAATACAAACTTACTTTATGCTAAATTATAACAGTCTTCATTTAGTTTTCTGTAGTACACACCGAATGAATAAAAATTGACATAATCGTAAGGATATATGTAAAATATATTAGTGCGGTTTTAATAAAAGCTTATGAAGCTTCAATTCAAGAACTGATAGAAATATTCTATGTTACAAAAAACATGCCAAATACAGCTTCTAAGATTATCTTTATATGAAACGAATACAATTTGCTACAACATGTAAAACAGTTCATTTCTGTCGTTTTATTTAATACAGTCAATTCAGGTGGGGTTTTATGTTTTTCTCAAGAATTGAGCCGATTATTTCGTCTATCTATGCATGTTCGATACCTAACTATTGATTTATCCAATAAAATGATGAAACCTTTATATTAGACGAAATGGGGTTATCACAACTTGAAACTATATCTTAGCAGAAGTCTACGATTATTTAATACAATTGACTTATCTTTAGATTAATGTAATAAAAAAACTTTCTTATTAGGTAATGAATTTTCATTAAGATACTCCACATAAGTGTTGTATTCTACTAAAAAGTGTACTGTTAAATGGTTAATAAACAGGTCTATAAACATAACTAATCATCAATGATTCCCATTACTTATCAACTAGTTTCAAATCATGATTAAAATCTCTTCAATCAACTATTGAATTTATAATTATGTATAGAACAAAATAAACTTAAACAAATAGGTATTATATTAAATTTATGTTACGGTCAATTAGAAATTCATAATATATTCGTGTTCAAATAATAAGAGGACAATTTCTTTCCATTCAACATTACAGCCTAAGGCATTACGTGTTCGGAAATAAAATAAAATAATAATTAGAAATTTCTTTCATGAACTAAAAATTTCAACAACAAAAATATCAAACAAACAAACAAACATCGATAATCCAAAATTTAATCAGTAATATCTCTGGATGATAAGATACTGGTTAAAGTTCAATGGTTCTTAAAATCTAAACTGATGTAATGGATAAGTGTATAAATATAATTCAAAATGCCTGGTTACTATTTATTGAATCATATAAATTATCTATAGTTCTTAGTATAACATTGTTTTGAATTAAGATCAACTTGTGCTTGTTAAATATAAAATGCTCATTTTTAAACACTATACAATATGTTATGTATGCATATTTTTTTCTGGTTAGCATGTTTTAGCGAGTTAGTTTTCTACGGGATTAGGTCACTAACCCCACGCCAAACCCTCCTCCCTTACCCGGGTTCGGGACCGGCAGTAACTCTAGAAAAGCTAAAGGCGGAGTTTTATGTATCCATAAGTACAGCAAAATATTCGTTGAGATAGGAAAATTAAAAAATTGTAGTGAACGAGAACACAAGTACGGGACAATTGAATGTATTTGAATATAAAATTACAGAACATCTTAGTAAAATCTGACAACCATAAAGTAAATACTTCATTTGAAAAATGTCAATCAACTGTTTCAAACTTGACTGTTTCTTTAGTAAATTTTAATAAATTGTCTCAGACTACATTGTTCTTTCGATTCTACACTAAGCATTCTTTGTTTTCGTTCTCTTTTCTTTGATCTACTTAACATTCTGCCTCCAGGCATTTTATTTTCGATTGATGATAAACACTACTTATACCTGTCGAAATCAGTAACACACATCACAAACTTACAGGAAATTTAAAAAAAATTTGTGACATTATAGTTACAATTTTAAAGGGACATTTATACATCGGATTGGATTGCAATCTAGGTATTACTATTACTGATTAAGAGAATTTGAAGAAGTTAAAATTTTCATATATTACTATTCAGACCTGGTTTTACTTAAAAGATGCCTCTAAGTGAATAATTCTGGGTGTTAATAATTTAATTTTGATCATGAAGGAGAAATTAGGCAATTCAGAGAAAAAAGTTTGTTTTCGATGATTCCATTTACTCAAGCTGTACAGTCGTATTTATAGCTAATTTTTTGTTGCTAAAATAGTAGTCCATAATGTGAAGGGATCTCTTGTTATAAACTGAAAATAAAATATTGGAAGGATGTTATTTAAAGAATGGCTAGTAAAAAAGTGGTAAAGTGAAGTTAATTGCCCAATCGATAGCTATTAAGAACCTAATAACTTAATGATGAAATAATTGTATAATTTATAGTTGTGAAAGGAGTAGAACTGATAAAATAAAAAAATTAAAAAGAACGATAGATTGTGGGAGATGGAAGGAGCAATCAAGCACATAGAAACATGAGGGACTTAACATGTTTTTATATGCAAATTTTAGGCATGGGCTGGTGGATAATAATAGCCTCTGCTGTAAATAAGTTTGTTTTTATCTGGTTATCTATCGACCCGACTTTACTTTGTCTTTTCTAGTCAGCCCATGTTTCGGTGTTGTATCAAGGATAATCCCCCACTTTGCGTCGAATCGAAATGCATCTATCAGTTTATTTGATTATGTGGTGCAGATTATATATTCCACATTGAGCTATTGAACGCATCCAGAATACCGTCGACATTGATATTTTGTCACAAATAATGAAAGTATCTCTTATATATCTCTTGTGTAGATAGAAGCTGTCAATTGTTGTTTTAAAGATAGTGTTTTCAAGATTAGCAAGCTTGCATCGCGGGACCAAAAGGTACTGGGTTGAATCATTAGTAGAATGATGGGTATTCACTTCTGTAAAGTTCTAAATTAAGATGAAACAACCATTTTTCGTTTTCTAACTGATGTTAATCTATGTTTAAAGTAACCCTTTTCATTGAGTTAATCATCATAGTAGGATTTGAACAGTTAGCTAATTAAAGTTTCATTTTTATTCAGCGCAAAATAGCAGAATCATTTAATGCATTACAAATCTTAATAAATAATTACAAAATTAGACATGATATCAGGGAAGCAAGTTTATCGACTTATAAATTATCTTCAACGAATGCAATGAATTTTTTCAAAGAAAAAAACAACACAGCAACAAACAAACAACATAAAATTGAACAGTCCATAAGTTATGGCGAATTCGTTTTTATATAACTTGCACTTTTAAATTCTTTAAGTTGGAAATTGTCAAAGTATATTGTGAATTAATTTTCATGCAGATAAGAAATGTACAAATACACTATTTATCTAGAAGTAGAAACGTGAACAAAAATGTGCTGAAAGTGTAGAGGCATACATTCATATATATATATATATATCCCATACACATAGAGAGAAGTTTTGCTTTACACGTCATATACGATATAACTATTCTTTCGATTCAGTCTACATTATTTTTTGTCATTTTAACTTGGAAATGATCAAGACATGTGATTGTTGAAATGTCTTCTAATTCAATTTACATCATTCTTTTAAACTAAATAAGAATAGGATTGTAGTTATGTTCACATTTATTAATATGAATGTATAAAACATAAATTTATTATCTCTTAAAGAATAAACATTTGTTATAGGAAAATTGAATCTAATATAGAAGTGATAAATATAATCAGATAGGGGTTTTGTAGAAATTGTATTGAATTCATGAGTCAATCAACGCTAAACCACCATGGAAACACTTGAAGTATTGGATGGCTGTTTCGTCCTATTTTGGGACTCCTCAGCTGTACGCATCCACGATCCCGCCTCGCGAGAATCGAGCCCTGGACCTGGTAAATATATGTATATGTATTTGGTTGGTTATTTGTAGGTTGATTATTA
Organism: Schistosoma spindalis; assembly: GCA_946903255.1. Classification (NCBI taxonomy): domain Eukaryota; kingdom Metazoa; phylum Platyhelminthes; class Trematoda; order Strigeidida; family Schistosomatidae; genus Schistosoma; species Schistosoma spindalis. The sequence continues at coordinate 16,274,565 of OX336420.1, forward strand.
TTATAAGAATAGTTTATTATTATACTAATTTCTGTTGTGAATGAATGTAGCCAGCTATTGAGGTAATTAAATAAAATTAGTTATACTGTAGCTATTTTACTTGTAAATATTTCATTATTTTACTTAGTAATATAAGTTTCAGAGTATATCATAAAAATATTTTATTTATCCCATTCATTTTATTGTGGCTGGCATCTTTGATTTCCTCTCTTCTGCCATTGGTTGATTTATTCAAGATGGGAAAACATCAGTTCATCGAAAAATTCTCTTTGGAATAGTTCATGTTCCAAGCTGTACAATAGTTAACATATACTCCGAAATAATGGTCAGTTGTACGTCTATTATTATTAATAGTGTGGTGTGTGCTACTGATGTCGTTAGATATAAGTAGTATGTATCATCAGTCAAAAGTGAAATGACTGGCAGCCAAAGGTTAAGACGATCGAAGAAAAGAGGAAGAGAACAGAGATTGATTGATGTGGAAACGAAGGAACAATAGAGTCTGAAACGATTGGATGATATTTTGCAAATGAAGTATTTACTGTATGATTCTCAGGTTCAAAGACATTGCATTGTCCCCACCTATGTTCTCGTTCACCATATTAGTAACAATAGTAGTTTTCTAAACATGGTAACAGAGATAAAATAAAAAATTTAAAAAAAGTTGTTCTTATTAATAAACTAAAAATGGAGGTATCAAGAGCTTGGATATTCACGAAGCAGATATATAAAGTCTAGTAATTGTGAAAAAGAGTTGGGTAGTATGGTATTATGAAAATAGAAATAAGTCATTTGGGGGAGTAATAGGTCAGTAGAGAAGAGGATTGAATGGAAGTGATAGTTTTGGAAAAACAAGAGATTAAGATCGTAATAAACGAAGTAGTTAAATGCGTTTCTTTTTCATACACAGTTCTGGTTTGTTTAGGAAAGAGAAAGCTCACGATCTTTGTGGACGATCTACTTAACTTATACATAACCATGAACAGTGAGTCTATTCCGAATGAATGACACGTATTCAAAAGGTATTCAGTTATAGAGCTTTTTACTAATCCATTCCTATCTCCTTTTAGTCAAACTGATCAACATTCTTAAATTTTCTTCGTGTAAACGCTTCAGCAATTACTTTTATTTCTGTTCAATTAATATAATTGAATCTTTTTTAGGAATAAATTGTTAAGCGTAAAATAACACTGTCCCTAGGTAGTTTAAGCTATTTAACCTTTCGGTGAGGCTTATTTCTATAACGCTTTTCAATGATTAGTCATCTGAACGTTTTGGATTTAGATTTCGTGTCAGTTAATACTTTGAGAGCAAGAAATCATAATTTCTTTTTAAAAAAGGCACCTTTATACATCTTTGTCATTAACCTATTCTGAGTGTTTCTAACTTGTTTTAATAACATTTATTCAGTAAGATTCAATAGTATTTAGCTTATCATCTCTCTCTCTCTCTCTCTCTCTCTCTCTATATATATATATATATATATATATATATATATGACTAGTATGGATTAAAGATTGTTGCCAATTTATATTCTGTGTTTAATTAACATACTGGAGGTTTCTTTAAGAGTAAATTAAACTTTACAATTTTATTATAATGAACTAATAAAAACAAACAGACAAATACTAGAGACCACACTGCAATTCAGGAGTTTTTTTTTGATTAAAGACTTATTTATATCTACTATACAAATGATTTCAGTAGTGATTATTTAACTTTTCTAATTACATCATATTTACTAATCCATGTAAATATGTAGTTCTCTATTTGTTTAAATAATAATAGAAACTATAAATTCATGACCAGTAAAATTTATTTAAGTTTCCACTACACTTATTCTAATGAATTTGTATTTTAACATTATTTATATTCAGCATAGTTAATTCTTCATTGGTTATATATATGTAAGGTTAAGTAATTATTCTATAATATATAGAAAATAGAGTTCATTAAAATTTGTCCGCGTATGGTACTCCTCAGTACTGCGCATCCACAATCCCGCATATGGGACTCGAACCCAGAACCTTCGGTCTCTCTCGCGAACGCCTAACCTCCAGACCACTGAGCTGGTATCCAACGGTGTCAATGTCTAACTTCAACTAATCCACGAAATTGAGTGACATATCCACCATTATATTCTATGAATAACTGCCTCATAACAGACATGATTGAATTCCACTGATGAGGGCTTCACATTAGAATTCAAGGAAATTCATCTTAAAGCTATTCACAAGTGAGCACATGATAATTATCAATATAAAGCTGTGGAGATTGTTGAGTTTAAATAAATTGAGGTTAGGGGTTCGTGCATTCTGGGTTCAAGTCCCGTGTACGGGGTCGTGGGTGCGCACTGCTGAAGAGTCCTATACTAGGGCAAAAAGGTCATCCAATGCTTTCAATTTTTCAATGGTAGTCTAAAACTGATCCATTCATGATATCCGTCTAAACTCCACAACCCTATTCTGTTAATCTTATTCACTGATTTTTTTTCGATTGTACATTAACTCATAATATAATATTTTATTTATTCATCATTCATAAGCAAGATAAGTTAATCTACAAATATCTTATCAATTCTTTCACTAAACTACAAATAAATTAATGAAAATGACAAACATCTCACTTATCCTATTTACTATAGTCAAGAGTTATATATTTAAATTTTAACATAAAATTTTAAACCAATACTACTTTTTATAAAAAGTGATATCTATTTCTATCGATGATATTTAATTCATCGTTAAGTATTATTTAAGTATGGTATTATCTATACAAGAGAAAAAGAAAAAGAATAACAACATTCAGTGTATTAAAATCTTTACAGTGTAAATGTTTAATTTAAGTATTTTCACTTGAAAATGTCCATTATTTTATCAATTAAAAACTCTTCAGTGATATATATATATATATATATATATATATCACAAATGATTGATCACTGGGTGGTGATCGATATCATGTGTGTCAAGTCCTTCTTAGTGCAGATCGAATACTATCGACCAAGTTTCAATGTGTCCACTAGTCTAGGTGACTCAACATTGCGTGCACTATGTTGAGATATGATGGTGGTTGGAGGTAGTCATTAGGAAACCCTGGACCCGAGTTACAGGTATATATATATATATATATATATATACCTGTAACTTATTCACTATTCAGTGTATAAATCAGATTCAAACTCTATGCGTAAATATGCACTAACACATACATACATACATACGTTCGTACGTACATACTACGTACATACATACGTACATACACACACGCATACAATAAAAAAACACATAGACAATAGAACTGTCAACATTGACAAAAAATAATAAGGAGAAAAATATTGTACAATTGCGTAAAAATATAAAAGAACTAAAGTAGGCCAAGTCATAGATACAGTAAAAGATTTCATTACTTTTATGAAAAAATAAATATCATTTATCAAATGGGGTTTTGTGGAGATTTTTAGTAATTTCAATAGTTGAAATCATGAGTTAATTGAATCTAGACCACCATGGAAAACCTGTACGCACTGGACGGCCGTTTCGTCCTAGTATAGAACTCCTCAGCAGTGCGCATCCACGACCTATCAGTCTCGCGCGCGAGCGCTTAACCTCCAAACCACTGAGTCGGCATCCATTAGTGTTAATGTTTGACTTCAACTAATCCACGAAATTGTGCCACCGTACACTAATGTCTTCAGTGAGCTGATATCTCACAACAGACTTGATTGAACTCCACTGGTCACAGCTTCTCACTAGAACTCCAGGAAATTCCTCTTGAAGTCAATCATTTACCACAATGACTATAATACCAAATATAATTGAAGGAATAAACAATTAAAAGAATAAACATAATCATTCAATAGAAAATAAATAAATAAATATCCAGCTTTGATTTTTGTGTTCATTTTTTAAAAAAAAAATGTTTATGACGTATCGTCGGAAGTCATTCACTTTTCTATGGTTCTATTGTTTGTTTGTTTATGCTTTAAACGTATAAAAATAAATCAGGATAGATTTACTATTTCATATTAATTCACTAGTAAAGATGTATGTAATGATGTTTCAATTTAATTATCATTGAAAGAATATAGAATTTATAATTATAATGTACATAGTATTGTCAAACTTAAATAAAATTATATTCAAAATATAGGTTTATATAATCATCATTTGAATGTTTAGAATATAATGTTGACTATTGTTATATTTTAACCATCTATAACTAATGTGTATTGCTTGTTTGAAATGCATCAATGGAGACAAAAAGTAGTTGATTATGTATATTAGATTGAATTATAAAGTTAATATCCGTTTTCTAGTTCTGATTAAACTATTAAGGCCAGTTATATGAATGATATAGATCAGTTATATTTAGGTATTAAATTATTTTATAAAACCTTTAAATTTATATTTAGCTAAATAAGTTGACTCTTTTCTCTGTTTAATTATTTGGAAACTCTTTTTTCTTAATTTTGTGATGATATATTTATTTAAAGAGGCATCGCATGACATCAATTTTGCATAGTAGCGGTGACCAACAATAGGTTTATACGTCATTTGTTTTCTTAGGATCCTGGAACCTATGTTCACTATTGGTTTGGAATGAGGGTTTTCCAACTCCCCTAGGTGGATTCTCTTTATCCATCAAACAACCCGGTTAAAGCGCCGGATATTCGCTTTTCGTCCTCTCAGTTTCGTAAACAACACCGCCTCTTCGAGAAGGGAGTGTATAGGATTTCCCTGGTAGTGGTTGTATTCACGTGGCCATGTAAGAGCATATGGGGAGGGAGAGCTGACTTTCCCCACTCTCGGTTATACCAGGGCACTTGGGAGCAAGAAGCATATTAGTAAGTAACAACGATTATTATTACCAAACAAACAATTGAATGCATGCTTAAAAATCAGTTAGTATTTTAAAACAATTAGCCCCTTTAATAAGTTTACATTAAAAACACACAAAAGATAAACGTCTTCCTTTATTACGAAATGTTTGATTGAGATAGGTCATTTGATTGATATCGAACTGATCTTTTTACTAATGTATAAGTATGTTCAAAGGCGCATACTTAGATCTATTGAAACCTTGACTGTACAAGAATTCAAATTTGCTTTAGGTGTTCAAAAACAGTTTGTTCTCACCTGATACTCAGCCACATAAATATTGATTTATTTGTTATCCACTGTTTGATTTCAAATAGTTTTCTTTATCTGTGTTGATCATTATTTTCTTTTACCTTACCAATTTATTAAATCGACCTGTTGTTTTTCATAAAAAAATGTTTTAACAAGTATATATATGACCAGATTGCATGTTATATATTATGATATCATTACATTGTTTTGATAACCTTCATCAACCCGTTGCATTATTCATATTCAAATTTAACATAAAATGTTTCAATACACAAAACACCACAATAAGAGAGGGGTTTTATGGATATTATGGTAATTATATTGGTTTAATTCATGAGTCAGTTGAAGCTAGACCACCATGGAAAACCTGGAATCAATGGATGTCTAGTTCATCCTAGTATGGGACTCCTTAGCAATAGGCATCCACAATCCCATCCAATACAATGAAAGATGATGTCTTAATTGATTGAAGTTACACCTTAACACCGTTGGATGTCGGCTAAGTGGTCTGGAGGTTAAGCACTTGCAAACGAGACTAATAGGTCCTGTATTCGAATCTCTCGAGGCGAGATAATGAATGTGCACTGCTGAGAAGTTCCATACTAAGATGAAACAGCTGTCTGGTGCTTCCAGGTTTTCTATGATAGTCTAGATTCAACGAACTCATGAATTCAAATATTAAAATTATCATAACTTTATTTCTGTAATATTTTTTAAAAGTTTAAATAATATATTTTACAATGTGTTCATGCGTTTCATTTAGAATAAAAACAGTTAACCAGTAACATTTTAATGTTTAATTCCTAATTGTAAAATTTTATAAAATTTATGATATTGAACTAAGCTTATATAAATGAATAAATCATTATTTATATTCATGGAATAGATTGCTTTGTTTATTATTTAAAACGTGAATGCGAATTGTGTGTTACTTCATGGTAGATATAGTTCGTTTGTTTTTCTTTTTTCATTGTTATCATTCAGTTTATAAATATTATATTTTTTAACATAAATAAATTAATATATTTGTAATATCCCGATGAGTAGAAAAATTAGATTTTCTCACGTTTCGTCACTTAGTGTAAGCCACTTCTTCAAAGAATAAATAACCGAATTAAAATTAATCCAAGTTCAAATAATACAACGGAACAATAAGAATAATATGTGATCAATCAAAAAACAGGCCTGAACAGGTTAATGTCATGTCATTTCGGTCAAGGTGATACATAAGTGACATGTAATTAAATTTGTGTGCATATGTGTGTGCACTGTTTAAGGATGAAAAATTGTGTAACCTTTATGGTGAGAAAGGATAGAGTTTAATTTGTAAGATGATAGTGTGATTTGTAAATAAAATCAGACTAGGTGGCTAGGATCGATAGTTCAAGTAGGATGTAATGTAAGGCCTTCTTTTCTATTGAGAGAAGTAGGATTAAGCATTATATGGAACGCTTCGGGTACTCTCCTTTCTTTTTAATTGGGAAAGCCTTTTCGCGGTATTTTGATATTTTTGAAATCGATTTGGTGGTCGTTGAAAATGGCGTGGACTGATATTGCCGATTTAATTTGAAGTTTATCCAGTTCTGCGGGATTGTTAGGAGCTTTCTTTGTGTACCTAATATGTTCTTTGGCTCGAGTCAAAATTTTGCGAGATGACTCTCCAATATAGAAGGCATCACAATCGATACAACCTATTGAGTCCATTTGTATCTACTCTGTAGGTGATTTTCCTATTATTGAACTGTTGTAAGTTAAATTTAATATTGATTCAATACGAAAATATTTTAAAATTTCTAACACCGTTGGATGCAGACATAATCGTCTAGTGGTTAAGTGTTCGCGCACAAAACCGAAGGTCCTGGGTTCATGTCCTGTGTGCGGGATTAAGGATGCATACTGCTGATGAGTTCCATATTAGGACGAAACGGCTGTCTAGTGCTTCCAAGTTTTTTAACGGTGGTCTAGTTTAGATTGACTTGTGAATTCATCTGTAAACATTTTTGGAATATTTTACTTCGAAGATATTTAAAGAAGCTTTCAGATTCTCTAGAAATTTGGATATAATTTATTGCCTGAAACAGATGACTGTAATATCCACAAAACCCCTTCTGATATTAATTAGTATATATATTTCCAGTGCAATTAAGCAAAATGCTTACCTTACTGATAGCAGACTAGTAATGATGTTGGTGATGATGTTATCATTAGAAACACAAATCTAATATTTTAAATACTTTGTCAGTTTAACGTATAATAATTTCTTTTCAGGTTATACATATGGTTTTTACAGCAAGGAATTATCATATTTATAACCACAATACTTAAAATAGACAATGAAAATATACTATGACATTAAAATTTGATGTTGTCAAAAGTTTGATTATGTTAGTTAATACATTTTCCTTATTCATATACTTTTCTTATGTTAAATATATTTTTTAAATTAAAACAGGCCATTTAAAACAAAAAAGACCATGAATAAGAAAAGTTAGATTTTAAATTCACATCTTGAATTATCAGCGTATACATTTCGATTTAATATTTGGATAAATGAGTCAATCCAATCTGGACCACCATTGAAAACCTGCAAGCACTGGATGGCTGTTTCATCCCAGTGTGGGACTCCTCACTAGTACGCATACACGATCACGCCTCGAGAGATCCCAACCCAGGACCTATCAGTTTCACGCGCGAGCGCTTAACCATTAGACCACTGAGCTGGCATCCAATATCTAACTTCAAACAATCCATGAAATTGCGTCACCGAGACTGGTAGGTGCTGGGTTCGAATCACGCGAGGCGGAATCGTGGACAAAACGGCCGCATAGTGCTTTCAAGTTTTCAATGTTGGTCTAAATTCAATTGACTCATGAATTCAACTATTAAATTACTATAATATCTACAAAACCTCTCTCTGAGTATACATTTTATTTTCATTCCAATGACGATGTTATTTCAGAGTAAAGTAAACATAATTATATAGTGGTAACAAATTGTAAACAATTTTTAATAAAAATTGATTTTACAAAAATGTTTATTATTACGCAATATATTTAAAAAATATTGGTTAATTTTGATGGAGTTTTGTTCTTTGAGCTGGTTGGTTTGGTCTTATTCATAAAAGAAAACTCTCTTAAAATCATCTACTTTAGCTACAAATCTACTCCACCATCTTAATACTGGTTAATGTTTACAATTGTAAACTTTAAAAATTAGACTTTAAATCGAATTGAATAAACAAATTAGCTTGATGTTTTTTTTGATTCGGAAAATATTTTTGTATTTACCATTGATTTGGATAAATAATAATAATTGAAACATATGGTGAAATCCCCTTACATTTTGTTTTCATTAAAGACCGAAATAATTTTATACGGTATATCTAGCTTGATTACTTTGAATATAATACTTTCTGATAATGTTAAGAATGTAAACTAGGAGGTACCCTTTTTTATTATTATCAATTAGCAAATAATGAACATGGTGTTGAATAGGAAAGATTGAGTCTTCAAATTTAATTTAGTTTTAAAATGTGTTACTTCAACTATGAATATAATGAAATCAGTATGGGCTAAAGGACTATGGAGTACGCCTTAGATATTGTTTACTTTCCAGATGTTTTTCATCAACTTATTGAATTTTGATATCTCAAATGTTTTTAAGATGTATCGGATATATCAAAGAAAAATATATAATTATAGGAGGCTTCAATAAATGAAACTGAAGACCCTGGGTTGGAGTCCCGCGAGCGTGATCGTGGATGCACACTGCTGAGGAGTCCCACAATAAGACGTAACGGCCGTCCATGATGTAAATCAAAAACTTAATAATCTTCACAACCCCTTTACTGGTAAATGCTTCAAAGTTATAAAGAGAATATAAACTAATAATAATTCCATTCGTTTTTGTTAATTTATACTTAAACACTTTAACTTTTATGCTTTTCATCAAAAATGTCCGCTTTTAAATTGATTGTTCAATCGTTAACAAAAATGTAATGCTTCAGCTTATTTCAATCTTCTTTATCTTTCTTCCCCCATTAATAATAATCACTCTCTGAAAGAAAACAGTTTATGACATGAACTAATCGAATCTTGCATTCTAATTGATGTGATCGACTACTTACAATTTAATGATTTTAGTAACAGCTTGAAGTCTTCAAGGAATACATTTTGAAGCAATATTCATAATCAATTAATTCATATGAATTAAAGATGATGCTAAAATGAAGCATGACAATAGTGAGAGTGTTCATATTTCCTTAACTTTGTATGAATAGTGTTAACCCGGATTTTAATTTTGCAAATGTTGTTTCTATCTACGTAAGTTATTTTTTTAACTATCAACTAACAGGAAATTAACTTTTATTTTAATGATAGCAATTCATATAATAGAAAAGGATTTCCCAGTTAGTATATATTCACAGGCCTAAAGCTCTAAGGAAAAATGGGCAAATTTAATAGCAGGCTAACTATGAACCTAGTTGTTTTGGATGAATTAATTTAATCGTACTTTGTCACCAATTAAATTAAGGGAAACTGCTAGCCTATGGATTGTAGAACCTAAAGTTTACGAGCTTAGTCCAGGACAAAGTAATTAGTAATAGGCTGTTGATGGTTCCAAAATAGAACAGAATTCTGTTCATTACTTCCTGAGTTTTCTTAATTGATTCAACAAATTATCTTAGCTTTTGACGTAAAATCATCTAGTATCTAAAGTTTTTATGATTTGTACGTACTTGTTAGTAAGTTAGTAACTGAGTTACAAACTATACATGAAATAAATAATTTTCTGAATTTGTGATTAAAAGTTTTATCGATTATTATCTGTCTATTATTATAATTAAACTTCATAAATATAGACATAGTATGAATCTTTACACTAATCCAATAAATGACAATAATGACCTGACTCAAACTAAACTGTTTGAAAGAACTGTATGAATTAATTTTACTTGTATAACACAATATTCAATTCAATTACTTACTTAAGAATTGATGCTTAGTGACCAACAATAAATTGATTTTTTCATATTGGTTACAATAGAAATAAAAGTTTAGTTGTTTGATTGAACTTCTATATCTTAAGTTCCAAAAAAATATGACACAAATTCAGTTTGTAATGGTGATAATCTTCTTAAAATATATCATTATTCCAAATAACTGTCAAGTCATTCTGTATGGCTTTGTAATCTCTTGTGTAAAATATGGTAACCCATTAACAGTTAAACTCATGTGATCTGACGAGACTGGCTTCAAGAAATATATACTGGAGTTCTGGTGAGAAGCAGTTACCAGTGGACTTCAACCAGGTCTGTTATGAGATAGTGACTCGCTGATGACAATAGTGGATGTGTCACTCGATTTCATGGATTGATTGAAGTTAGACATTAACACCGTTGGATACCGACCGGCTCAGTCGTTTAATGTTTAAGCGTTTATGAGAGAGACCGACAGGTCCTGAGTTGGAATCTCGTGAGGCGATATAGTGGATATGCACCGCTGAAGAGTCCCATACTAGGACGAAACGGCTGTCCAGTGCTTGCAGTTTTGTATAGTGGTCTAGCTTCAATTAACTCATGACCTCAACTATTAAAACGTTGATTTGGCCTAAAATATGGAACTATATTCTCTATGTATTTAAATTTTTGAAGAAAAGTTGTAGCAACAAAAATATCATAAGCCTTAGAAAACTGGAGAATTTCGCACTACAATCCCCATTGATTTTGAATAAACTGTAATTAAGATCAAGTATGTAATAATCATATTATTTTTATTTATTTAAACACATAAACACTGGTACAACAAGGCACCAAATAGGTATGCACCACCTAAATCATTCAACTTATGCTACGATACTGGCCAGTTGCTCAAACCGGAGCAGGTGGTTTTCTTGGGGGGCCCACAACTAGAGCCTTCGACCTAAATGTCTAATCCACAAGGCAGCGGAGCATCATCAGGAGATTTAGTCCCGTAGTAGCCGATCACCAACGATTGGTTCATACGCTATTTGTTCCTTCAGGATACTGGAGCCCATGTGCACCATTGGTTTTGAATCAGGGTTTTCCAACTCCTCTAGATAAAACTTCCGTATCTACCAAAGTGGTTAAAGCGCTGGACATTCGCTTTCCGTCCTCTAAATTTCATAAACAACAGTAATACCGCAAGAAGTCAGTGAGTAGGACTTCTCTGGCAGTGGTTGCATGCACGTGGCTATGTGAGAGCATTTGGAAAGGAAGAGCTGACTTTTCTCACTCTCGGCTGTACCAATAATAATTATATTAATTAGTAATAACTTTGATTTTGCTTGATTTTGTAAATATTTTAATAGAAAAACACTGTTCAGCTATTTCATTGTTTTTTAAAACCTGATATTATCAATTTCTTAAGTTATAAATTCTATTCCAGTATTTAAATTTTAAAAAAAGATTGTACTATTTATTACTACAGTGATAAAAAATTAAGATAAAACGATAAATATAGATTACTGAACACTTGGTAACTGGTTTAGTAACTGACATGTTCTAACAAGCACTTAAAAGTTATTATGTAAAGTACTTTTGCAAATATTAAATAAAAAGCGATTACATCGCGATATAAAATAAGATCTTAATAACTATAGCTAAAAATTTACCATTAGTAAAATTAAAATGTGCATCTATCCAATTTCAATTTACGAAAAATATAACAATGAAAATTTTGAAGTGACTTATCTAAATAAGAAACAAATCACCAGTGGAATAAGGTGTGTACACATAAACTTATCCGAATAATAATTGTGGTTAAATGGTTTATATACAAATAGTTTCATAGGGGGGGGGGAAATAACGTATGATATGTTCATTATATATTGTCAGATCGACTTTTTATTGTTTAGTTGTATCTCGGTTAAGTTTGTTAATTTAAGTTCAATACTGTTTACAATATTTAGAATAAATTTCCTAAATCTATAGAAGCTCCGAATGTCAACTACTTATGATGTACACATTCATAAAATACGTCAACGAAGTGTTTGTTTTTTTATTTTGTTTTCTTTTCTAAGTTCCAGTCTTTATGAATAAACTTTCAAATATTGGTTTAACACTAAATAGGAAGATTATATTAGATTTTTTAATCAATAGGAGAGATGATAACTGAGATTGGTTAACATTTATGAAATAACTAATCTGAAAATATGTCATAATATTAAAACAAATTCAATATTTGAAATAGTTATAATAGACCATTTTAAACATCTTTATTGATCAGCTTTGATAATTTACATCTTATACAATAAAAGAAATCTACTATAATGAAGATAAAACAAAAGACAATTCAACATTGAAGAAAAATAACTTAGATTATTATCAAACTTGGTCTGGTAATAGACATAACGGAAGTTTTTATAGATTTCAGTAAATATGTGATTCCCAGAAAAACAACATACTCTTTAAGTTTCATACATAGTATCGTCTGTAACTAAAATGTTGAAAGCGAACATTATTAATCATGTAAACAGACAGTATGAAATATCACATAGAACTAATGGTATTTATATATAAAAACGTTCACCTAAATAATCCCTCAGTTAAAATAGCCATCAAACGTTTTGCAAAATAATGTCTATTAAATAACAATATACTAAACGCTAAACGTTGTCGGAAGTGAATGAGTGTGTAACTTTGTTTAAAGCCAAAAATATGTAAGTATATATCTCATTAATGAATATGAAAATAATTGGTGAAGTTAGTAGTTACTTTTAGACAGTCCTAATCTTAAGAGTATTTTGTATCTCAGATACTCCTGTTGTCCACGTTTATTATTAACATTGGTCTAGTGTTATTCATATCGATAAATAAATTAGATGTCCTCTGATTGTATTGTTCACTTTTTCAAAGCAAAAAAATTAATATTGAAATTTGTTATCGTTTATGTCTCTTTGTTGATTCCTAACATGTAATAGGTATGTTACTTGGAGGATTGTTTCTGAGAAATATTGGTGGACTTTTGATTCCGGAACAGATTTACCACACAGGTCAATTACCAAGTGGAAGTGTTCCTTATGGATACAATACTAGTTTAGCAAATTCCACTTCTTACAATGAGAAAGAATATCCTTTTAATATAACCGATCCACGTACTCAGTTTGCTGCTCTTTTACTGGTAAATCCAGTTTTATCTGGAATTTTAAGACAACTTGCTTTGACGACAATTCTAACTCGGGCTGGTTTGGGTCTTGATCCTCAAGCATTGAAACAAGTATGTGGTAGTGTATTTCGTCTTGCATTCATACCATGCCTTACAGAAGCGACATCTTTGATGCTATTTAGCCGTTTTTTGATTGGATGGCCTTGGTCATGGGGAGCTATATTAGGGTAAGTGTTAATTTTTCGTATTAAAGTAAGGTGGATATGTAAGTGATGTTATCGATTTCTTGTGAGCATTTAACAAGCAGTCAATAAATTTGTTGCATGAAAGTTTGTGTTAATCTATATACTACCTAACAAAAATCAATTAAATTTTCTCTGAAATAACTTTCCGTAACATGAATATTGTAAATTGTAAGGTCAGTAATTGTTTGCCAAAACTTGTCAGAAGTAAAGTCTTTCGAACGGCTGAAGCAGTAGCCATCCGGATTAAGAAACAGGAACTATGCGTACAAAAGAAATATCTTCAACCACTTCTCCTCGCCTGGCCAACCTCAAGGCCAATTAATCAATAGTAATCTTAGCTATTGAATGACCTAATTACATTATTGTACTTACGACATTTCGTAGTCAAATGTAATTATCTCTGTTATCATTATTCACAAATCTTTGTATTTATTATTATTATTATTATTATTATTATTATTATTATTATTATTATTATTATTATTAGTGGTTAAACATCATTATTAATCTCGCCAATGCAAGATTCATTTTCTTCTCATTCATTCCACCTTGTTATGTTTTTCTAATAATTTTTTACACAAATTAGTCTTTCACTAAATATTTGCTCGAATTGTAATTGCACTATTATTTCAATGATTAAGATCATGAATCACTTGAAGCTAGACCACCATGGAAAACCTGGAAACACTGGACGGCCGTCTCGTCCTGTTATGGGACTCCTCGGCGATGCGCATCCACGACCTTGCCCCCTGCGAGATTCGAACCCAGGACCCAGTGGTTTCGTGCGCGAGCACTTAACCACTAGATCACTGAACCGGCATCCAACGGTGTTAATGTCCAACTCCAATCAATCCACGAAACTGAGCGACACATCCACTAATGTCTTCAGTGAGTTACTATCTCACAACAGGCCTGGTTGGACTCCACTGGTCACTACTTCTCACTAGGACCCCAGGATGTACCTCTTGAAGCCAGTCACTAGTGAGCATATGTTGATTATTATCAGAAAGGCTTTTGTGGAGATTGTAGTGATTTCAATGATTAAGATCATGAGTCACTATTATTTCTCTCATCCTGTCTGACCCATATCTATTCTGATCATGGATCACTTAACATTTTCATTTAACATATAAGCTGATTCAAGTTAACATTCCATATGGGTCATACAAAAACTGCCGTGCGTTTAATGATATTCATCATGAACAATTTTATTCTATTTTAAATTTACTTGGTGTTGTTTGCTTGTATCTTCCTATTGCTGTTTAGGACTGCAATTGATCAGTCGCTTATTGGCATATGTGCATCCGGTGTGGATTGCCTCGATATTGCCTTAAATCACAACCATTATAAGCAAAGATGGATAGTGGCTAGCAGTTGAATCTAGGACACATGTTTCGCTCTATTTGGGACCCGTCAATTGGATGTACCTGCATCTCAGTAATGATGTTCACTCCGGTATTCGAACCCAGTACCGTTCGCTTCAAACGCTATCGCGTCATCCACTTAGCCATTCTATTTTGTTTGACAATTCTAAATTCAGATGCTTTAACTTCAACGATGCACTTTACCCTTATCCTGGTCATTTTTCGGATTATTAATTTGGATATATAATTGTAGAACCTGTAAAGAATTTATCGAAAAGAATATTCTTCGTTCAAGTATTAGTCGTTTAATATGATAGCGATTTTTAAACAAATAAATATCATAGATTATGTTATAAAAAGCAAATACATTTTTAACTTTCACGATGAGTAACTGAGCGTATATTGTACTCAACATCGCCTTAATATTAACGAAAAAGGGATCATATAGATATTCAGAGTTGTCCAAGTTAAAGATGAGCAAAATATATGAAAGATGAACAATAAGGCAGCATTTAGTTGCGAAGTGTGTAATTATGAATTCTGGAATACGGGTACATCCAGCCGACGAGTCCCAAATAGGACAATACACGCGTCCTGAAATTCACTGCAATCCATATTCCATCTCTGTTTATATATAAAATATGTATATAAATATTTATACTATGCATACTGCTGAAGATTCCTCGGTTGAAGTGATCTCCAGTCTGTTTTTCTTCAGAGTTTCTGTTATCATACCGATAAAATTCGTCAGCGATCACTGTCAAATGGAAGTGATTTCTATAGTTTGTTCGAGTAATTAAACTTGGTTTACTTTTCCTTGTAAGCGAAAGTAAACGACGTAAATATCCAACAGTTATCCCTTGATACTGTAAAGAAGGGAAAGCTGTGAGAACAACGTCCATGTTTCTGAGATCATGTCTTAAATAATATTTTACTTCATTGTTTTCTTAAAAAAATCCAGTTTCAGATCAAACGGCCAGCAGATATTCACAAAATAGAAAGCATAATGTATGTTTTTCATTACTCTGACATGAATACGCAAACTACATAGTTGGATTCTTCAACATTTGAAACTAGAGGGATTTACGTTTGATATCAAAGTTCCTTGTTATAAACGTAATAATAGAATAAGATGGTCACAGATTGTTACTTATTAGCCATAAACCAAATGTTCAAGAAATTTGAATTCGGAGAATTTTTTGGATATCATGAATTACTAGAATGGGTTTTGTGGAGAATTGGTAATTTCAATAGTTAAAATCATGAATCACTTGAAGCTAGACCACCATGGAAAACCTGGAAGCACTGGACGGCCGTTTCGTCCTAGTATGGGACTCCTCAGCAGTGCGCATCCACGATCCCGCCCCCCGCGGGATTCGAACCCAGGACCTATCAGGCTCGCGCCAGGTGCTTAACCAACTAGACCACTGAGCCGGCATCCAACGTTGTTAATGTCTAACTTCAACCTTTCAAATATAAAATGTTTCTTTAAAAGCATGCAATCGTTTTCACTGACCGATCACAGAATAATGAGAAGGGTGACGCTTGTTTAGTTTTTAGTTCTGATCAAATGCCACTATTCAATCATCTGTATGGTCACTGATCTAAGTGACTTAATATCTCATGCACAATTTTTTTGAAATGTTAGGTGATCTTTTTTGGGGGGGTATGGTGAACAATAACACAAATAGGGACAACCGATTGTAACCAAATACAAAATTACAGAATCTCTTGATAAAAATCTATGAACTCATGAAATAATAAAAATCCATCAATGAAAATACAAAAAAAACAATTAATATAAATATTTGAGTAGTAGGGGTTATCGTTATATAATGAGAATTGTTGGTTCAAAGTACACATTAAGAAATTCAATTATTTAGTGAATATAACTTCGAAGAAGCACAATAACTTATAATTATTTTAATAATAATTAGCCATTTAAAATCATTTTGATCATTATTATGGAGTCTCCTATCTTCTGAATAATCATTAAAAATACTAGTGATGTGTTATGCTATTCTACTAAGTGAATTTGTTTTAAAGCTGATGGAAAGCACATAAATATCTGTCTTTTCATCTATTAAAGTATACAATTTTGGATATGTATGTGAAATCATTGATATAATTGTATTTAAAAGAAAAAGGTAGGACATGTTTATATAAGAGTTAGTTTGATATCTCATGACCAGTTAAGTAAGTGGATAATCATCGTCTTTATAAACAAAATATAAATTAACTGTAACATATTAGCAGTATCACATTACTAATCTATAGTCTTCTCTCTCATTATTAATTATTAATTTTAATGGTTATCTATGATTTGATGGTCTGTTTATAACAAAGGGAATCTTCCCCTTCTTATGTTTTATATAGCCATTTATGCGTTGATTTGAAAAATAGATTGTTCATTTAAAGTAAAATATGTCGTAGGATTTTATATGAAAGACATTCAAAGTTATAAAAGCAAATTAATGGATAATAAGCAATATCAGTGTGGAAAGTCAAATCTTTCCATAAATTGTTCCAAGATATTGATTAAGATAATAAATGAAGATAAATATGATAAAGAGATGATTTAAACTGAAATTCATTCATCCTTAATAATAAAGTGATCATATGATTCTTCAAATTTTATTTAGATAAAAGATGGAAATTAGAATTTTAGCAAGTAATGGGGTTTAAATTATTTTAAAAAATATCCTTAAATTAATAGAAATATATCATATTAACCATAGAGTTAATATCCACATAACCCCATGATATGAATCAACATATGCTCACCAATGACTGGCTTCAAGAAGTATATACTGGAGTTCTGGTGAGAAGCAGTTACCAGTGGAGTTCAACCAGGTCTGTTGTGAGATAGTGACTCGATGATGACAATCGTAGATAAGTCGCTCAATTCCGTGGATTGATTGAAGTTAGACATTAACATCGCTGGATACAACCCGGCTCAGTGGTCTAGTGGATAAGCGTTCTCACGTGAGACCGATAGGTCTTGGGTTCGAGTCTCATGAGGCGATATCGTGTATGCGCACTGCTGAGGAGTCCCATACTAGGACGAAATGGCCGTGTAGTGATTCGAGGTTTTCCATAGTGGTTTAACTTCGACTGACTCATTATCTCAGCCACTAAAACGAGTTAAAATCTGTTTAATATTAGTTCAAATCACTGTGGGTTATTAAATTATTTATAAATAGACTCTTTAAGTAATCTTAATGTGTACTGAAGCATGAGGTATATTATGTTCTAGTTATAATCACAACTTTATGAATGACTGAAATCTTTGACAAAGTTTATTATAAATAGTCATATATATGTATATATAATACACCCACGTAATATTCTAATGTATCGGTTTATGCAAATTTACTTCCTTCGATTGAATATAATAAAAATTCTCTATAGTTTTAAAATGTCATATCTTTAAATAAATGTTTAACCACCTACAGGGAAAATTTATTATAAAATGTATCAATTTTGTCACTTATTTATTTCCTCTAGTGATAAAGATTTGTAAATGTGTTCTAAATCATTAAGTGTAAGTCATTATATGAGAGATGAATATAATTTAAGTATTATATAACAAAAAGTAATAAATAAATGATTTTAACAACTTGCCATCTCTCTCTCTCTCTCTCTATATATATATATATATATATATATATATATATATATATGTCAGAATAAATCAAAGATTAGCTAAATT
This sequence comes from Schistosoma spindalis, assembly GCA_946903255.1. Taxonomy (NCBI): domain Eukaryota; kingdom Metazoa; phylum Platyhelminthes; class Trematoda; order Strigeidida; family Schistosomatidae; genus Schistosoma; species Schistosoma spindalis. The sequence goes on from OX336420.1 coordinate 16,293,144, forward strand.
TACTTGTGATTTCATTCATCATAATTTATTTTAAACAGCGACGGAGTCAAAATACTCGACTACTGAAGCTATTTAAATTTCTTAGTATTTACAGTAGTTAAATGATCCAGAGCTGGTTTCGTACCATTCGAAGCTCTTCAGCTGGATGCACCTTCACTGCAGAGTTGACATTCCCTCCGAGCCTGGAACTTGGTGCGTGTGTTTCATCCCATTTGAATGCATGCATGCCAATAGTAGTAAATTCAATGGTTAAGATCATGAGTTAGTTGAAGCTAGATCACCATGGAAAACCTGGGAACACTAGACGGCCATTTCGTCTTATTGTGGGACTCCTCGACAGTGCGCATCCACGACCTTGCCCCATGAGCGATTCGAACCCAGGACCCAGTGGTTTTGCGCGCGAGCACTCAACCACTAGACCACTGAACCGGCATCCAACGGTGTTAATGTCTAACTTCAACTAATGTCCAGCTTCAACTGACTCATGATCTTAACCACTGAAATTACTGCAATCTCCAAAAAACCCCTTCTGATATTAATCAATTGTAGTCTGAAACATCAATGGGAAGATTTAAATAACAAATCTAAGACGGAAGTTTGATTGTAGTTTACACATAGTTGACCAATGATTTTTAGCTAAGTAATCTAATCATTAATTATGCAATATTAATACATAATTATTTTGTAAATAACTCAGCTATTTTATTGATCTATTTTAATATTGTTCATAATTTACGGTCAGTTTACTTAAAAAACGTCTCATTTAGCTCCTTTGGTTTTTTGGCATGCTCAACTATTTTAAAATTTCAGAAGGGGTTTTGTGGAGATTGTAGTATTTTTAATAGTTGAGATCATATGTCAAATGAAGCTAAACCACCATGGAAAACCTGAAAGCACTGGACGGCGCTCGTGACTGATAGGTCGTGGGCTCGAATGCCGTGAGGCGTTGTTGTGGATGCACATTGTTGAAGAGTCCCACAATAGGACGAAACGGACGTCCAGTGTTTCGAGGTTTTTCATGATGGTCTAGCTTCAATTGATTCATGATCTCAACTATTGATATTTTAAAATATCTTTCATTACCAAACATATTAACTTTTGATATTTATAAAGTCATTTGTTGATTTGTTCAAAACCACCTCCGTATTTATTTTTATAGTATTATTAGCAACTATTTTTCATTTTAATCAGTTAGGAAATAGAAAAGAAGCCAGTTTTACTATCTATATCTGTTGATATGTATAATAGATTATATATATATATATATATATATATATATATATATATATATATATATATATATATATATATATATATATATATAACTTCCAATTCATCCTTTAGCAATAATAATAGAACAGATAATATAGCCAATTAAAACTTTCATTATGAATAAAAATAAAATCAAAATAGTATACTGAATAATTTTAAAAGATTGACATATAGATTAGTTCACTTTAACACGTACATATATCATTTATAAACCCTCTATCCAATGTGTTCACCTATCATTAGTTATATAAGTTCTCTGAGGATTTTTTTGGTTTTTAAAAAATCAATATTCGAAATTATTTAATAACAAATTGATTTCATTGAAAAGTCAATTAAAATTAATTATCACTTTCATATAATCTAAAAATTCATAAATAATTTCAATTAACTAATTATATTATTTAATAGTTGAACTCATAAGTTAATTAAGGTTAAACCATCATTAAAAACCTGGAAATACTGAATGACCGTTTCATCCTATTGTGGGACTTCTTAGCAGTGAGTATCCACGATCCAACCTTGCAAGATTCAAACTCAGAACCTATCAATCTCTCTGAAGAGTTTTATATTAGGATAAAACGGCCATCCAGTGATTTCAAGCTTTTCATGTTAGTCTAGCTTCAATTGACTCATGAATTCAACAATTAGGTAATGAAACTTTTTTATTTTTATTTTCTCAATGATTTCATTTTGGAAAATAGTACAAGATTATATATTATCATAAGAGATTTAATGTGATGATTAGTTGTTATTATGTTAGTATAAATGCGCATAATGAGTAAAACTCCATGGAATGAAGTTTATAATGATGGGTCAAACAGATAATTAATAAATGAGTGAAATATTGATATATGAGAGATATATATCAATCGAAAAAACTACATGATAAGTGATTTTAGTGAAACTTTTAAAGTTGATTAATGAAGATTATTCAATATGCTACTAGGACTTGATTGACGGTGATCAGATAATAATAATAATAATAATGGTAATAATAATAACAACAGAATAAATGGAATGGGTGAATGTTAACGGAATATGTTCGGATGTAAGACAAATTAGGAAGGTTAAGAAAATATGTGATTTTAAGATAGAAGTGATAATAATTATCTATTAAATAAATGAAGAAATAGAATATAACAGAACATATAGAAATCTGGAGGAAACTGGCATATAACAAATAAAGAGATCATACAAAAAAATACAAAAATGAATTGAAACTTCACTTCATTGCAAAAGCAAGTGGCTATCAAAATTCAGTGTTGGTGTTTAGAGCGAACGTTACTACGTCCCAGTTTTTGATTGGACATTAACTCTAGGATGCAGGTACATCCAGCTGACGAATCTCAAATAGGACGAAATGCGCGTCCTGGATTCCACTGTAAACCATTATTCACATTTGCTTAGATCTGACAAGTTGGTTTTGTACACATGAATGTGACTCCATAATGCTTATTAGAAATAATTCTGTGATACAGAAGAGATGTGTTCAAACGTTTTCTGAAAATTCGGTTCAGACTTAATAATGATGCTAAATCTAGAGTCCAATACTGCATGATCATAGTCAACTGTTTATTCCAGAGCATATTTCATAATTATGCGTAATCCTTTACTTAGCTAGATGACGTATTATGAGATTTTTTTATAAACAACCTTTGTGGAACAAATAAACGTGCCTCTAGTTGGTCACACTAAGTAAATCGAATTTACCGAGATGTCCATCTGTGGGCTGCTAGTGTAAAACACTTGCAATAAAACTGTACAAAATTTTTCCACTAATGGCCAGGTCATTTGACATCGCAGGATTTTATCCTAGGTATTACCCTTGAATCCCATAACATTATATATGTTCTGCTGTCTTTTCATTATTTTTAAATAACCCCTGTTTTATATTTATTTCAGTAAACATCAGACTATAACCATTGTCAATAAAAAACTAGCTCCTAAGGACTGAAGTTCCTTTTCTATGTTACTTTCTGTGATTGTTATGATACAAGAGGTGGGGAGATAAATGATATTTTTCTCTTTTCATAAGGCTAAAGCAATGAATATTCATTGTCTGTTCATTCTTCGTAGATTTATCATGAATGAACCTGTTCATAGTCTAAACGTTTCTCCTTTCAAGTAGTATGTCTAGAAAAGACATCAGGAACTTTACTTTTTTCTTACAGAGGGGATTCAATAGATGAACGACAATCAGTTAAAGTTTTCCATCACATTAATTATCTTAAATAAAAACGATTAGTTTTTGAAAGTGAATTCCATGAAGGAAAATTTTTCATTGCTGATAAATTTGTTTGGTTTACATAATAGCGAATAGATAATTATTCAGTAAAATACAATCTTCTTACTACGTTTATGAAGTATCTCATTACTGCTGGTGGGAAAATTATACCTTAACCAGTCAGTATATCTTTTAGTAAAGCTTCTTGTTTGTATACGTAAATTAATGTAATGAACATTTAATATACTTCAAAATGGTTTAATCAGAATATAACCACCTACTAAATTTTTAAAATTGTTGGGATTATTGAGATTTTATTCGTCGGGAGGGGGGGGGAATGAGACTATAATTTATGCACGACCTTTTAGCGATGTTAAAATGACATTGAGAAAATTCAACCACTTACTAGGGTCATAGAAGGTTATAAATTCGTTTGAGGAAATAGGATTAAAAAGTTACGGTTAGTAATTAGAGTTTCCATAAATTAACACCAGCTATAATGCCAAAATAGCTGTTTTACCGTATAGATGAATCAGTTTTGCTTTAAAATCCAAGACCTGCTATCTTAAATCTCATTGCTTCGCTCTCCTGTTAGTTCATCAGATATTTTCCTATGTTATAAAGCATAATTTTTACAAGACAAATTAGACTATTTGTTTAAAATTAATAATAATTTACTTTACTTATCATCTCTTATAACTATAGATTCGTTTGTGCAGCTGTGTCACCAGCTGTGATAGTGCCGAATATGATGCGCCTAGAAGTTACAGGATGGGGTGTAGCTGAAGGTATACCTACCCTCGTTGTTGCTGCTTCCAGTTTAGATGATGTTGTTGCGATTACTGGATTTGGTGTTGCCCTCGGTGTAGCTTTATCCACAGAAAAAAGTTTAGTAAATACATTATTTTGGGGACCACTTGAAGCAATCATAGGTGCTTCATTTGGAGCAGCAGTGGGAATATTATTACTTTTCTTTCCACCACCAAAACTCGTAAGTTTTCATCAATAATTTAAATTGCGACCATTACAGTTGATTTTGTAACAGTATTGATTTCTTTTTGTGGAAATGAATGACATAAACCACTGTGAACATATAACTGAATACAAAGTTGAGAGTTTAGATTATGGCTTTATTATTTTTACCTTGGTACTTTAGATGTGAGACATGATGTTATTGTATTCAATAACCAAAGCAAAAAGTCGCATTTCCAGGTAGAAATCATATGTATTTTAACAAATACACGTAAGAAGCAGTAGATGAACTAGAGCTTTAGTAGTGAAGTACAAAATCATAAAACAGAAAACAGTTACCAGTTAATTATTCACTTGACACTTTCAAAATAATGAGAATACAATCGTAACTATCTCCTTTGAATATGTAAAATTTTTGATAGAGTAATCAAAGACTTACCATGATTAAGATCAAATAAAAATATCATCAGCGGTGTAATAATCTCCCATATTTACAAGGCCTAAGCTTGTGGATAAATATCTATCAGAGTGTCAGTTACGACAAACATTTATTTGCATACTGCAACTGGTTAGCGAGTGAATTTATTTGGAAGACACAAAGCTTACCGACCACCTACATATAATTCATCTTAAATTGATAGACTGGTTTTTAAAATAGTTTCACCAATAAATATAACATGATTATTACTTGCCAAGAGAAGCTGAATACAACGAAATGTGGGTAGAATGTGGAAAAGTTGTTTTTACCTATTTTTCCTGAACAGCGTAAATAATATATATTTTTGAATAGATCTGGCTCTATAATTACTTTTCCAACTAACCTAGGTCACGAATGCACATCAGTAATAGGAAGATTCATGTTGACTAAAGATATTTTTTTATATTTCAGGAGCATTCCCATTTTATTCGAGGTATACTTCTTGTTTGCTTTGCAATAACTGGGTTAATCGGTTCGGTCGCAATACATTTACCAGGTGGAGGTGCATTGTCTTGTTTAACTTTAGCTTTTATCGTGGCAACTGGTTGGCGGCGCGGATTTCCATGGCGTTTAACGCAGTCAACAAGTATATCAACGGAATCATCATCAAACAATGCACAAAACCCACATTATGAAAATTCAAATTATCGAGCGAAGCCAAAAACGGATAAACATAATCTATCTTCGTCAAGAGATTCTGTCCTTACTAATGAAGACTCTCAAGAAAACCTTAAGACAGCTCCTTCGAAGCTTGAATCCATTGACGAAAAATATAGGCATTCTGATGATGATGTTGACTCAGAAAGTATGACAAAGCACCAGAAAGATCTAAACAACCCAAACATACTTGAATCCTTGGTAGAATTTCATCCTTACTATTGCTCAATTTTGCGTCAGCAGTATGGCCAGCATTCATCGGGTGAACATAGTAACCGCAGCAGCCTTCGTAATCGTCTCGCATCTGATGGTGACAGAAAACGAGGAGATCTTCCATCTTTAGCTGTTGCAGTAGCGGCTACTGGTATTGAGAAAAAAGTAGAGGGATCTTTGGCCAAACAACCTCAACAGAATAGTTACCAGCAACAGACTCAGCAAACATCTACAGTCACTTTTCAAAAACCAAAAGGATCTCGAAGATTTAGTCTACCTGAACCCACTGCTCACTACGAACTGGAATCATTTTCCGTGCCTCAGCAGTTTCGCCGAGGAAGGAGTCCATCTAGTGCAAACGCTTTACGTCATATGAACAGGTCGAGGCGTAGAATTCGTAAGTTTATATGATAGTGGATGATTTTCATCACAATGTTTTTAATAATTATGACTAATTTAATGTATATCGCATGAAATATTTAATTAAATAGTGTTTTATTTTTTAACTTACTTAAATCTCATTTCCGTAGTGATTAGTTATGTTACCTTACTATTTTTGACTAGTTGCACCATTTCCGGATCAGTACTCACCATTTTACAACAACCAACCTGTTGAAAAAGTCGAAGAAGTTGAAGAAAATGATGAATGCTCATCCAACGAAACAGAAAAACCAGATGACGACCATAATGATAACAACTTTGATAGTTCTAATAATCAAGAACAACCTTTTAGTGATGTTGTTGTTCCAGCTACACCTGTTGAACGTGGATTGGCTTGTTTGAATTCAATGAGAAGAACCATGGCAGTCACATGGTGGTTTGTACAACCTATTCTGTTTTCTTTAATAGGATCAGAAGTAGATATACTACATATGCCTGGTGGTTCAACTGGTAATTTTCTCACTTATATTATTGTTATATATTTCGAATAAAAGTAATTCTATTAAAGTGTGCATATTGTTTAAAGATAGATTCTTGATTATTTTAGTTGTTCTGTTTAAGTATAATGTAAGGGTGTTGATCCTTAGAACCTACGTCATAATAATACTGAAGATAACTCATTACATTGTGTGCATATCTCAATGTAGTTATTGTTGTGATGTGCGATGTTTGGAATCCGATACTGATATACGATGTGCTATGCGCTAACACCCCAACTGACCACTTTAGCAAGTGAATTGGACTAACGAATGAAATGCACAAATACTCATTTATATATATGCATACCACTCTATCCTTAGAAAATCCACCGATTGATCCCAATAAAATGCACTTAACCATTATGTTAATTCTGACTGTCATCGATTGACCATTGCATTAGGCTACTTCTTATTGGCTCTTCATACCAGACAAATTTCACAGTGTTCCCTTCAGTAGACATTTAAAATACAACAAATATTTAAACTAATTTGTTGTTATTATAACCTACCTAAAAAGAAAACAACAAAAAAATAAACGAAATTTTGAGACACAACAGTTAAAATTATAAAATCTAGGCTTAAGTAAGTTCTCTTTTTTTCAGCTTTACATTTATAACCAATTTCATATGTATTGTCGAGACAAGTAAAGAATCTGAGAAAATTTCATAAAGTTTACTACCATAGCTATTTTGAAAAATCACTATTTGCGGAGATGACTAAATTTTTGATTGAGATCATGAACCGATTGATGTTAGACCACCACTGAAAACCTAGAAGCAATTGAAATCCGTTTCTTTTTATTACAGGACTCCTCAGCTGTGCGCATCCACGATTCCACTCCCTGAATTCGAACTCAGGGTCTTCAGCCTCCCATGCGAACGCTTAACGTCTAGACCATTAAGCCGGTATCCAACTGTAGTAACGTCTAACCTCAACCAATCCACGAAGTTGCGTGACCATCTCCCATTGTACCTGTCTCTATCCGACACGGATAAGCTCCAATGTTCACTGCTCCCTACAGGAATTTTGACAATGCCGTCACGAACCTAGTCACTAATGAGCACATTAGAAAAATTCTATTACTTTGAAATAATATTCAGTTTTAGTGATATGTCAGTCAATGAGAAAAAAAATTTATTTATATTAAACTAACAATGAATTTATAAGAAACTGTAGATCATCTGTTTGCAATTTGTAATGCATAAGAAATCAACCAGAAAAATAAATGATTCGAAATCTTTTATAACAAATCAGGGTAAACTGATATCCTATTCTAAGCAAAGATGGATATTGGCTAGCAGTGGAACCCAGGATGCGCGTTTCGTCCTATTTGGGACTCGTCAGCTGAGGGTATCTACATTCTAGAGCTATTGTCGACTCCGTAACTCGAACCCAGTACCGTTCGCTTTAAACGCCATCGCGTTATCGACTTAACTACTGAGTCCTGATAGCAACCAGCTTGTGCAATGGGGTAAAGTTTAAATTCAGTTGTTGTTTTACTTGTATCTTTCCATTGTTATTTAGGACTGCAATTGATCAGACTCATGTAGGTATATGTGATCCTGGAATGGACATCAACTCTGGGATGCAGGTACATCCAATTGACTAGTCTCAAATAGGACAAAACACATGTCCTAGATTCCACTACTAGTCACTATCCATCTTTGCTTAAAACGCTCGTGACTTAAGGAAATATCGTGGCAATCCACACAGGACGCACATATACCAACAAGAGATTGATCTAATGCAGTTCTAAATAACAATGGGAAGATACAAGTAAAACAACACTAAGTGAATTTGATATCCTATTCTTTTTTTAAAAAAAATTCAAATGTATTATACTATGATCATTCAACACAATTCATTCTTATTATCTTATTTTCTCTATTTTATACATTTAGATGTAACAATTTGAACTAGTTTATATTCTTCTTATCAAATTATAGTTTTTAAGCTTTAAATAAAAAAATTATGAGATTAATTTTCATTGTATATTGTTTATTCTATAATTAGAACTTTAATAAGATTTACTTTTAATAGTTCCCAAATTTATTGATTTTATTGAATATATTTATGTAGAATTTGCTAGGATCTAGAAAAGTTATATAAAATCATGAATAAAAATGAAATAAAATGGGATAATTTTTGTTGTAATAGGCTTCCTTTATTTGTTTTGTTTTGTTTTACATGTTACTGTGACAGAAGAACACAAACACTTTGTTAAAGTATAGTTTGGAGGAAAATTAGGAAATTAATATAGTTGACATGATAAGTCAATTGAAGCTAGACCATCATTGGAAACCTGGGAGAGTTGGACGTCTATTTCGTTCTAATATTAAACTCATCAACAGTGAACATTCACAATCTCATCTAATACAATGGAAGATGGTCGCTCAATTTCGTGAATTGGTTCAAGTTACATAATAATACCATTAGATTTTAGGTCAGTGATCTGAAGATTAAGCGTTCGCGTGTAAGGTCGAAGGCCCTGGGTTTGAATCCCACAAGCAGGATCGTAGATGTGCAGGCTTTTCATAATGGTCCAACATCAATCAGTTCATGATCTCAATCAAGAACTTAATAATCTTCACAATTCAATATTGATAAATACTACAATCTTGAGTTTTACTGTTTAATGATTATAATTGTTTAGTTTCATAGTTCATAGATTAAACAATTTTAATTCATTCTTTTATAAATAAAACGGAAATGAAAATTTTATTTATAAAAATTATCTACTGATTTAGTCTTCTTTTTCCATACACTTCAAGTGATACAACAAAATTTGTTCTTGAAGAGAATTTGCGTTGACATTATTTATACTAATATTATTACTATTACTACTATTGTGGTGTGTGCTACTTATGTAGACATAAGTAGTATATGATTCTAGTCGTGAACAGAATGTCTGGCAGCAGAGAGACAAGAGGATCGAACAGTAAAGAATGGAAACAGAATGCAATTTGTATGAAAATACAGGAACAAAAAGTCTGAGTCAATTGATGGACATTTTGCAAATTGCGGATTTACTATATGGTTGTTAGATTTTATTAACAAGTTCATTAAGTTTGTGTTAAATACATTCGATTGTCCCCATCCGTGTTCTTGTTCATTGCACCATTAGCGTTTTCCTGTGGTTTAATAGATCATCTATTATATCTGATTTTTATTATCATCTTATTGTATTTGTTTCTTTCAAATATCTTCTTCAGTAATCTATCAGAAATAAAGTAATTTTTGTAATAGTGTTAGACTTTAATTTAGATTTGCTTTGATCCGAGTTCATACAATAAAATATATATATTAGAAAACTATTTGACGAAGATTATAATCAATTAGATTACTATTTATACATAAGGCAAATAGATGTTATTTGATATTGGTAACCTTAGAAATTAAACTATTTTGATTATGTATAGATATAATTTTTCTCAAGTCATTTGAATTGCATGTAACATTTCTATGTGATCCTTTTCAAATGAACAATATATATAAACTATGCAAATTACAATTATAGTTTACATAAATATTTATTTTCAAAACGGCGGTTTTTGTAGGTATTATAGTTCATGAGTCAAGTGATTTTAGACCATTATAGAAAACCTGGAAGCATTGGATAGCCGTTTCATCCCACTGTGGGACTCCTCAGCCGTGTGCATCCACAATCCCGCGCGAATAACACCGTTGGATGCCGGCCCAGTTTTCTATAGCTTTGAGTCCTACATACGAGATCATGAATGCGTACTACTCAGGAATCTCATACTGGGACGAAATGGCCGTTCAGTGCTTCCAGGTTTTCAATGGTAGTCTAACATCAATTAGTTCGTGATCTAAATAAAAAAATGTGATATTTATTATTGATTAATATTTATTCATATTTTCATATTTATATCCAAATTTATTAAATGTTAGGACGTGGAATCGGTGCATTCTTACTTGCTCTAGTTGCTCGTTTAGCTGCAACAATCGTAGCTGTTTTGCCGTCAAAGTTAAATATGCGTGAACGTTTGTTCATATCATTTGCGTGGTTACCAAAAGCCACCGTACAGGCAGCTGTTGGACCAGTTGCATTGGATACAGCTAGACAATTGAATTCGAACGCAGAAATAATTGATTGGGGGGAACAGGTGAGTGTTGATTTGCTTCAAACCCTTCTATTGTTGTAAAGCAATTTTCTTATGTAAATGATACTAATCATGTTTCCAGTAGTGCTAGGTTGTAAATGTAATTCTAGGAGTTCAAATGAGAAGTAGTAACTAATGGAGTTTAATTATGTAGGATGTGAGACAAATATTGCTGGTTTTAATGGCGTTATTAATATAAATCAGTGGATAATTGCTCAGTGGTTTAGAGGTCAGGTGCTAGCTTCTAGAACTTAAGATCCTGAGTTTGATACATTTTTAGGGTCGTAATTCTAAATAGTTATATACTAGGCCAAAACAACAGTTCAGTGTTTTTTGGCTTTCAATGGTCGTCTATGATCAGTTTATGATGTAAATTATGGTACTCGTATTTAATCTGCTGCCTATTTGACTGTTTGTTTCATTGAATAAAGAAGAGCAGAACTGACTACCTAGTTATTTCACTCCATGTTACCAAATCCTCATGCTAAATCTTCATGATCTAGTGAAATAAAATCAATGACGTATTTATTGACATTTAGTAATCTTTCTAATTACATTTCAATTGCTTAATTGTACGGAGAAATGAAAGAAATATATGTGTATCTTTTGACACCTCAAGCCTCCAAAATGATCTTTCGGTTTTGAAATAGTTTAACTATTATAATGTAAACTATTGATAATTGGATTAACCTAAAAAGTATCCATTTTAGGAAAGTGATTTGATATATTAATTAGTTACAAAACATTTTGATGTTGGTCTGAGTTATACTATTTAGAAGCTTCATTAAAACCACAATGCGGAAACAACAAAATTTACATAGTGGAAATAAACATTTTCAAATAGTTTATTTCATAGTGGCTGACAAATATTTTATTACGTAAAAGTACTATGAATGAATCATTCTTGTATACTGTGTAACTCATAGAAAAGAAAGCAAAACACTGGATTACTTTCAAAATAAAGGAAATCAATAAGTTTCTAACACTTAATCGTAAATCGCTTGGAAGCAGAGTGAGCAATGGAGAGTTTTGGTTTATGATATTTAACAAGTATAGAATATCGACTAAGTAATGCATATTCATCTATGGAAATACTTGAAAAAGTTATTTTTTTCTTAGTCTGAATACCACTTGATTTACCGCTCAATGTTGGCTGGAGTCGATGGTAGATTGGAAATTAGATTAGTGGACTAAACTGAGAAATTGGATCAGTCGTCGTATTCATTAACCATTATTTTAGTCCATATCACATGATGTAAACTACTCATCTAGAGTCTATGCAGTCACCATGACTAGTGATTGGAAATATTTACAGACCCATTAATTCTTTATTTACTTGTGGATTCTGAATTCCAATTATTTTTTTTAATAACTTTTTTACCATGAACCCATCTCTCTTCTAGAATTATATTCATTTTGTCAATTCTTTTTTTAGTATCAGTAATGTATGATTCTACTACTTTTATATCCATCTTCATAATTTCATATTTCTATGTTTATATAGTGTGACAATTTTAACTCACATACATTTATTACCGAATTCTAGGTTATTAGTTGACTTTGACATATTACAGTATTGTCTATAAAATTAGATTATAACATTTAGTCACGATTTACTATGTTAGATACATAGATTATGCATATAGTTTTATTAAATCATCTAAACTATAAGTATTACACTGCAAATCTAGAAAAAAAATATAACAAGAATTTGTGCTATATTTGTTGTGACTTTAAGTCCGGCTTGTTATCACGTAATTTATTCGCCAATAGAAATCCAACTTATTCACTCTTGTATTGTACTAACCAATGATGTTTGACAGGTCTGATCAGCCTAACATCCTTATTGGTCCTTTGCTCCTCTAGCCCGTCCAGTTGAGTCCAGGACACCCATAACAGCTTCCTCTATGCGAATCCATTTTTTCAAATATACTTGGTTTATATACTAGCCAAACAGACCGCAAAGCACCATAAAATAGAAAATAACATTCATACATAATAAAACCAAAAAGTGGCTATGAATGTGGGAGACAGTAATTAGTAAACTGGGTAAAACTTAAGAACGGTAAATCGTATAATAATACATTATAAATTTCATTGGTTGAAATCATAAGTCAATTGAAGCTAAAGCACCATGATAAACCTGAAAGCACTGGACGGCCGTTTCGTCTTAGTATGGGACTGCACGGTCCTGCTCCCCGTGAGATTCGAACCCAGGACCTATCAGTCTCGCGCCAGGCGCCTAACCAACTAGACCACTTAGACGGTCGGCATCCAACAGTGTTAATGTCTAACTTCGAACAATCCACGAAGTTGTGCCACCGTACACCATTATCTTCAGTGAGTTGATATTTCCATACAACCCCTTCTGATAATAATACATTATAAGGTAAAATGAGGCTATAACAAGATGAATATATATATACACAATTCAGTTACTGAACAGCTATACAGTAGGAATATATATATATAATATTAGTCCATTAATAGATCTCAGAAGTTACCCATAATGTAATCTTCACTAAGATATAATAATATTTATGATTGTTTTACTTTTTTATTCCTATCTAGGTTGTTACATTGGCTGCAATTTCAATATTAATTACTGCTCCATTAGGCGCTATTTTAATGCCACTTACTGCACCTTATTTATTACGTCAAGATATTCAATCATCACAAGTATTAATAGAACGTACTAATCCTAAACATTCACCTAAATCGAATTCTGCTCAATCAACTGATATAATAAATAAAAAACTACATAAATCTGATCAAAAAATTTATCAAGGTAATAAACAATCTCAATTAAATACTGTACGTAATACAAAATTATAAATCAATTAAATATACATGATTGTTTCATGTTTACATTTACCTCTTTTCTCTTTTGTTTTATGACTTAATGTTTTTCTTTCTTTTCTTCATTAAAACAAAAGAAAAATAAAAGAAGACAAAATAAAATAAAAGATTTCATTCATAACTAATTTTTACAATAATATCAAGTAGATATTAGTTAATGATGTAAAAGAATAAAATAAAAATCACTTTTAATTTGTAATTCATTAGTTCATTTCAAATATAAATTTATAGTTTTCTTTTCTTTTTTTTCTTTTTTACTTCTTTTTCTTTTCTTTCTCTTTTTTAATCAATAAAATTTAAAACATAGCGTTACAATTGATTTCTTTGAAATAAACAAACATATTATTCTATAGAAATTTTTTTTTCAATTTTTATTGTACAGCTCCATCATATGCAATGATATTTTCTCTATAGAAACATATCTTATTTAATTTTAATAATCATTTGATAATTTCATTTCAGATTCATTCATTTATTCCTTCGTTATGTTCATTTTAAATTTTGATTATTGTTTGCATGTTAACATATAGAACATAGTATAGTCATGTAGTAATACAAAATTCATATATATATATATATATATATATATATATATATATATATATACATATATATATATATATATATCTATATCTTGATCATTATTTGTGATTAAGTTATATGTCATGTATTGAACAGAAGTCTAGTACGTTTATCAGTTGTTATAGAGATTATTATCAGAAGGGGGTTTTGTGGAGATTTTAGTAATTTTAAAGTTGAATTCATAAGTCATTTGAAGTTAGATCATCATGGAAATCTTAAAAGCATTGGACAACCGCATTGTCCTAGTGTGGAACTCCTCAGCAGTGCGCATCCAACGATTCCGCCTCACGAGATTCGAACCCGAAACAGTGATAGCTCTAATAAATAGACCTATCTGATTCAGTTTAGTGAGTCAGTTTGTATTCCCCCTTTCAGAAACTTATTTTGATGATTTCTGTTTATAGCTCTTTTTCTATTATTATTTCATAATATGAAGTACATATGTAATGAAATCTTAGTCTTTCCTAATCTTGTAAATTCGAATAACAAGTTTAATATCTCAGAAGATATTTTTACTAAGCACCTACTTAAATATAATTAAATACATACACGAATATGCATAGAATAAGAACATATACATGATACGAAACATTGAACTGTAAGAAAAATTCGATAAGATACATTGGAAATTAATGATCTTTTCATTCACAAATAATTACCATGGAACATGAAAAATAAATGTTCATATTCAACTGTAAATTACATTTTAAATTGACAAAGTTTAAAATAACTTAGTTGAAATGAAGAATTATTTTATTAGTGATCATTACTGTTATTTCATGTATTGATATTATTACTGTTGAAATTGGATGGTA
Organism: Schistosoma spindalis; assembly: GCA_946903255.1. Taxonomy (NCBI): domain Eukaryota; kingdom Metazoa; phylum Platyhelminthes; class Trematoda; order Strigeidida; family Schistosomatidae; genus Schistosoma; species Schistosoma spindalis. The sequence goes on from OX336420.1 coordinate 16,308,260, forward strand.
ATATCTATCTTTAGAGTAAAATTGAAACAATTAACTTTAACACTGAAATCAAGATAAATTAATTGATATGGATGAAATCATTTTCTTGATCATAATTCATAATCTTTGAGATAAACAATTCTCGAAGTTGTGCCACCGTCACCATTGTCTTCAGTGAGCTGATATCTCACAACAGACCTGGTTGAACTCCACTGGTTGACTCATGATTTCAACTATTGAACTTACCAATTCTCCACAAAATCCCTTCTGATAATAAATAATTCTGACAAACAATTTAATTGATGCTTTCTGCTTGTTAATGATAACTTCATGGCAAGTGATTATGTAATACAATACTTATGTGTAAATAATAGTTTAAATCAAAACACAAAATGAATGCTTTATCAGTTAGGAAATATACTTGAATGAATGGTAACATGTGGTTATTCATTGTATATAATGCGTATATGAGGAAATATGATAACTATCTGGATAATTAGCTTTTACATCATTGATTAATCAGATATACTGTGAAGTGAATCAGTCAATTATGAAATGATATCAGTGTAAAGAAAATGATCTTTATTCACCAACAGAAAACATAAATTACGACATGATAAATTTGAACTATTTCCACAATCCTAGACTGATAATTATCATGTGCTCACTAGTGACTAACTTACAAAGGGAATTCTCGGAGTTCCAGTGTGAAGCCGTGACAAGCGAAGTTCAACTATATCGGGTTTGAGCCAGTTACTCATCGACGACAATGGGAGATATCCGTGCGACATCGTGAATTGGTTTAAATCAAACGTTAACGCCGTTGGATCTCGGCTCAGTGCCAGACCAAAAGTCCGGGGTTCGAACCCCGTGGATACTCAATTCTGAAGAGTTCCATACTAGAGTGAAACGACTGTTCAGTCCTTCCAAGTTTTTAGTGGTAGTCTAACATTGATCGATACATTATCTCAATCTAAACTCGACAATCTCCGCAAACCTATACTGTCAATAAATGAGGCTAGGAAAGCATAAATTTATCATTATATCAAATGTGGACCATACGTGGAATATTATAATGTACTTTGGAATGGTTGTTACAAGTAAATATAATCTAAATTTATTAATTAGTAAGATACGACGTGATGTTTGTTTGTATGACATAATGATGATAACATTTAACATGTAATCCTTGTTTTTTTTCACGTTTAGACCAAGAGATTAGGCTTTTTATAATCATCAAAGGCTTAGGAGAGCCATTTGAAGTTTATCGACGCATGGCGAATATATTAAATTATGTAAATACAAATTAAGCTTAAAAAGTTTTTGAAGTATCAAATCAAGATAAGTTTTCGGTTCCCACTCTATTCATTCTGTTCTGATTTGATTAAGCTTAGCAGTAAAGCTAATTCTCAAAATCAGTAAGTCAAGCACAGCACACTAAGATGAGCCTGATTAGTGAGTTTCAAGCACCTAAGATTCATAAACCAATAATAATATGCTATGCTCGAATTCAGTAGTCGGATTGTTGCTTGTAATAGATGTTAACTTTAAATGAAGTAAATCAAGTAACGATAGAGTTAATTGAATAATATGAAACAGAAAAGAAATTAATAAATAGGAAAATTTATTCTAATACTATGAAGTAAGAAATGTAATTATTAAAGTGAGTCTAAATTAATCATTGAATAGTAAGATCTAATTTAAGTCCTATAATTATCAATGAATTAAGTGAATTATTACAGAATTGAACACTTTCGTAGATTATTATCAGATAGGGGTTTTGTGGAGATTGTAGTAATTTTATAGTTGGGTTCATGAGTCAGTTGAAGCTAGACCTTTATGGAAAGCAATGACCAATGAAATTCAACTGGGTCTGTTGTGAGACAGTAACTCACTGTTGATAATGGTGAACGTTGGCTCAATTTTATGGACTAGTTGAAGTTGGACATTAACACCGTTGGATAACGGCTTAGTGATCTAGAGGTTAAGCGCTCACGCGCAAGACCATTGGGTCCTGAGTTGGAATCTCGCGAGGGGGGATCGTGATTGCGTACTGCGGGGGAGTTACATAATAGGACGAAACGGCGGATTTTCCATGGTGGTCTAGCTTCAATTGCCTCCTGAATTCAACTTTTGGAGATATCTACAGTACGTCTTAAGATTGTTAAGTAATCTATGAATCTATATGAAAATATTAGATAATTTTTTAAATTCAGTTTTAAAACAAGTGAATATTCCTTTTTGTAGTGCATGTACTCAAATGAATATATGTACGTTTGAACACTGAGTATAATATTGTAAAAGATAATTATCTTTCTTTGACTGGTGTATGAAGAATTATTGTTATCAACTAATGATTAACAAAATGGTAGTAAACAGCCTAAACATTTTAGCTATAATCTTCGGAAAATAAACTCTATCACTTCAATTCATAAAACATTTCACATATTCCTCCTTAACCATATCCTTAATGTGCTTATGGACAAATTTATATTGGTTCAAAAACACTTTTAGGCAAAATAAATCTATTCCCTATATTTTGTATTAAAGTATATAATCGAAATCCTTTTAATATACTAGTCAAAATTGATAATGAACTAAGAAGAAACGATTTTATTCTTAGCGTTTTGAGATCTAAATCCTATTTCTGTAATGTTTTGGAAAATAATCTTAATCACTTTTAAGCCGAAAACTTATCGGATACAGTAAAAGTTTGACTAAATATATATGCACTATTACAATGTGAGACGTAAATTTTTGTTATCATAGTTTACATTGTAGAAATAAAATCTTGATGACTAATCACATGCTTACAAATGAGTTGCTTCAAGAGGAATTTATGAAATCTTAGTGAGAATTCACAAATAATGAAGTTGTGACATTTCAGAAGTGAGGTAGTCAAAAGAAAAGCCTAATAATAATCCGCTTTTTTTCACAGGTTGTCCTTACTTTGTCATGTGAACCAATATATTCTAACTCATTGCTCTGGGCGTATCCCCTGGAAATCAGAATGTCCTTTGTTTAATCATTCATGATTAGTACTGCATAACAAAATAATCATGGATGTTCAGTGCTGAGGAATTCCATACTAGGACAAAACGGCCATTCAGTGTTTTAGGTTTTCCATGGTGGTTTGACTTTAACTAACTCATGAATTCAAGTATTAAAAATTACTACAATATCCACAGACCGCCATTTTGATATATTTAGATGTTCAAATTCCCTAAGACTAAGGTCTTATAATAAGTTTCGCTACCGATTTAAAACTAGACTGATGTTGATCTACAATACACTTTAGTGTATATAATATTTGAAACAAAAAAAAACGAATTTCTTTGAAACACTCAGACAATTCGGTGTGGAATCAATTAGAGAAACTCTGTCGTATTTTATTTTAATATAAATTAATTTTCTCGCTCGTCGATTAATTGAATTATTCATTTGGAAACTCCAACTTACATTGATTTTTTTGTAGAAAAATCTACCAGGCAGTTGCACCTTTTAATTATAATGACTAAAATTTATTTTAAGTGTTTATATTATCCTATAAACCAATAGTTTTAGTCTCTTGTAGTCGTTTATAATATTAGTTATTGTAAGAAAAGATAGATGGTAGTTAGCAAGGACATCAAGGACGCGGGTTTCATCCTATCTGAGACTCGTCAGCTGGAGTCCCAGAATGAAAACTGACTTTGGGATACTAGTGCATTTGACATTTATACTGTATTTCACTGCTAGCTACCATTTATCTTTGTTTACAAATCGTTAATTTTCTTCTGATAGATGATTTCATCAAGTTGCACAAATATTATTCACTCATATGTACATCTTTATATTTCATTATCTAGTTCTTAATAAAGTAGTTACTACTTAAAAAGTTGAATAATTTATCATGGCCAAACTAACAGTTTCTTTGTCATTGCTTTTACAACGCCTACTGGCTGTTTTGACTTAACTGACTTCAACTCAAATCGTTAATTTCCCTCTGATAGATGATTTCATCAAGTTGCACGAATAATATTCACTCATATGTACATCTCAATTAGTTTCATGATTACCATCTGATTTTAACAGCTTCATTATTTCTGTTTTAAACAAAAGTGGGAGTGTTATTATTAATTCTTCTTTTATTATCTATGAAAGTGTATAAGTGTTTTTCTATGTCTCTCATTAACTGAAATGTGAACAAGGATTTGATTCGCAGTTACTTAAAAACATTATTATAAACATGTCCTAATATTAGAATAGTCAGATCTCTGTTTAGTATATTTGAAGAAGCTTGAGAATAAGTTGTTTAGAAATAAATTGTTATCTTATCTAAGTTTTGTATGTGAATATACATATACATATACACACCAATATCATTTTGTACAAGGTCAATGTAAAAATGGAAATGAAAGTTTACTGGGTTTGAGTGTTGGAGTAAACATCAAGAGTGAGATGCAGGTACAGCCTGCTGATGATTCCCAAATAGAATGAGATGCGTGTCCTGGATTCCACTACTAGTCACTCTCCATCTTTGCTTATAATATTTATGATTTAAGGGAATATCGAGTCAACCCGTACAGTATGCATGTACGCCAATAAATGAATGATCAATTACAGTCCTAAACATCAATGGGAAGATTCAAACAAACAATACAAAATGAATAATAGCTATTATTATCATTATTATTATCGTCATTGTAGATATTAATAGATTTTTAATCCTAGTCAATAAACATTCCTTGTGTATAATATGAACAGTAACAACAAACATACGATGATCAGATTATTAAGTGTGACAGTACAATAATTTTACTCATATGATTTTATCTTGATCTACTTCAAGTTTACAATCCAATATAAATTTATCTAGGGAGATTGGAAGTTTTTCTAAATACTTTCAAACATAAGTGCACTTATTTGTAAAGTTTATTAGTGATAACCATTGAAGTTTAATTACTTGCCTTTAGCATACGTTCATCCTAAATAGATTACATCGGTATTGTAATTATATGACAAGTTAAATAGTGGCTAAAAGTTAAATCCTGGATGATCAGTTTATCCAGATGTCGAGTTCCAAACAAAATAAAACGTATGTCCTTGATTCCATTGCTATTCATTTAAGGATATATGCTCACAGTAGGTAATTGTAGCTAAAAAAATTTCTTAGAATTACTAATTGTGCTAGTATTTCTGTTAGATTTTGTTCAGTTCCAATCGTGCAATATTATTCATCGTTTAAATAAAATGGCTCCTAGTTGTACTTTAAGGCTCAAAACTTTCATTGATCTACGATATCAATAAAACATTACAAAGAGACAATAGATATTGATCATTTTAATAGGAACAAACGATTAAGGCTGTAGGCTTCATTGGGACCAAAAAAAATATTAGTTAAATAACTGTGTTACATATGAATGTATATATTGACAAGTTTTTGTCATCAACTAAGTATTAAGTATAAATAACGGAAATGTCACAAGTACTACCTTATATCAAATACAATAAAATATACCTTGCGAAATAAGTTTGAAAGCTTATTGGTTAAAATGTAGAGACTAGTATCCCGTTAACTGAGTATTTAATGCAGGCTAAATCTCCTAGTACAATTATGGATTTACTCGAGATTATTCAAAAGCTCAAACACCAGTTATAGAGATAGTTTATTGTTAAAGTCTGGTAAAATCCGCAAGCGTATACGAAGCAAGCACACGGTGAAACCAAGAACGTGTGTGTGTTTGTGAGTGTTAAAAATCCATATATATTTATGAGTGTTAATCAAGTATGCATAAATTATTGATTATGTATTACAACCAATTGGAGGATAGATTAAAAATTGACATATACTCAATCATACTCACACAGAAAATTACATAGTGGATTAAGTGTCTAAATTACAATGAGCGAATAACTAATACAGTAGTGGAATGGGATTACTACAAATACATTACAATTGATTTTACATTGTATATGATTATTCATTTATTAAATTTGTATCTTCAATATTAAAATAAGATCTTATTTGTATTAATATTTTTAACTAAATTCTATTAGTATCAGAAGAGGTTTTTGTGGATATGATAATAATTTCAATAGTTGAGATCATGAATTAATTAAAGTTAGATCATTATTGAAAAATCTGGTAGCATTGAACGGTCTTCTCATCTTGTTCTATTAATAGAATGTATAGAAACACAATTGATTACATTTTATATTGTATATAGAGAAAAACAAGTGATTGATTGAATGATATTTTTTTATTCATATTAACATGACAACTATTATCCTGATAATAAATATTAAATATTTAGAAACAGAAGAAAAAAAAAGTTTTTTTTTTATTCAGACTTTTATGATACATCATTGTCAATTGAAGTATATATGAAATGAAAAGGAAATTAAGAATATTAAAAATGTTCTAATATAATTTATTGCTTATATAATATGATGAATGTTGAATGACTAAGTTGAATTTGATTATTTAGTTTATTCATTTACTATAAATCATTATAATTAGTAAAGTAGATATTGTTTATACTGTAAAAGATGTTACATTCAATTGTTTTATTATCTGATCTATCTTGAAATATCAGAAGGGGTTTTGTGGAGATTGTAGTAAATTCAATAGTTGAGATCATGAGTCAATTGAAGCTAGATCATCATGGAAAACCTGGAAGCACCGGATGGCCGTTTCGTCGTATTGTGGGATTCATCAGCAGTGTGCACTCACGATCTTGCCTCGCGGGATTCGAACTGAGGACCTATCAGTCTCGCACGCCAGTGCTTAACCACTAGACCACTGAGACAGTCGGCATCCAACGGTGTTAATGTCAAACTTCAACTAATCCATGAAATTGAGCAACACATCCACCATTGTCATCAGTGAGTTACTACTCCAGGATATTACCTCTTGAAGCCAGTCGCTAGTGATCATATGTTGATTCATATCAGAAGGGATTTTGTGGATATTATAGTAATTTCAATGGTTGAGATAATGAGTCAATTGAAGATAGACCACCGTGGAAATCGCGGAAGTGAATTAGTGGTTCATATTTATTTATTGGAAAATCTATTTCTGTAAAACGTTGTGATGTACCTATTGATATAGTGAATTTATTTCATAAGTGATAACATTTAAATTGTCTTATTTACATTTAGATAATCTTACATTATCATAACTATGATGTTAGAAGCTTAATAAAAGATCATAGATATTCATTAAGTTGTCAGTGAATAGTTTTACTGGGACTAGAATAATAATGTGATTCATTGGGTCTCTATTTCCATATATTGTAAGCTTGAGATGTTTGCTTCAAACGCCATCGCGTTCTCCACTTAGCTATTGAATCCTAATAGCTACCTACTTGTGCAATGTGGTGAAGTTTAAAATCACTTGGTGTTGTTTTACTTGTATCTTCTCATTGTTTAAATAACAGTCTGATAAATACAAAATAATATAACTTAACATAATTACTGTTTTATATTTGAAAATTATGTTCTCGTCTCTGTGTGGCAATTTTGGTTTGAAGGTTTAGCCATGAGTGCTTCAGTGGCTGTCCCAGTGAAGAAGTCTAAGTCGTCGAAGGCTAAAGTTCCGGCTAGTCACTGGCCAGTAATCAACATGATCACAGCGGTAATTTTGGCAGTTAAGGATTGTAAGGGCAGCTCACTCGCTACTATCAAGAAATTCATAGCCGCGAATTACAAGTTTGATGTTGAAAAACAGGCAGCCCATATTCGCCGTGCTATAGTACATGGTGTTGAGAAAGGTGTTTTTATACGAGTTGAGAATAATGGAAAAGATGCATCTGGTAGCTTCAAAGTATCTGAAAAGGAAATTGCTAAACCGAAAACCAAAGTGCCTTCCGTTGTTAAACCCAATTCATCTCCAAAGAAGCCTAAGGAAAACAACTTCACTAAAACAAAAGTCAAGACAACGACGAAGCCGAAGACTCCTTAGAAGACTGCGGCTAAGAAGGTCGTTTCAAAGAAGAAGTAAAGTAGTTTGATGGTGCCTATATAGGTGCTGCTACTATGGAGAACCGTGCTTAATTTCTGTCAAATTATTCGTTCTAATCTTGACGAATATTCATATAAATAATTATTGTTTGATTATTCGAATTATTGAAAATGGTCTAAATTATTGAAATTACTACAATATCTACAAAACCCCTTCTGATTCTAATCAACATATGATCACTAGCGACTGGCTTCAGGAGGTATATCCTGGAGTTTAACCGGGTCTTTTGTAAGATAGTAACTCACTGATGACAATGGTGGATGTGTTGCTCAATTTCATGGATTAGTTGAAGTTTGACATTAACACCGTTGGATGCCGACTGTCTCAGTGGTCTAGTGGTTAAGCACTGGCGTGCGAGACTGATAGGTCCTCAGTTCGAATCCCGCGAGGCAAGATCGTGAGTGCACACTGCTGATGAATCCCACAATACGACGAAACGGCCATCCGGTGCTTCCAGGTTTTCCATGATGATCTAGCTTCAATTGACTCATGATCTCAATTGTTGATATTTGCCAGTCAATTTATACTTCATTTATCATATTGTACATATATTAAATATTTAGTTAATGATACATTTACTTAACTGTGTTTTTTTAAAGGTGAATATATATATAAATGATCATTGCGTAATATGAAAGTTATTTCTTGCCCTACGTAAATGAGTATCTATTTCAATCAGAATAAACTCAGAATGTATTCTAGATACAGTTACCCAAAAACAAAACAACTACATGGAATATTATCTGTCTGAAGATCATTTGCATGAAATACTTTATTTGAAATGAAAATATATAAAAACTATTTGTTTTTTCTTTTATTCATTTTGATTTATCATTTTCATTATTATTATTATTTATTACGTATGAAAAATAATATTTAAGCAAAAGTTATAAATTTTGTTGTATACGGTTTACACCCATTACGATATTGAATGAAAAAAAGATGGATTCATTGAAGAGTTCTTTTTGTGACGAAATCGTTTCCAAAGATGTACTGTCGCAAATATATGTATATATAATTGTAATTATTATCATTCTGAAAAAAGTACATATATTTGCGATTGTACAGCTTTGACAATGAATTTGCCAAAAAAGAACTCTTCATTGAACCAATCTTTCGTATTTAATTAGATTTATGATTTTGTTGTTGTGGTTGTTGTTGTTGTTATTATTGCCTTGTCATTTGTATTTACTGAATTTTATCTTTTCTAAGTAAGAAAACAAATGAAATTAATTGCGTAATAATAATCACTGGGGAAAAAAGATAACACTTCAAATGATCACTGACCTGTAGAATGAGATATTAATTCTAATTGTTAACATATTAATTGAATTAACTTGGATAAAGGGAATTCATATCTTTTTTTTCCAGAGAAAGAGACGAAATCCATAATCCCATTTTAAGACAGTAATATAACTAAAGAATAAAGAGCACAGGTACATACTACGATTGTAAATTATTAAGACTATATATATATTAGAGTTTAGTTTTTTACTATCGATGTCTTGGTCTATCATCTTGGTAACAATGTGATATTTAGCTAGTGATAATAGAGAATTTATAGTGTTTAAATCAAATTTCATGAAACGTAGGTAACTTGATTTTCCTTTTTATGACAATTTCAAAGTAGCTATTATGTATTTGTAAATAATAGTGTTCAAACTCCGCCTGTAGCTCTTCCAGAGTTACTGCCGGTCCCAAGCCCGGGTAAAGGAGGAGGGTTGGGCATGGGGTTAGCGTCCCCATCCCGTAGAAACCTAACTCGCTAAAAAAACGCTAACCAGAAAAAATAACTCAAACCATTTAAACTCTGCCCTGGGAGTTAGAGTTAATATGACGCTTCATGGTGAAAGCCGAGTTCCTTCGAAAGCCATGAGGCCGATGCCCCTTCTAACAACCAGAGTAACATATTTTATAGGTACATGGAACGTCCGGACAATGTGGGAGAACGGGAAGACCAGTCAAATAGCAACGGAATTGAGGAGATACAACTTGGCAGTACTGGGAATCAGTGAAACCCATTGGACCCAAGCTGGACAACAAAGGCTAAATACGGGAGAGATGCTACTATACTCCGGTCACGAAGAGGAAAATGCTCCACTCATTCAGGGAGTTGCTCTAATGCTATCCAAAGTAGCACGAAATGCACTTGTAGGATTGGAATCTCACGGATCCAGAATCATCAAAGCATCATTCAAAACAAAGAAGGAGGGGATCACAATGAACATTATCCAATGTTATGCACCCACCAATGATAGCAACGACGACGTTAAGGATCAATTCTATGAGAGGCTGCAATCAATCATAGTAAAGTGCCGAAGAAAGGACCTCACCATTCTGATGGGAGATCTAAACGCCAAAGTCGGAATGGACAACATCGGATATGAAGACATCATGGGACTACATGGACTGGGAGAGAGAAACGAAAACGGGGAAAGATTTGCAAATCTGTGTGCATTCAATAAATTGGTCATAGGCGGTATAACATTTCCACACAAACGTATACACAAAGCTACGTGGATCTCACCGGACCACACCACACCACAGAGAACCAGATAGATCACATTTGCATTAATAAAAAGTTCCGAAGGACAATGGAAGATGTGAAAACCAGGAGAGGAGCGGACATAGCTTCAGATCATCACCTAGTTGTGGCCAAATTGAAACTGAAGCTAAAGAAGAACTGGACAACTGGACAAACAGCACCACAAAGGTTCAATACAGCCTTCCTTCGAGATACTGACAAACTCAATGAATTCAAGGTAGCTCTCAACAACAGGTTCCAAGCCTTACAGGATCTACTGAAGGAAGAAGAAACTACTATGGAGGATAGCTGGAAAGGTATCAAAGAAAAATTAACTTCAACGTGTCAAGAGGTTCTGGGCCCCAAGAAACATCATCACAAGGAATGGATCTCTACAGAAACACTGGACAGGATCAAAGAAAGAAAGAACAAGAAGACAGCAATTAACAACAGTCGAACAAGAACAGAGAAAGTCCAAGCACAAGCAGAGTACATAGAAGCAAACAGGAAAGTGAAGAAGAGCATTAGAGCTGATAAGCAAAAATACGTGGAAGAACTAGCAACGACGGCAGAAAAAGCTGCAAGAGAAGGAAATATGAGACAGCTTTACGATACGACGAAGAAGCTTGCAGGGAAATACAGTAAACCAGAGAGACCAGTCAAAGACAAAGAAGGAAGACCAATCACTGAGATTCAACAACAGCGCAACAGATGGGCAGAGTACTTCGAGGAACTCCTGAAAAGGCCGGCTCCAATGAATCCACCGGACATCGAAGCAGCACACACAGATCTTCCTATAAATGTCAATCCACCAACGACAGAAGAAATCAGAATGGCCGTCAGACAAATCAAGAGCGGGAAAGCAGCAGGACCTGACAATATACCAGCTGAAGCGTTGAAGTCAGACATCGAAGTAACTACAAGCATGCTTCATCTTCTATTCAAGAAGATTTGGGAGGAGGAACAAGTGCCGATGGATTGGAAAGAAGGACACCTCATCAAGATTCCAAAGAAAGGAGATCTGAGCAAGTGTGAAAACTACAGAGGCATTACACTACTGTCAATACCAGGTAAAGTCTTCAACAGAGTGTTACTGAACAGAATGAAAGACGCAGTTGACGCTCAACTTCGAGATCAACAAGCTGGATTCCGTAAGGACCGGTCGTGCACAGACCAGATTGCGACACTACGGATCATCGTCGAACAATCAATTGAGTGGAACTCGTCACTCTACATCAACTTCATTGATTATGAGAAGGCATTTGACAGTGTAGATAGGAGGACGTTATGGAAACTTCTTCGACACTACGGAGTTCCTGAGAAGATTGTCAACATTATCCGGAACTCATACGACGGACTACAGTGCAAAGTAGTGCATGGAGAACAGCTGACAGACGCATTTCAAGTAAGGACCGGAGTAAGACAAGGCTGTCTACTCTCTCCCTTCCTGTTTCTTCTGGTGGTCGACTGGATTATGAAGACCTCGACATCTGAGGGAAACTACGGCATACGATGGACAGCTCAGAACCAATTAGACGACTTGGACTTCGCAGATGACCTAGCCCTCCTATCACATACACACGAACAAATGCAGATAAAGACAGCCACATTGCAGCAGTCTCTGCATCAGTAGGCCTCAACATACACAAAGGGAAAACCAAGGTCCTCAAACACAACACGGAGAACAGCAATCCAATCACTCTTGATGGCGAAACTCTGGAAGACGTGGAATCCTTCACATACCTGGGAAGCATCGTCGATAAACAAGGAGGTTCAGATGCAGACGTCAAGGCGAGGATTGGCAAAGCTAGAGCGGCATTCCTTCAACTGAAGAACATATGGAACTCAAAACAACTTTCAACCAATATCAAAGTCAGAATCTTCAATACGAACGTCAAGGCAGTTCTACTGTACGGAGCTGAAACTTGGAGAACTACAACAACCACCATCAAGAAGGTACAGGTATTTATTAATAGCTGTCTACGCATGATACTCAACATCCATTGGCCGGATACCATCAGCAACAGCCTTTTGTGGGAGAGAACCAACCAGCTTCCAGCTGAAGAGGAAATTAGGAAAAGACGATGGAAATGGATAGGACATACATTGAGGAAATCATCAAACTGCATTACGAGACTAGCGCTAACTTGGAATCCTGAAGGGAAGCGGAAAAGAGGAAGGCCAAAGAACACATTACGTCGGGAAATAGAAGCAGATATGAAAAAGATGAATAAGAACTGGAAAGAGCTTGAAAGGATTGCCCAGGACAGGGTTGGATGGAGAATGCTGGTGAGCGGCCTATGCTCCTTCACGAGGAGTAACAGGCGTAAGTAAGTAAGTAAGTAAGTAAGTAAGTAAGTAATAGTGTTCAACTTAATATTTTCTTACACATAGTTCCCTTTATTATTTTAAAGAGAGCAAGAACAATGGTTGGTGCAGAATAATATGAATTCATTTTATTTCGTTAGGTTCTCATCAGCTGCTTACAACCTAAAATATTTGAAATTCAACGTTATTACAGATATTGACATATATCAGAGGTTGATGAAGGATGAACATGTTGTAGAAATAGTGATTAGAACTCATGGAATTAAAACACATTAGATGATTATGTAATGAAGTAACTGAAAAATAGATTATGGAACCTTCCCTCCCAAACTATATATATTCGAAACAAATTTTATAACCTCAATATCTCTAACAGCATCTTTGATACATCATGTTCATCCTTCATCAACCTCTGATATATGTCAATATCTGTAATAACGTTGAATTTCAAATATTTTAGGTTGTAAGCAGCTGATGAGAACCTAACGAAATAAAATGAATTCATATTATTCTGCACCAACCATTGTTCTTGCTCTCTTTAATATTTTCTCCATGAAATGAATTTGATTATGCTAGAATTTTAGCATTTTAATTTAATTTTCTGATTTTTGGTGAGACTATAATTTATGGACAACTTTTGAGCGATACTATACTGATTTTGGGAGTGTCCATTTAATAACTAGGACCAAATGATGATTATAAACTTGTTTGAAGAATTAGAATGATGATTTACAGTTGATGGTTAAAGTTAAGAATTAGACTTAGGGTTTTCATCACGTACTGACTTCAGCTATAATACCAAAACTCTATTTAGCTAAGTGGGTAAATGAATTTCACGTCAAAATCCAGGACATGTTATCTTATACCTGATTGGTTCGTCCACAATTTATAATCTCATCGATTTTTGTTTGTACAAACGAAGTATTTGATGTACTACTGAAATGTTGAAGTATAAATAATTCAGTCATTAGGTTATTTTCGAAGCTTTTAAAAAACTCACGAGATTTTTTTTAATTGTCTGGTTAATAAAACTTAAAGATGTAAAGTAAATCAGATTATAAATCAGTTGATATGCTGTAAAGTCATGTCATATAGTAGTATTTCCTGTTTGTGTTCAGATAATGATTTCTGATGGCTAACTTTAAGAGAAAACAATAAAAGAAGACATTGTGTTGTGTTAAATAATATGTGGTTTAGTCTAAAAGAAGAGTTCATATACTCAAATTCTAACTATCTATTCATCTTATTATTACGAAGGTTTAAGAAATTTGTCAAACTTACGTCATTGTTAAAAATTTACATTGAATAAGCTACGATTTCTGGCACTTTTATGTTTTCTATGATAAAGTAATGGAGTTATTTAGGTTATTCTTTGTGAATTATATCAAACAGATGATTGAAAATAAACTTAAAATGTAAATGTTCACCAACTTGCTCATGTATTCGAAGTTTAACTTGTAAAGTGTAATAATTAAAATGACTGATGTGTCCCTATATGCAATAAGTGACATTGATTAATATTTTGTAACTTGAACTATTTATTAAATCAGGTTAGGACACAAGACGGTTGAACAAGATCATGGGTTGATTAAAGTTAGACATTAACACAGTTGGATGACGGCTTAGTGGTCTAGAGGTTAAGTGTTCGCGAGCGAGATCGAAAGTCGTGAGTTTAAGTCCCGTGTACAGGGTCATGGATTAGCACTGCTGTGTTGTTACATATTAGGACGAAACGGTTGTTCAGTGATTCCTGATTTCCATTGATGGTCTAGCTTAGATTAACTCATGAATTCAACTGTGAAAATGCTACAATCCTCACTAATCCATACACTGATAACGTACAAGACTTCAATAAGTGGTTTTTGCTTATTGAATAAATGAAAATAAGTTTTAGAAGGTATCGTGTATAAACATCTTCCAGTTAAAGAATTGATATGTATCACATACACCTATTATCAGAATCGTTTCATACAATTTACGACGAATTATAAATGAAAGTGTTAAGAGCACTGACTTTTGCAGTAAACATCATACAGCATAAAATTTAAGGCAAGTTCATGATTGTAATAAATCAAGAAATCAAATTTATAATTAAGAGAAACCTGGATTAACAATTTTTTTAGATTAACTTAAAAAAATCTCAATGTGTGTAATTACTGACCCAAATTGCCTTGATTGGTTTAAAATTTTTGTATAAATATTACGGTATATTAGAGTAAAGCCTGATGATGATGTAATTGAAAACAATCGTTCGCTTATATGTGTTGTTCTAATTTTCACAATGGGAATCTTTAATATTCTAAAATCTCAATGTGTACAAATAATAATACTGTAGTGAACAGATTATTTGGATTCATACCAACTTGTAAACTTTTGTACAATAAGGCTATACATCTTCCAATGTTTTTAACAAACGCAGTTCTCTATTACCTTAGCACCTAAATTCTTGTTTGGATTCAAGTATTAATTGAAAATATATTGTTCTGACTTTTTTTAAAAGAAAAGTGTGGTGTGTGCTATTATATTAACATAAGTAGTATATGACGTTAGTCAGGAACAGAATATCTGGCAGTAGAGAGACAAGAGGATCGAACAGTAAAGAATGGAAACAGAATGCAATTTGTATGAAAATACAAGAATAATGAAGTCTGAGTCATTTTGAGACAATTGATGGACAGTTTGCGAATTAAGCATTTACTGTTCGATCCTTTTGTCTCTCTGACGCCAGACATTCTGTTCACGACTAGCATCATATACTACTTATGTCGATATTAGTAGCACGCACCAAAATACTAGTTTGTTTCTTGTAATCTACTAAAGATTACTAATTTAATAACTGTAATATATTCGTGATAGTTTGTGTTCATTGCGACGGAAAATATTATATCTTTTCTAAATTCCCTGGAACGTTTTCTCATAGTTTAGTTCCAATGATGTTTAAGACAACAACGGCGAGTCATTTCAGATATGTACACATCTAACTGAACATGTTATAAAACTATTCGAAATATGATAAATAGCAAAGACAACAGAAAAGCCTCATGTTACTGTATGATAAATATATATGGATTTTTTCCAGGCTACAAAATAGACTAAAATATTGAAAGCATTAATTTACAAAAGAAAGATAATTTAGTAGTATCATTACATATATATAAATATAATTCAGAAAGGGGATTTTGTGGATATTACAGTAATTTAGTAGTTGAATTCATGGGTCAATTAAGCCTAGACCATGATAGAAAAACTGGAAGTACTGGACCGCCGTATTGTACTTGTATGGGTTCGAATCCCGCGCGCAGGATCGTGGCTGCGCAGTGCTGAGGAGTCCCATAATAGAATGAAACAGCCGTCTAGTGCTTCTAGGTTTTTCGTGGTGGTCTAGTTTTAATTGACTCATGAATTCAACTATTAAAATATAATTCTTTTGAAAAGAAACCTATTGGATTTTGTTGTCTGGAGAAAAAATCTAATAACATATCTGAAGAAAATTGTACATTGGAAGAGCGTTCCATGCACCTAAATAAATGGTTGCTCTGGTTGTCAGAAGAGGCATCGGCATCGTGACTTCCGAAGGAACTCGGCTCTCACTATGAGGCGTCATAATTCTTCTAAATGAAGACCTTCTGATCCCCAAGATAGAGTTTAAATGGTTCGAATAATGTTTTCTGGTTAGCGTTCTTTTAGTGAGTTTGTTTACTACAGGATGGAGTCGCTAACCCCATGCCCATCCCCTCTCCTTTTCTCCGGGCTTGGGACCGATAGTAGTAGCCCCCGGAAAACCTGGAAGCACTGGATGGCCATTTTGTCCTATTGTGGGACTCCTAAGTAGTGCACATCCAAGATTATTTAATTCAAACTCAAATAAAGAAACGAGAATAATTGTTGCATATTTTAAAAAATCCCATACAGAACAGATATGATATGTGTAATGAGACCGTTTGAGAAAAATGAATCCTAAAGTTTAAAGAAGCGTTGAGTGTCGTTTTATTAAAAGTAGTCCTAAGAGCAATGAAGCATGAGATTATTTGCCACCAGTAAAGTTGTTATACTTTGAGAGAGTTTTATCTTACTAACTGAATAATTCAGCGATTATACATTCAGAGTAAACATTAAAACATAGAACATGGAAGATTCTTTAAGTATAACTAACAATCATCTATAATGCCTATCGTTTGAGTAATTCATTACCAAATTTCATGTTATGGATTTGTACAACATATATTCTGACGGATATCTTTTTTTAATAACAAGTTATCACACCTTATATACATTTGATTATTTGATAAACTGCACACATGATCATTATTTATTCATCATAATGTAATGAGATCTTTTAATTTAACCATCCACTAATGTAATGATTTATTTAATATAGATCTATTTAATTCATTGAATAGATGATAGATCGTTTTATAACTTTATAAATGACATTAATTATCGACTATTATCGATTCCTGTAAATCTTGGATAATCTTACTTTTTGTAGAATTGATCATATTATTGTTAGGTGTTGTTGTAAATCAAAAAGCTTTTTGATCAGGGTTTATTTTTTTAAAATCCTATTTTAAAATATCTACTTACTCCTGAGTAGAAAGATACAATTATCCATCAACTCGGATAATAGAAATCTTCCCTCGATTCAGATTATAAATAACAATCTACAGTAGTTAGTTAAAAATATAAGTAAAATAATTAGAAATAACCAATTAATAAGTATTAAATAAAATAAAAAGTAGTATCGCTTAATTTGCATATATTTAACTATATAGATTTGAAATAATTGATTCCAAAGTGTCTCATGAGAATAACTATAATAACTTAAGTGTTCATATATATATGTATTTCTGTTTTTATACTTTTATGTTCATATATACATGAGAAGGTATTTAATCATGTAATTTAAACATGTATGCAGTTAATTACTATTATGAAAAGAGCTAGAACAAAGATTTTAGCAGAATAGCATGAATTCATTTTATTTCGTAGGTTCTCATCAGCTGCTTACAACCTGTTATATTTATAAATCATAATAAGATAATGAGTTTAAATGACTTACATGAGAGGGTTTTGTTAGAAGTTATATAGTAGACATATTCGTATAGTGTAGCAAGGGTGTAAATGAAATTAATATACTGAATATTGTAAATATATACCTAATGTGAAAGAATATTCTACATCATTAATTGTGACGACAGTTCAAAAAGGGGTTAGAAACAATTGATTACATAATGAGTAAAAAAAATTTTTGATAGGAATATAGTGAGTAGAGTTCAGTTAAAAGATTATTAATTTGAAACGTAGTTGAAGAAATAACTCAACCAAAGGTCGACAAGCACCCCTTTCATGTTACCGCCAACTGTATTTATAAATTTACGTGTACCTGCCAAAGCAGCTACATTGGCAGAACAGAAAGGAGAGCATACCTTAGATTTTTTGAACATGTTCCAAAAAGTCTTAGAACAAGGGAAAGAAGGACTCTGAATAGTGCAATCACCAAACATCTCCTTGATACAGGACATCAGGTAGATACCTTACAATCCTTCAAGGTGATTAGTAAGCAGCCAAACTCCAGTCTTCTGAAGTTTGCTGAAGCCGTTGCCATCAGGCGTCAAAAACCTGACCTATGTGTTCCAAAGGAGATGGTTGTTAATCTTTCTTTGCCTTGGTGACAAATATTCCTTCTCTGCACCATAAATTATTATTATTATTATTTTTGTACTTATTACATCATTGATTTTCATTATTTTATTTCTTCAACTACGTTTCAAATTAATAATCTTTTAACTGAACTCTACTCACTATATTCCTATCAAAAATTTTTTTTTTTTTTACTCATTATGTAATCAATTGTTTCTAACCCCCTTTTTGAACTGTCGTCACAATTATTGATGTAGAATATTCTTTCACATTAGGTATATATTTACAATATTCAGTCTATTAATTTCATTTACACCCTTGCTACACTATACGAATATGTCTACTATATAACTTCTAACAAAACCCTCTCATGTAAGTCATTCAAACTCATTATCTTATTATGATTTATAAATATAACAGGTTGTAAGCAGCTGATGAGAACCTACGAAATAAAATGAATTCATGCTATTCTGCTAAAATCTTTGTTCTAGCTCTTTTCAAAATGGTAAAGGGAACTATGTGTATGTAATTACTATTACTTTTATTCACTTCAATTACTTACTTATGTCTGTCTCCATTTCTCGTCGTAATGTAAATAGATGGTTGCTCTGGTTGTCAGAAGGGGCATCGGCATCGTGGCTTCCGAAGGAACTCGGCTTTCGCTATGAGGCGTCATAATTCTTCTAAATGAAGACCTTCTGATTCCCAGGACAGAGTTTAGGTGATTAGGATAATGCTTTCTGGTTGACGTTTTTTTAGCGAGTTAGTTTTCTACAGGATGAAGTCGCTAACCCCATGCCCGACCCTCATTCTTTATCCGGGATTGGGGCCGGTAGTAGCCTCAGAGGTGGAGTTAACTTCAATTTAAAATGAGTTATTTCCCCTGCTAAAATAGCTTATATCCATCCAAGAGTAGTGTTTGAAATATAAGTACTTGTTATCCTTATGAATTTAGTGTTCATCTTGTTGTGTTAATGTAGTGCGGCAACTTAGACTGATGTATATATGTGCCTGATCCTAATTTATAGCTGACCGATTGACTGATCATCTTTATTCTACAAAGCCAAATGCTTAATTTTATACCATTTAACTGAAAAACCCATATATATATAAGCACGACATACCATGTGATTCCAGGGGTTTTCAATGTCTGAAGTTGAATAAGCTTTATAAAGTTGGTAAATGTTAGAACACATTAATATGGTATTCATTTCTATCCGTTAAATGAAAAAAAGATATTAACAGATTTTAAAATAATTTTAGTTTACCAATAGGTTCATTTAGTAGATAAGGGTAATGATTATCACTTTATGTTAAATATTATTCATTCCTAATTAGGTTACTAGTTTCATAATAAAGTCCGAAATTTTCTTATGCTCAGCGTTAGTTCATTTATATTCTTAAAAAATTGTAAATATAATCATATAAAAAGCTTTAATTTTATTTCATCGTTGTTGTTAAAATTCAAGCTAATCAGATTTTCCCAATTTTATTTGTTTTTTGATAGAAATTGACAATTTAAGAAGTTGGTGGATGCTCACTGCTGAGGAGTTCCATACTAGGACGAAACGGCCGTTCAATGCTTTCAGGTTTTTCATGATGGTCTAGCTTCAATTAACTCATGATTTCAACTATTGAAATTTAATATAAATCTATAAGCTATGATAAAATTAGCTAATTATTTGAACAATTCCAATATTTAATACATTTGATATGAGTTAAATATGTTACATGTTTACCAATAGTCCCAAACAATGAAATGAATTTAAGGAATTCATTATATTCTACTGAAATCCAATAAAATAATTATCAAGTATATTAATCATTAAAACATCCTAGGCAATAAACATTGATCTGTCATTTAAATAATATTTACTCGATGAAATGAATAGTAAATTAAAATGTTACGTTAAATTATATTCAAGTTTATTGTGTTTTCTTTTTTAATCTAATTAATTAGGTCATGCTAATTGACCGGATAATACTAATTAATGAAACAAAATTGTTCAGTTTTAATTTATAACAGCATTTAATTATTTATAACTAGAAATAAAATATGCATGTTATTATAAGTCAAAATGAACTGGTCAGTAATATGTGTCTTTCCTATTCTAAATCACATTCTTGATATACTCATGATGATTTATAGTAGAAACTTATAAGAATTACCGATAATATAGACAACTCTATGTGTTTTAGTGATTCATAATTTTTCTTTACTACAATAATGTTACATTATTGACACAAAATATCAAATGAATGTATTGAAAAACTTTAAAGCAATGTGCTCTGATTTAGGAAGACTATAAATAATAATATAATTGAATGTTAAAAAAGAAAATGAGGTCAATCTTCAACTCATATAATAGCATCGTTCAATATTTTCACACTAGTGACTACTTTTTTATTTTTATGTAATTTTATTTCAGCAGGAATATTGTTATTATTACTAACATCATCATTATCATCATCCAAATCATCATCATCATCAGCTTTTATTGATTTCAAAAAACTACAACTATCATTATATATTCCCGTTCCTTATGAATAATCAGATTTCAGGCTGTTATGTAGTACATATTTTATATAAAAGAATTACAACTAATTAGTTAATTTCAGTAGTTGAGATCATGAGTCACTTGAAGCTAGACCACTATGGAAAGCCTGAAAACACAGGGCAGCCGCTTCGTCCTAGCATGGAACTCTTCATCAGTGTTCATCCGCGATCTCCCCTCACAGGAACAACATGTCCTGGGTCCGAAGGCAGGATCGTGAATACGCACTACTGGGGAGTCTCCACAATAGGAAAAAATGTCCGTTCGGTGTTTTCAGGTTTTCCATGGTGGTCTAGCTTTAATTGACTCATGATCTCAACTACTGAAATCATTATAATATACACTAAAACCCCTTCTGAATTAGTTAATTGTATAGTACAAATATAATAGTAACTCCTTTTAAACAGACAAATTCTACATGGCAGGAAGTCTTCAAACAAGATCATATTTGAATGTTGTAGCAAATCTACTGCATCAAATGAAATCAATTAAGTATAAAAATAAACTTTAGTCATTTTTTGAAAAAAAGAAAAAAAGAAGCAATACAAAATCAAATTATTGTGAACTGTAAAACGTTTTACAGTAATAACAATTGTATCTATGTTGTATATAATTGTTAATAAACGGTAGATTTATAAAATGATCGAGAGAAAAAATGCCAGTATGAAATTCAATAGTATATGTGTCAGAAGTATAAAAACAGAACAATTAAGTTTCTCAGTATAGGGTTATGGAGATTATTAAGTTTTTGATTGAGATAGTGAACTGATTGGTGTTAGAACACCATTGAAAACCTTGAGGCATTGGATGGCCGTTTCGTCCCATTGTAGGATCCTTCAACTGTGAGCACCCACGACCTCACTCGCAGGACTCTTGTATCATTACCAATGTCTGACTAGATAAGTTCGAATAAATTGAGCATTGGGTAGATTGTTATAAATGAAATAGTAGATTTGTATTATCACAATGAGTAGAAATATTAAATTTTCTGACATTTCGCGACTCAGTGTGAACCTTTTCTTCAGAGAATAAATCACTAAACCGAAAACATTCCCTACTCATTGGGATATCACAAATATATTGAGTAATTACGTTTCTTAATAGTTTCTTTTATGTTTTGAGCTAAACAGAAAATGTACATCAATATCCAGATGTGTTGAAATTTAAGATGAATGAATTAAGGATTAAAAGTAACTTCATAATATGTGTAAACTCTCCTGAATACCTCAGTAGTAAAAGTATTCATAACGTTACAATTAAAATAATATTTATAGCTTAAGATTTTATACGATAGTTTTAAAACAGTTCAGTCAACATTTCTCATATATTAGTAATAAGTATCTAGCTGGCTATTATATCAGACAGTAGTTTACTAAAGCATACCCTTCGAGTAGAAGTTTTACTGAGTAACTGGGAGACAAAAAGTAAAAATTAATAACATAAAGAACTGATAATCAAATTCTGGCTGACTGTAAAATGCAATGTGATGGATATATTTAATTGATGTAAGATATTATCGTTTAGTCCCAGAAATCTATAAAAAAACACCCACAAATATTAGAAACTTTTGATGAATTTTCACATTAGCATTCATTATTAAAGATGTTACTTACTTAATTACTCGTATCTGGGTATAAATTTATATCTTAGAATTACATATTATTTAATAATATAGACAACTAATTACAAATTTTATAGCGAGACTATAAACTATGAACAAACCAATGAGATTTAAGATAACGGGTCTCGGATTTTGTCGTGAAATTCATTCATCCACTTAGCTAAATAGAGTTTTGGTATTATAGCTGAAGTCAGTACGTGATGAAAACCTTAAGTCTAATTCTTAACTTTAACCATCAACTGTAAATCATCATTCTAATTCTTCAAACAAGTTTATAACCATCATTTGGTCCTAGTTATTAAATGGACACTCCCAAAATCAGTCTAGTATCACTCAAAGGTTGTCCATAAATTATAATCTCATTGATTTTATTTTTAAATCTGAATAGAATAAAATATAAACATTCTAATATCACAATACCTAATAAAAATATTATATATTGTCACACTATCCATCGGTTAAACTGAACCGTAATTTATAAACGTATCTGTTTTCCAAATGAGTATTTCTTTTAATACAAAAGTTTTTCATACAATCAACAATTATACTTTATGTGTTGAATTACACTGTGTTTATCAATACAGCTATTACTTCGAAAAAAACTGCTATATAACAGAGTAAATTTACCTTTGATGAAATTATACTCTCTATTTAGTCTATATGTCTATATTAATGATGTTTTCAGACAATTGATTTTACATTAATCCTGATATATTGAATGAATAAAGCTAATTCAACCTACTTTTATCAATGATTATAGAGACAGACATAAATTTGTAGATAATTAATTTATCTCTGAAAAATCTATTTGATACAAAATAAAATGTCAAAGTAAATTCTGAAATCATAATTTAAATCAACGAATAACTTCATGTGTCAAATTTAAAAATAAAACTACTGTATTGTAGGAAAATTATTCGAAATAGTATTTATTCTAAAATGAATAAATATATCAGAAAGGAAATTTTTGTGGATATTGTAATAATGTAATAGTTGATTTCATATGTCGATTAAAGCTAGATCACTATTGAAGACCTGGAAGCACTGGATAAATTTTTAATCCTTTTGTGAGACTCCTCAGCAGTGTATATCCACGATCTAGCACGCGAAATTCGAACATAAGACCTACGGTCTCGCACGCGTGAGCTTAATTACTAGACCACTGAGCCGGCATCCAACAGTGTTGATGTCTAGCTTCAACTAGTCCACCAAATATTGCTACCATTAACCATTTTCTTTAGTGATCCACTATTTCATAACAGATATGGTTGAACTCAACTGATCATGATTTCTTACTGGAACTCCAAAAAATATCACTTGAAGCCAGTCACTAGTGAGCACATGATGAAGATAATGGTGGATGGTGGTGCGATTTCGTGGTTGATTGAAGTTAGAAATTAACACTGTTGGACGACAGCTCAGTGGTATAGAGGTTAAGGTCAGGCGTGCGAGACAGAAGGTCCTGGGTCCTGAGTGTCAGATGCGGAATCGTGGATTCTGAGGAGTCCTATACTGCAACGAAACGGCCGTTCAGTGCTTACAGATTTTCAATTTTGGTCTAGCTTTAATCGATTTATGAATTCAACTATCAGTCGGTTCATGATCTCAATCATAATCTTCTTAATTGTACAGGTTAAGCTGACTTCGGTTATTTAAATTTACTTCTATCAGTCAAGTTGCACAAATGTCGAATAACCAAAGCACATATATCATACTTATATAAAACATAAGATACAACAGTTTGTATTTGTTCCAACCTACTGATGATGAATTTATGATTGAGCCATGCATCTATTTGTATGCTAAGACTTACATTTAGAATATCTTGACAATAAGAATACGTTCATACCATCTTTTTTAGTAGGACTCTCAGTAGTTATCTCAGTTCATATATATATATATATATATATATATATATTGTTTTCGATTTCGATAACTTGACTAGTACAGTGTTAAGTCTGATGACAGTATATTCCAGAGGTTTTATAAGCATTTACCTATGAGCATCGTAAAAAACGTATACAGTCTGAATGGTTTATAAATTATACTATTGATGAACAGCTAACCAAAGAAAGATTTGCTTGGCATTATTCTCTTTTGAAAAGAATCTGTTAAAGCCTACTTACAGTACTTGGATTTTTTTTATAAATACTAGGTTTATCTGATGTTAAAGCACATTTTGACCTAGCAAGAGAAATTTAGTAGAGATAAATAAGAATATGATTTTTATCATCTATTTCATTAATTATTACTTTATATAAGTTGACCAACTATCACTGAAATAAGATTTATACATATTGGATTCTTGAAAAACTGTTTATCAATTCATTATATCCCTAAATTCAACGAGCTATAATTATTCATATCTATATTTCTAATTGAACCATATATACTAATTTATGATTGTTTTAACTACTGTCTATCATTTTTATCACTGTACACCAGTTTGTTTATTGAAAGTATTTTTTCATCGAAAAGATTTTACTTATTTTTTATTTGAACACATAAATACTGGTACAAGGGGCACCAAATACATATGCGCCACACAAATCTCATTTGATTTATGTGTGGGCCGTGATACTGCTCGAGTGCTCAGACCAAAGTAGGTGGTTTTCTTAGGAGGCCACACCCTGAGCCTTCGACCTGAAGGTCTGATCCACAAGGTAGTGGAACGACGTAAGGAGATGCAGTCCCATGGTAACCGATGACCAACGATTGGTTCATACGCCATTTGTTCCCTCAGGATACTGGAACCCCGTGTGAACCATTGGTTTGGAATAAGGGTTTTTTAACTACCCTAGGTGGACTCTCCATGTCCACCAACCCGGTTAAAACGCTGGATATTCGCTTTTTGTCCTCTCAATTTCGTGAACAATACCTCCTCCACGAGAAGGGAGTGAGTAGGACTTCCCTGGCAGAGGCTATATACGCGTGGCCATGTGAGAGGATTTCGAGAGGGAGAGTGGACTCTCCTCACACTCGGTCGTATTAAGGCATTTGGGGGCATCAACAAGATTACTACTTAATATCGACAAACATGCACAAGCTTAAATTGTATGCAATTTAGCTTTAATGTACATGAATAAACATACATCTTTAATAGCGTCTTATTGTTAAAAGAAATAATAACAGCAAAATTGAAAATATTTATCATTCCATTTCATTTTGTTATGAAGTTAAAATCTTTTTATTTTTTTTCCAGTGAGAATGAACAATCACTAAGACAGAAACACAGTTGTCCAATGTTTAACTAAATTGTGAATTTTAATAAATTAGAGAAATTTTTGGTGAGACTATAATTTATGGACAATCTTTGAGCGATGCTAGAGTGACCTTGAGTGTCCACTTAATAACTAAAACCAAATGATGGTTATAAACCTATGTGAAGAATTAGATTGATGATTTACAGTTGATGATTAAGGTTAGGAATTAGATTTAGGGCTTTCATTATGAACTGACATCAGTTATAATGCCAAAACTATATTTCGCAAAGTGGGTGAATGATTTTCACACCAGAATTCAAGAGCTGTTGTCCTGAATCTGATTTAAATTCACTAGGCATTGTTTACTAGAATCCACCGATTGATGTTTAGGACTGCATTTGATCGCTCTCATATTGGTATATATGCATACTGTACGGGTTGACTCGATATTCCCTTAAATCATAAATATTATAAGCAAAGATGGAGAGTGACTAGTAGTGGAATCCAGGACACGCATCTCATTCTATTTGGGAATCATCAGCAGGCTGTACCTGCATCTCACTCTTGATGTTTACTCCAACACTCAAACCCAGTAAACTTTCATTTCCATTTTTACATTGACCTTGTACAAAATGATATTGGTGTGTATATGTATATGTATATTCACATACAAAACTTAGATAAGATAACAATTTATTTCTAAACAACTTATTCTCAAGCTTCTTCAAATATACTAAACAGAGATCTGACTATTCTAATATTAGGACATGTTTATAATAATGTTTTTAAGTAACTGCGAATCAAATCCTTGTTCACATTTCAGTTAATGAGAGACATAGAAAAACACTTATACACTTTCATAGATAATAAAAGAAGAATTAATAATAACACTCCCACTTTTGTTTAAAACAGAAATAATGAAGCTGTTAAAATCAGATGGTAATCATGAAACTAATTGAGATGTACATATGAGTGAATATTATTCGTGCAACTTGATGAAATCATCTATCAGAGGGAAATTAACGATTTGAGTTGAAGTCAGTTAAGTCAAAACAGCCAGTAGGCGTTGTAAAAGCAATGACAAAGAAACTGTTAGTTTGGCCATGATAAATTATTCAACTTTTTAAGTAGTAGCTACTTTGTTAAGAACTAGATAAAGAAATAAAGATTTTGTGACTACGTTTCTCCCTTTAATCATACTTGATATTGGTTTAGATTTATTAGTATAATGAAACATCAAAAAACTTCGTGTTTTTATATGGTTTAATGAAATATTTGATCACAATATATAAATGACTGGACATCATAGGAATATCATCCATATAGGATAACTAGTCAGATTCCTGCAGATTTCTAATTCTTTGTCATCTTAATATTGTAGTTAATATTTACCGCTCAGGTGAATACTTTCGATATTATTAAATTCGTTGTGCTGAAGAATTCTACATCAATTTGTTTTCCCTTTTTCTACAGCATCATCATATTGGTTAGTACCATGATAAAAGCATTGAACTTTTCAGTCCTGAAAACACAACATTATTAATACATTATATCATCAGGTTTATTCATTCACTTGTAATGCAATTAAAATATATGATACATTTTACTGGATAACATTATTATTCAATGAAAACCAACTAACAGTAATTAGAAGTCTAATCAGAAAAATTAAATGATCAGAGCATGTTGAAGAATACTGTGATATTTCGTTAATTAGTTTATTTTAAATGTCTTTTTAGATAGTAACTTTATCAGGAACACAAATTAACTTTTACCTTATAATAAACGTAAGATTTTTAGATGACAGAATCACTTGAACATTGTGATACTTAGAGGAAGAAAACAGATTTCATCAACAGTATTTAAATCAGACATATACAAAGTTAATATCAGAAAGAGTTTTTGTAAATATTATGGTAATTTCAAAAGTTGAGATCATCAGTCAACTGAAGCTAGATCACCATGGAAAACCTGAAAGCACCGGATGACCGTTTCGCATTACTGAGTCACACAATAGGACGAAACGGCCGTACACTGCTTCAACATCTTCCATGGTAATCTAACTTCAATTGACTTATGATCTCAACTATTGAAATATGAAAACTTG
The DNA here is from genome assembly GCA_946903255.1 of Schistosoma spindalis. Classification (NCBI taxonomy): domain Eukaryota; kingdom Metazoa; phylum Platyhelminthes; class Trematoda; order Strigeidida; family Schistosomatidae; genus Schistosoma; species Schistosoma spindalis. The sequence goes on from OX336420.1 coordinate 16,336,222, forward strand.
CAATTCTATAAATTGACTAATGATTTTAACAAATTATTATATACATGGAAACCTCATTCATTATGAGCAGTGTGTTTTATAACATCAGTATTGTTTATAGTGCAGTATAGCAGTAATAGTATAATGCTAAAAATAGTGGGACATATTTTGAGCTATTTTAAAGTATCTGCATATAATTTCGATCTATGATTACTTACATAGTAACCGAATCTTACAAAACGTTTTATTATGTGTACTCCAAACCACCAAGTTGAATTCACACACGTTAAGACATCTTTACTTCCATATATTAGCTTCATGGCCAAACATTTTACCATCAGTCTATTTAAAGTATAGATGAAATTGTACAATAAAATATAACTATCGACAATAAGTAAAGAAAACTTCAATAAAGAGTTACCTAACCAGGTAACCACGCTTAAGATATAGCTATCCATATATCACCAAATCAGTATCATAATAAAATATCAGTATTTCATGTACATCAAATGATCATTAATCTAATGCTTGTTTCGTTTTCTAAAGAAGTGACAATCTTTAGTATGCTTTGTGAAATAGTGTAGTAGTAGTATTAAGCCTGTTACTCCTCGTGAAGGAGCATAGGCCGCGTAGCAGCACTCGCCATTTAATTGTGTCCTGGACAATCCTCTCCAGATCTTTCTGTTTGTTATTCATCTTTTGTAATGAACATTATTGATCAAAAAATATTTGATTCCAATCTCTATATTCAAAAATTATTTTCTAAAAGCTAAGAGAATTGTGAAATAGAACACTCATTAAAAAAAGAACTAATAATCAATCTACTTAAACTACACTTGAATAGTTGACTCAATTGAAAAGTTCATTTACATAAATCCACTCAAAAAGATACTTTATTAAATTTCTCATTATAATAATTTATTGATATATATGACGTTCATTTTGAAACCTCAATGATGTTTGATTTAGACAAATACTATTTTAATAAATTCAAGATTATTCATTCATTAATATATGATGAAACACTGGCACGTAAGATTCGAACCTAGGACCTTTGGTCTCGCACGAGTGCGCTTAACCTCTAGACCACTGACTCGTCATCCAACAGTGTTAATGTCTAACTCCATCATTGTCTTTAGTGAGTCACAACAGACTTTGTTGAACTCCACTGGTCACGGCTTCTCACTAGAACTCAAGGAAATACCGTTTGAAGTGAACACATGATGAAGACGATAGTGGATGGTGGTGCAATTTCATGGAATGGCTGTAGTGAGACATTAACATAAATCCACTCAAAGAGATACTTGATTAAATTTATCATTATAATAATTTATTGATACATATAATGTTTATTTTGGGCATCATTTGAATCCTCACTGATGTTTCATTTAGAGGAATACTATTTTAATAAGTAAAATTCAACATTATTCATTCTTTAAATATGATGACACAGAAAAAATACTAATTTACAGGATAAATGTTAATTATGAAACTGCCATAGTAGAATATTATGATTAGTAAATTAAAGAAAATTTCAAGGAATTAGATGTCAGAGACTGTTTCATTTATTATTAATAGTAACTTTATTTAATATTACATTATGATTGCATGAATGACTTTACAATTGAGTCAGTAAGTCAGTCAGTCAGCTACAACGTAGGACCAAGCACATGTATACATCGGTCCAAGTTGCCATACAGCATTAGCACAGCAAGATGAACACCGGATTCATAGAAGTAGTTAATTCAATGGTGGTAGTATATAAAAGAACGATTGCATATAAGGATATAGTACAGGAACAAAGAATTAGTACGTAGAAAGATATGAAGCGATTTCAATCTCATAGTTTAAGAGAAGACAAAGAGTGTATACACCTACGCCATTATGGTCGATTCTGAGCCATGTCACCAAGAGTCTCCAACTATTGGTTTTGATAGTCACGCGGACTATTGAGTATTTGAAATCAAGAATATCAGCATGTTAATTGATATATATAAACTGAATATCCTACTATGTATAAATACTAGAAATCGAATAATACAATTAAATAAATTTACTTATCCAGCTTATGCTAACCAATAGTAAAGTATTTAAAAGCTTATAAATGTAAGTAAGCAATGTAAGCAACCAAAAGCTAATCTATGAAAAGAACTATTCAAATTGTTAGTAGTAACATACATGTAACTACTTTAAACATGGTCGATAATAATTTCAGCAAGATTATCATCCATAGACTCTTTCATTATTTTATATAATATAAATAAAAATTTATTCAGTTTAATTCGATTTGTGTGTAGGGTATGATACTGCTCGGGTACCCAAACTGAAGCAGATGGATTTTTAGGGGTTCATAGCCAGAGACTTCGACCTAAAGGTCTAATCCACAAGGTAATGTAGTAACGTTAAAAGATGCAGTCACATGGTAGCCGGTGACCAACATTAGGTTCATAAGCCATTTGTTCCATTAGAATACTCGAGCCCGTGTGCACCATTGGTTTGAATTTGGGGTTTTCTAACTCCTCTAGGTAGATCCTCCGTATCAACCAACCCGGTTAAAGTGCCGCAATTCGTCCTCTCAATTTTGTACTCAACAGTAATGCCGCGAGAAGGCAGTGAGTAGAAATTTCCTAGTAGTAGTTATAAGCACGAAGCCATATGAGGGCATAATTTATCATGTCACTGTTTGATTTGTTAATCATTCTTGGAATTTTTTACTTTGATTAATCATAATATTCATTAAATTATTGCGATATTTTTATCGTTTCATAAACTAATATGTTAATTATGATTTAAAAGGTGTAGATAGCATAATTATGTAGATCAATATTGATAATTGCTTAATGGTTTGTTTGCTTTTTTTTTCTCTATTAACAGATTTACTCTAAAGCTTTTATTACTTACAAAGATTTGTGATCTTGGTTTATTCAGGAACAAGGTTTTCTTTAAAAAAATTAAAAGATAATGACCAATAATTAAACTATCGGAACATATTAGAACACTTTTAAATTGGTTTATAACGCCCAAAAACACAAATACAGAGTCCTATAATAATTATATTTATTTTAACACTTAATACTAGAGAAGAATCAAAGTTAGTTACTTTCAATCAATCCATGTATTTATAAATAAAAGTAATATAATATAAAATTCACTTGGCATTGTTTTACTTGTATATTCTCATTGAGGTTTAAGACTGCAATTGATCAGTCTGTTATTGGCATATATGCATACTGTACGGATTGACTAGATATTCCCTTAAATCACAAGATTTCATAAGCAAAGATGGATAATGGCTAGCAGTGCAATCCAGGACTCGAACCCAGTACCATTCGCTTTAAACGCCATCGCTTTATTCAAGAGAATGGCACTGAGTTCGGATCCCAGAGTGAACATCAACTTTGAGATGCAGGTACATCCAGCTGACGAGTCCCAAATAGGACGAAACACGTGTCCTGGATTCCACTGCTAGTCACTATCCATCTTTTCTTATAATATAAGATTAGTTAATAAGAGAATACTAAATAAATAAATAAATAACAATGTTATGATAAAATAAAGAAAATACGATGAAGAAAATAAAGGTGAATCATTTTAATGAATAGTATTGTAAAGTTTCTCTTATATATAAACTACCGAGATTAATTTATGTAAATTAAATGTTTGATAGAATTAATAAATTCGCCTATTTAATAATAAAAATATAATAATTAAAATATTTGTATCATTCAATAAGATGTTAATACAATTGAAGACAACTGACTGATTTTAATCAATATTTTCATTGATTATCATTTTTTATGTATCGTCATGTTATCGATTCTTTACATATTAGTACATAATTGAATGTAAAAGAATAACTTAAATCTATTAGTTGTTCTTTACATTATTATTATTATTTTCTTTTTATTAAGTAAACTGAACCAACATGAAGATATGCAGTTAGACTAATTGATCATAGTTATATAAACGATCATATTCTAAATTTATATTTTAAAAGGATGACTTTATACCAATGGATTGACTTATCCAGTTTAATGTAACATGATGTTGAGATTTTAAAATTACTTCAGAATGAGTATGATTTACATTCATATGGATCCTTTATTGTTACTCTTTCAGACAGTGACTACTTTATTATTATTAATGTTATTATCATTAATGGCCTTATTCAATATTCTATGTTTAGTACAATATAGAAATCTCAATATAGAATATTGAAACACGTTTCTTTTACAAAATAAAAACAGAGAGAAGACTGATTACTGCATGTATATGCACATAAATTAAGTAAATAAATTATGTGGACTTAAATGAAATGCTTCTTTAAGAATATTAGAATCTGTACAACTTTTAATTAGAAATATGTTTAAGAACACAAGTTATTGAGTAGGTCACCGCTAACAACCTGTTCGTCGCATTATATACTTGCTAGATAAGGTATTGTAAAGTTTTTATATTTTTATTATATTTCAGTTATATGCTTTATTTCATACCTTAAAAAAATCTGAAATTCTAATGGAAACGGTATTAGATATATTTAAGTACCTGAAAAAAAAGAAATTAAAACACCTTATAAGCAAAGATAGATAGCGGCTAGTAGTGGAGTCCAAGACACGCGTTTCGTCCTTTTTGGGACTCGTCAGATGGATGCACCAACACCTCAGAGTTGATTTTCACTCCAGGACTTGAACTCAGTACGTCAAGTTTGGGATACAGGTGCATTCAGCTGACGAGTCCCGAATAAAACGAAACGTGCGTCCTGGATTCTATTGTTAGCCACCATCCATCTCTGCTTATCAAGCTTGTGGCTTAAGGCAATATCGATGCTATCCGTACTGGATGCATATATATCAACAAGAGAGTGATCAATTTCAGTTCTAAACATCAGTGGAAAGCTTCAAACAGACAATACATAATAAATTATAGTGCCTGCTTATTGTATAAACTAACTATTACTATTACTCTATGCATATTGTCTGTATGAAATAAAAATACTTTAATCACTAATATTTCTTTGCAAATACTTTATAATAAGTCAAATATTGTAATACTTTCCGGTGTTCTACATAACAAATACATTGACATTTCTTGGACAAAACTGTATTAAAATTGAGAGTGTTTCCTTGTTAAACGTTTGGTAAATGATTTATGAAATATATTTTACCAGAAGGGGGCTTTGCGGATATTATAGTAAGTTCAATAGTTGAAATCATAAGTCAGTTGGAGCTAGACCACCATGAAAAACCTAGAAGCACTGGACGGCCGTTTTGTCCTATTGTGGGATTCCTCAGTAGTGATCATTCAGGACCCCGCCTCTCAAGATCCGAATCTAGGACCTGTCAGTTTCACGTGAGAACGCTTAATCTTTAGACCTTTGAGTCGGCATCCAGTGGTTTTAATGTCTAACTTCAACTAATCCACAAAATTGAGCGACACATTCACCACTGTTTTCAGTGAGTTACTATCTCACAACAGACCCGGTCGCTGAAGAGTCCCGCAATAGGATGAAACAGCCGTGCAGCGTTTCCAGGTTTTCCATGATGGTCTAGCTTCAATTGACTGAACTATATCTTAGTCAAGAACAAAGATATTAAAGTATCAAAATGAAAAATTTACACTACCATGTACTCTGAGATACATGAGAAATTACCAACAGATAGATGTTTAAATCTTGAAGATTAACCCAAAAATTAATGTAACCAGAATCTTTATGATTGAATATATGAAAGGTCCATTTTAACCGGGAAACGTATTCTCATTGTATATTTATTAGAAGTGACTTATGAGAACAATATAGGAATGATAAAAGCCTAACATGATTAGTAAACATCTTTATATAATATCATCGCAACACTCAGGCGGCTAAAATATTTAGGATTTTTAAGATTTTAAAAATAAAACTCTTATTATTACAGTAGGTTCCTGCAGTGATATCTGTTTGTGGAGTACTAACTAGCAAATTAGCCATCAAATAAGTGAGAATACTCCTACATGATTTGAAAAAAATATCAGACAAAATTAATACGTAGCTCCATTGTGACAAATCTAGTTGATTATAGTCGTATGAATAGAATCATTTTGAGTGATTTATTGTCTGTTTTCATCATTTCATAATGTGGTTCAAATTAGTCTCTTACATACAACAAAAGCTATAAGGATCCAAACTTATAATCCTTTCTTTATATGTGATACTCTTGTCTATTACTTAGCCGGATGTGATTTAAGCGATTTCACTAACATTTTTTCACATCCTGTATTTATCTATCATTCTTCACCTTCTGTTTATATTCCTCACTATCTGATACTTTTTATTACGTAATTTTAATGATGTTTTGTGATGACTATTTTAATATCTCTTTATTCAAGATTAACTTACTTCCTGTATTGAACTATTGATTAGAACTTTTATTATTCTACTGTTTTCTTCATCACTACTAGTATACCTGTCTTCTTATCACTAATTTATACTACTGACTATTTCAGGAACAGTAAGTTTGAGTAAATTTAGGAATTATTTTTACAATTTTTGAGCTATTTCCTTTACACCTCTTTTAGATTGACATTTTACTGACTTATAAATTTCATATTTTATTATGACGTAAACGTGAATGATTACTTTTCTTAGTTTCAGGTTACTATGATTGTTAAAACGATCAGTTAGTTTTTTATATTATGGAGTGGGTTAGTTATATCTACATAAGTAGTATGTAACGGTTGTTAGACATTGGATGTATTTCAGTAGAAGATCGATAAGGAAAGGACGGGAACGGAACGCAATTGATATAAAAATGGGTAAACAATGAAATCTGAGGCAATCGACTGATATTTGCAAAATGAACAGTCAAGTTTGAGACGATGGATTGATATTTTACAAATTAACTATTTACTATATGGTTCTCAGATTTTAATGAGATGCTCTGTCATTTCGTGTCAAACACATTCGATTGTCTCCACTCGTGTTTTTGTTCACTACACTATCACATTTGCTATTTTTTATGATTAACATGTTAAATAAGATCTATGAATGATTGAATGACTGTTTTGATTTCTTGTTATAGTGTATGATTTTATTGTTCTTCTTCATAACATTGATCGATACATTTGAATCCCAGATACACTAGATATCAGCCATCGACTGATTCATATTTTCAGTTTATTAATATCGATCTTCGACAAGAAAATAATGATTGAGCTAGTAAATAAATTCTAGGTGATGTCAAGTGAAAGGAGTATTAGTGTAATCAAAGAGATCACTGATATAGAGTCGTTAACCAACTGAGAGTGACATATCCATATTATTGTACATCAAAGTTCATTTTTATATTGCTAATTTTACATTTCGTGATTAGTACGTAACTTCATTTGTTATTTAGTTTTGAATCAATTTATGATGCAATCATTATATCCTCCTATAGACATAAATTTTCCATATAACTATATATTACAAATGTACGGCTTAAGTAAATGTTTTCATCGAAAAGAAAATTTTCTTCGCTGAAATATTTTTACTTCAAATCAATAGTTTTTGGAACAAAAGATACAATGTATACTTATAAGTATATGGAAAAATAATTCTCAATTAAATCATTTTTTTATAGAATTGTCCAGAAATACTTCGTTCAAGCATATATACACACACAAGAATAAGCATCTTTGTTTCCCTATCTTCGAAATATTTTTTTCGGTTTTATAGGCTGAGATAAATGATGGTTAACAGTGAAATCCAGGAAACGCGATTCCTTTCATTTGGGACTCGTCAGACGGACGTTCACTCTGGGACTCGAACTCAGTGGCGTTCACTTTAAACGCCATCACGTTATCGACATTGCTACTGAGTCCTGAGAGCCACTTGCTTATGCAATGGGGTGAAGTTTTAAATTCACTTGGTACTGTTTACTTGAATTTTCTCATTGATGTTTAGGACTGAATATGTGCGTACTGTCTCGATATTACTTTTAATCACTACAATGGCAACAACCCAAGAGCTCACAAAACCAACTGCGTACACACTTTGTTCAAGAGGGCGAGGACACACTGCAGCACACTGGTAGCGTGAAAAAATGAAGGGAAATACCTGAAGATATCTTTCAAAAAACAGCCACCCAATCGACTTCGTAAAAAAATACCAGCCGCACGCATCATCAGAAGCAAAGTCAAGCACAAAAATCAACAAAAGGATCACGCTACCATACATAAAAAGCATATCAAAAACCACAACGAGACTGTTGAAAACCTTCGGAATAGGTGTCGCACACAAACCGACAAAATCACTACAATCAATCTTATGCAAACCAAAGGATGAAATGACAAAAGAAGACAAACCAAACATTATCTACAAAATAGATTATGCCAACTGCGAGAAACACTACGTTGGACGAAGCGGACGCCCTCCTTATCTTCGCCTGCATGAACATCAATTAGCAGTCAAACACCATGACATTTCCTCACTTATATCAATGCACTTGGACAACAGCGGGCACTCATTTGACTGGAAAAATGTAGAAATCTTGGATCGATGAAATTCTAAAAACAATAGAGAATTTTTAGAAGCTTGGTACTCAGGTCAATCAGCAATCAACAAGCACATTGAAGTCGATCCTGTTTACCAACCAATCACACACAAAAATAGGAACAAAAACCAAACCAATGGGAGATACAACCAAAACGAAGAAGCGAACGACGACAAGTCAACAAGAATCAATCAACTTCGAGGTCTACAGGACAAGCTGTGAACCACATGTGGAAAAATTCGAACACGTTCAGAAGAACGATGAATGTTCCACGACTAAAACATCCATCTCAGAGAACAAAACTCCATCAAAATCATTGACTTTATAATCAAAGATGGATAGTGGATCGAGGCAATACATACAGTATGCACATATATCAACAAGAGTCTGATTAATTTTACTCCTAAACATCAATGAGAAGATTCAAATAAGCAATACCAAATGAAATTTTTCTTTCTAGTTATTCTTTTTTTTGCTTTATAAAACATTAATCATTAGTATCTTATAATTAAATAGTAATTTTTAATGAAATATGTGAAAATAACGATTTTTATAAACATAAATATTACTATTAACATGAATCATTTATTACAAAAGTAAATGAAGCAAAACTATTCATTATCATTATTATTATAAATATAAATTAAAATTAATTTATTAGTTATATTAAGTTCTTATAATTTCTATAATCAATAAGTTGATTACATGTTTGTAAAGAAAATTAAAAAAAAATCAATAATATGAACCCATCATATCCTTATGTTTACTCAACTCTTCCATTAATCTTAATAATATAATGAAACAATTAGAATATAGTAGATATGTTAATCAATTTTAGATATTTTTACAAGTGAAAATAAGTTCATTCACTTAATATAGTATTGAATATAATGATTATATAATAAGACGTTATAAGATTAGATCTGTATAACTAATAGTATATCACTCCATAGAAATAATATCAATTATTAAAAATCAATATTAAAACAAAGTTTATAGCTTAACGGTTAATATTCTAAGAAGCTGATAATGAAAAAGAGTCCTACAATAGGACGAAACGGCCATCCAGTACTTCCAGGTTTTCCATGGTGGTCTAACTTCAATTGACTCATGATTTCAATAATTCAAAATGATAATTCTTTTGAATTTAATATATTCATTATATAAAAGTATTGGAAAACAATAATTAACAATTTACTTGCATTTTTATGTCCCGTGATCTTTTGGTATGAATACATACACATAAGTAACTCAGTAAATGAATGTCACAATGAATCTAAGTTTATCTTATTGTCTTACGTTCTAACTCATTTCGAAAATTCCTAACACGTTAAAAATATTTACTTTACCAAGTAGCTGATTACTCCAATAATATATATATATATATATATATATATATATATATATATATATATAGGTTTGTAGATATTTCTAAATTATTTATTCAACAACATCATGGATCGATCTCAACCAAATAATTTTTGAAAAAAGAATTAACATTAGACATATGTTTTGTCGTGGTTCGGGACTGCTCAGCATTGCTTATTCAAAACCAGCGCTTCATGGTTTTCAATGATTCTTTAATTAATATTAGTCAAGACTATAAACCATAACAAAATTTAAAAATCCATATAGATACCTTACATAACAGTAACAGTAATCGGCTTTCTATTGATCGTTTTCGAGAAGTAATTTTAAGAAATTTAATAAGAAGTCGTGAGTGGTAAAGTTCAACCGCATCGGGTATAAGGCATTTATCCGCCGATGTCAATAGAAAGTAGATTCGCAATATCATTAATTGATTGAAGTTAAACATGTAAACAGTGAGGTGTTGGTTCAGTGGTCTTGAGGTCAAACACTAACTACGAGACTTAAAGTTCATGAGTAATTTCAAATTATTTTAAAAAATAAATTTAATTGAAGGATTATAACATTACTCGTATACAGATCACAATGATAAGTGATGTTTACACAAAAAATAAACAAGTGTACTTCCTTTTAGTAACTTACCTGAGAATTTAGTTCAAATTTTTATATCACCCAGTAACTAGATGATTTTTTTAACTAAATGATCATTTCCCACTTTTTATAATAAATATTTTTTGGTATTAAAATAGAGCTCTAAATTGGAGTGTTTTTGAAAATTCAAGTTTCGACTTAATTTTTTAAATTTTTATTAGTCTAAATCAATTTCTTCAAGCGGTGATGCTCAGACAATTTCATCATTTAATACTTATTCCTAATTTCGTGTTATGTTTTCCAGTCTACTTGGAAAATTGAATCATCTCTAAGCTGAATTAAAAGTAATATATTATACCTATACAGAACATTTACTTTACTGATAAAAAGATTTGTTAAAAGTATTTTATTTCCAAAGTCTCAGTTTTGTTCTTATAAGTTCATTTTAAAAACCGTAATTGCCATGGTTTAGCATAAGGTAGAGAACTTTTGAAAACCAAAATACAGTGATTATCTGCTTTGTATGAGTTAGATAATTGATAGCATTTTTTTTATTAGACGACCCCGACAACGATTCGATTCAAGACCTTTGGTTTTTGAGGCAAGAACATTGAAATGTAATCTAATGATCAGTATTTCTGACTTTGATCATATGCATGATAAAGCTAGGCATCAATGAATGTCTACTTCACCTTCGACAAAGCTTAATGTCTTTAGTCATCATAGGATTCCTTAGGTTACTGTGGAACTTCATGATTTACTGATATATAAAAAGACTCGATAATTAAAATATTTGGAAAACATCCACCACTTTTACTTAGTAATGTGTTAGAAAAAATTTATGATTGTTTCTCCTTGCTTCTATTTCCAATCAGTGTAATACTTTTGTACATAATCAGCATTATGCCATAACATTTATCAACTGAATACTACGAATGGTCGAAAAAATGAAAAAAGCAAACCGTATCAGGAACAAATAAGATATTTTATTATTCAATCATTAACTTTAATAACTTCTTGTCCATGCAATGTACAGTTTATGTCTCACCACTACATGACATATACCAGTCAGTAAATGAAACGTATTGTGAAATTAAATGCAAATTGCAGATTTCTAATAGCTTAGAATTTAAAAACCTGGAAATATGACACTAAAGATTCAAAAATAGTCAAGTTCAGACAAATTATTACATGTCAAATTATTGACAAAAGAGGTTATGAACCTGTTGATACAATAAATCAAGAAAACGGGAAAGATCAAACTGTTATTAGAGATAAGTAATCCAGTAGAAGGAAAACCAGTTATGTTAAAAGATTTCCGATGAAATAATCTTCTACAATTCCAGAAGTTGTATATAAAAGTATGGTCTTTGGTGTGGTATTTGTAGTACTGATGAGCGAGACAGCGTATTGATCAAAAGTAGCAAACTTCGCAGAGTTACATATGATACATTTAGATGGTTTGAAGAAACATATATGTTGCTTACTATGTTAATATCTTACAGTGGTATTATCTGTACCGTGAATAACCAAACACTTCTAAAGATAATGCTATACACCAAAGAAAAGAATAGGTATAAAAGAAGGTTAATAAAAACTTTTGCATATAATGATTGTTAGGTCGTTTTAACCATAAAGTTATGCGCTAGTGAGCATTTTCAAGTAAACTTTGAAGTATTTCATAAAACGATTAGACTCAGCTGCTGGCATTATTAAAAACATGAGATCCAGAAATGAGACATCATTTTAACGAATTTATTATCAATCTGTACAGTCATATACACACACATACAAAAGACTTTTTAGACATCAATTCCATATGGAAATATGAACAATGAATAGAAATGATGATGCAGTAAAAAGATAATAATAATACATAGTGTAATCATAACAATAAAAGATTTTGTTTGTGCAAATAAAAACCATGTGATGCTGGTAAGTTACTAATGGATTATAGTGTGAATGAGTATGATAATTAAAAAACCTTTTTCACAATAATTAAATGTTGCAGGGATTAAACGAAGGGAGAACAATTATCAGAATATTTATAAATAAAACCACAAGAAAAGAACGAATAATTAATGAGAAACAGACATTTTCATATGTGGATCAACCAGATGATATTAAAGTAATAGTGGTAATTAATAATAATAATAAATAGCCAAGGTCACATTGAAGAAAATGATAAGGCGTACTTCTTTTGCATACAGAGTTCAAGTTTCATATAGTGGAAGACAATAGCTCCTTTTGTTTTAATACGTTGAATAAGAAATCTCGGTAGATTTAAACAAATTCTAACAACAACCATAAAATCAACAAGCGAACCAATTTATTAAATGGAGTTAATTAAATGTTCAAGGATAGAACTTGTAATTGCTTTACTATCACCTTTATAGAACCATAAAATCGCCAATTATGAATTAAAAATGAATGTTCTTTCGTAGTTAATAGATGGTTTGCACTGATAATATTGTTTAAAACAGAGAATGAAAGTTTTATGTTTAACCGGTGTAAATCACTGAAAACCCTGATCTGAAGAATAAATCTTATTGACGATCTTATTTTCATGAGAACAATATGATTGCAAAACTATAAACTGAATGATTATCTCTTGATGGTCGGTCATACTTATGTATAACTCGTTTTACCAAGCTAAAGCAGTCTCATACCAGAAATCCATTCAAGCGAATCGATAACTATTGAGTTGAAAGTAAAAAATGGCTAGACAGTTACGTATTTAATTATTAAATATTGAGGTACTTAATCATCATCAAAGGGTTTTTTTCTTCTCAAAATTTGTATGAGGTTATTATTTCTCAACAATGGCTTTCAGCGAATTCATTTACGATCTATTGAACGTTTTATGTATCTTTTCATAACAAACCGACTATGAATTAAAATGTTATTGCAAATAACAAAACACAGTTATTTTTTATGGTGCTTTACGGAAAGATATAACCAGTGACATTTTTAGGTGGGATTTATTACTGGGTGATCTCAATTAAAATGCCATTGAAAATTAGTGTGCGTTGAATAGTTTAACTGTTTTAGTAAGAGACTTCCTAATACCACTGATTCATTTTTCCTACAAAGATGGAACCTCGGACCTTTAGATTACGCATCAAATGCTTAACTGGTAGATCACTGAGTTGGTATCCAGTGGTAAACATTTCTAGTTCCAATTCACAATGAAGTGCAACAATCATTCTGTAATGTTAATCACAACAATTTTACTACTGACATTGCTTAACTCAGTAGATTTCTGCTTCGCACTGGGAACTTCAGAAAAAAACTCCAAATCATTATTGAGCCCATTTCTGTGGTATCGACGAAAGGACTTAATAGGTTTTAACAAGTACCCCAGGTAAGGTTAATCATAAACAAATCTCAACAAAAATACTTATCATCAATAATACTATTTTCATTTTAAATCGATGAAACAGAAAAATAGTAATTTTCTGTATCAATAATTAAGTCATTATTCAACAAACATCATACTTTCTGTTATAACTGGAAAATGCGTCCGTAATTTAACCAAAAAAAAAAAAAATAAAAATAAAAAAAAACAAATCTGCTACCATAGTAATGAAAAATGCCCAGTTCATTATCATTTGAAGAAGAAAAAATATAATCACTTCAATGAAATGCTAATTTCTTAGATTTTCTTAATATCAATTCTCAAATGCTTTTTATTTATTTTCACATTATATAACTGGATTAATTATCTACTATAAATGAATAATCGATTCAATTGACCAGAAGCGGTTTCTATCTTCATATTAAAATTAATAGAGCGAAAATTTCTTTAATTTATCAAGTATTTAAATAAACAATCTTATACATATTCAACTGGGAGATAGATTGTATTCAATTTTATATCTATCTAAAATATACATATTTAAATACATAAATGAGGTATTCTATACAATCTTCTTATCAAAGACAGAATATACACAACTATCAGTATATATGTATATACATATAAATATACATATGCATAATTCATTTGTATTCAAAAGTATAGAGATTGGTGGTTGGGTAAAATGATAATCAACTTGGTTAGTAGACATTTTTGTTGTTGTTGCTGTTGCAAATCATAAATGTAGATTTCTTTAAAAAATTTTTCAATATAATACAGCTGTTTAACAACTAGACAATTGAATAACTAATTAGCATTTTTACAATTTATTCAAGAGTGTTATCATTTGTATTACAAAACTAGTAACTAGGGAGATGAAAATTTTCAGAATAACTTCATACTATTCTCATTGTTCATAATTCTTTACCTAATGCTTTCTTGTAGGTAGGATAAAATTATGCATACTAAAAAAGAAAGAAAAAGAAGAAGAAGAAATGATATACTATTTATAACAATTTTTTTAAAATTCGGATTAGCAACAGGTGAATACAATTCATACTAGACTCGAAATGAATTCATGTTATAACTCTGTTAGAATCATTGTTTGTTTGGTTTTTTTCTTTTTTTGTTTTTTGTTTTAAATAAAGAAAAGGAGAACTATTCATGAAAACTTTCTAAACAATTGACTGGTTACAAAAACCGTTATTTTTGTTTTGGTCTCATTTTTTTTTTAATAATAATCATTATTACAATTTACATTATTTTGAAAGAAATTTAAAAAAAAAGAAAAGAAAAGAAAAACGAAAAAGAATCATTATCATATTCAACAATTGTTTTGATTAAATTTCAATATGTGTTTATAATGTTACATGAAAGGTGAATAAATAAGAAATTATGTAATCACACATTATAATTATACAATCTTCACAATACCCCTTCTGATATTAATTATAGAATATGTTATTGTAGAAAAAAGAAAAAAATAACACCATTATTCATTTGAATGGTTCTATAAGAATTCATTCATAAATAATAATATTAATGATAAATAATAAAACAACAACAAAAATGTAAACCATAGAAAGAAAGATAATTCATAAATGACAATCATAACAATATGATGATACATTTTCTATGAGATAATATACATATGGTTAAATGAATTTTTGGTTGGGATTTTGGATACAAATGATAATTAGTCAATATATAATTTGTAATAATATCTATATAAAGTGTTATTATCATCTATGATATTTGAATTATGTAATATATTAACTTTTTCACTGAAAATATTAAAATTGAAGAATAGACAGTAAGATTTTACAATCCTATAATAAGTTTATTATAATGAATGGAGTTTGTAATGGTACCGAAATATACAATTATCTTATAATTAATGAATATATATATATATATATATATATATATATATATATATATATTGATTTTATTCCTAAGATAAATGCTGGTTTCCAATCAATTTATTGACATTATATTGAATAAATGATGAAGATGTGATTTTTCTATGAGTTTATTATTACCTAAGTTTGAGTCCCAGAGTGAACATTAACACTGAGATGCAGGTATATTCAAGCTGACAAGTCTTAAATAGGACGAAACCCGAGTTATTGATTCCATTGCTAGCCACTCTCCATCTTTTGTTATAATGCTTGTGCATTAAGGCAGTATCGAGGCAATATGCACAGTATGCACATAAGCCAATAACAGACTGATCAATTGCAGTCTTAAACCTCAATGGGAAGATTCAAGCAAATAATACCAAGTAAAATACATATGTTATTAATAACATCTTGTCATGATAACAGTAAGGTCAAAAGATTTCAAACAGCTAAATATGTCTTTACAAATTAAGTAACCTATTAAATGCAAACAATTGTACTTGATAATTTAATCAGTACTGAATAAGTGAATAAAAAAAGTGTCTATAATGTGTTTTGTCATAATAAACCACAACATTTACAAATCAGAGAATAATCAATGATTACTATTTCATTGTTTCGTTAAAAGTAGTTACTGTATCAATTCATAAAAGATAATAACTAGATTTCACTTTTCTATTCAGGAAACTAACAGTGAACAAGAAGGAATAATGAAATATTCGGAAAAAGAACTGGACAACATTTGATAATTTTCTTCTTCTTATTATTATTTCAGCACGTAAATATTGGTACAAAGGAGTACCGAATACATATGCGCCACATAAGTCACTTGCTTTGTGTGTAGGCTGTGACACTGCTCGGGTTCCCAAACTAAGGCAAGTGGTTTTCTAAGGGGGCCACACTCAGAGACTTTGACATAAAGGTCGTATCCACAAGGTAGTGAAGTAACGTTAAAAGACGCTTCACATGGTAGCCGGTGACCAACAATTGGTTCACACGCCATTTGTTCCCTTAGAATCCTGGAGCCGATATGCACCAATTGTTTGAATTTGGGTTTTCCAACTCCCTCAGGTGGACCCTCAGAGCCCACCAGTAGCCGAGTCAAGCATTTCAAAAGGGAGAATGGGCTCTCCCTGCACTAAGCCGTACGAAAGATTTTGGGAGAATTGTTTAATAAATGCAAATGTGGACTGTTAAGGTAGAATTAAAATTTTGTGATTTAAAAGTGTTAATCCAGTATTTTACGAGAAAATATTCAGTAAGTAAGCTTTTTTTTCAGATTACATAAATAATCTTTTCTTAGTAAATTTTCAATGGTATTTCTCTGTGTAAATCATACGAAGATTAATTAAAGTATAATATATTTCTATATGGTAAATAATGAGTTTAATTAACTATTGTAATGAAACTTCTATGGTATATTGAAATGAAGTCATAGTTAAGTTCGTTTAAAATGATGAAAGGAAATAGAATTCAATTGAAAAAAAAAGATTGGTTTGTTTGTATTAATTTATTAAAATCTTCAGTGTTTTAGTAGTATTCCATTTTAAAATGACACAACATTAGACATAGAGGCTTACGATTTGGCATCTCTTAAATCAAAAAGAAGTAAAAAATAAATTTCATGTTTGTAAATGAGTAGTCAAGATGAATGTTTCAAAAAGACTGGAAAAAACCTCAAAATTTCATCTATTATTTATAGTATTCAATGAATTTCGCTCGAAATTGAAAACCTGGAAGCACTAGACGGCCGTTCGGTATTAGCATGGGACTCCTCAGCATTGCGAAGCAGTGACCAGTGGAGTCAATACAGGTATCTAACCCAGACAATGGAAGATGGTCGCGTGATCTCGTGGATTGGTTGAAGTTAAACATTGTAGTGTCAGTTACTATGTTAACCAATATAACTTATTCTAACTTCTGCGCCGGTCAATTTGTCCATTCCTCTTGAGTCGCGTTTTGACCTTACTAATTATTCACTTACCAACCCCGACTGTTTTCATATGAGTGTATGTGTGTGTACATGTTATCCTACTCATCACATATCTGTAGCTTATTTTTGTTCGACTATAAATATCGATTCACGCTTGATTAAATAGAGTTGGCTCAATGGACTCCTCCATTGCGCGCCATTTTGCTTCACTTCATTCCTCTGATTGCCTGCCCAGATCAATGAGTATTATATGTACTTGAAAATCCCTTCTCGTATTTGACTTATTTAATCCAGTTATTCATTAATGTGATTTAAGTCGATAATTATATACGAGGACTGGTGATATGTATATTTCGACAGCAGTCATTCATACGATCTAATTGGAGTCAGATGTGAGGCCACAAAAGCATCAAAACCGTTAGATACCGGTGATCTAGAGGTTAAGTTTTCACACGAGACAGAAGATCCTTGGTTGGAATTCCGCGTGCGAGGATGTGGTTGCGCAATGCTAAGGATGAAACGGCCGTCCACTGCTTCCAAATTTCTAATGGTGGTCTAGCACTCATCGGTTCATGACTCAATCAAAAATGCTTAGTAATTAGATCAAGATTAATTAAATTAATGCCTTTTATAAATTCTCTAAATCATGAAAGCTCTGAAATCAAATGTGATTAAATTTCTAAAGCTGAGATAATTAAATAATTTAAAATAAATTTAATGAACATTAACTCAGAAAATACAATGTGTAACTATCTGTTAGATTGTTTGAAAATATTAATTGCCAGGTAGTTGGTTAATACTTCACTAAAATAAAAGTAATTTTCTGGTTTGCCATTCAATCCCAAACAATCTATCATATCGAATATGACTACACTTCCTTTACACAGTTAGATCTATCGATATTATCTTAAGAAAACCGAAACCTGTTTTTTTCGAAAATAGATATGTTCAACCCAACTCTTTATGTCAGTCAGCAATAGAATCACCATATTTCTGAGCGGCAGATTATAATAATGTATCCCAGACACCTTTTTCATCTTTATCTTCCTCCTGCCTTTTAACCAAACAATCACATTGCTTAGTTTACAAATCGACTTAGATGTTCAATGACCTAATGGAGTTTAAAAGTTCTTCCACTAAACTAAAAATGGTTTGTTTATTTGTATCATCTTTTTATGTAGTCATATACTTTCAAGAATAACAAATAAAAAAATTCCCCTGTAAAATTTAAACCAAAGAATTCTTACTTACTCCCCAAATACCCTGTTACGACCGAGAGCGGAGAGAGTCCTCTCTCTCTCTCGAAATGCTCTCACATGGCCACGCGTATATAGTCTTTGACAGGGAAGTCCTACTCACTACCTGCTCGTGGCGGGGGTGTTGTTCACGAATTTGAGAGGACAAAAAGCGAATATCCAGAGCTTTAACCGGGTTGGTGGACATAGAGAGTCCACCTAGGAGAGTTGGAAAACCATGATTCCAAACCAATGGTGTACATGGGCTCCAGTATCCTGAGGGAACAAATGGCGTATGAACCAATCGTTGGTCACCGACTACCATGATGCTGCATCTCTTTACGATGCTCCACTGCCTTGTGGATCAGATCTTTAGGTCGAAGGTTACGGTTGTGGCCCTCTCAGAAAACCACTTGCTTCGGTTTGGGAACCAGGGCAGGATCCCAGCCCTCACACATATTCAACGAGATTTGTGTGGCGCATATGTATTTGATGCCTCCTTGTACCAATATCTATGTGTTAAGAGGAATAAATTAATTAAAGCTGTTATTACAAAATCTACTCCTTAGTGATTGCATAGCTTATATTAACCATAATAATGTAACAATTATGGTTGTCAAGTTAAATATTCTTTACAATTATCTTAAATTATATTTTGAAACTTTTAATTAAACCCATATATTTATGTTTTATATTTCATTGGTTATTTTGTTTAGTAAAAATTAAAAAATAAAAATGAAAATTAACTTAAAGTTCAAATTTCAAAGATGAAAAAAAATCGTTTTCCTGTTAAAAATTGAAAAATGTAAGTTTAAGAACAAAATCTCTCTCTCTCTTTCCCCCTCTCTTTGTTTTTTTTTAAATCTCGTTCTATAATTTATGTTTATTGAAATCTAATTCGTTTTGGTTACTCTTTGATGTTGATCATGTAACAAATTTTTTTTAAAACAAACAAACATTGAATTTCAATGTTTATTGTTATTTATATTAAATTTTAACTTGTATGTGCTATACTTATTGTCTAAGACTTATCAGTTTAATAAGATTTGTAAACAAATATTTATTGATAATTAAATTGTGCTGTAAATGAAGTATTTATTATTTGTTCACTTTTATCTACTGGACATGAATGTTGGTCATAGATCTTACTTAGTAACTTACTGCTGTTACTCCCACTGGAACATGGGCTGCCGACCAGCATTCTACAACCCACTATGTCCTAGACCTTCCTTTCCAGTTCTATCCAATTTTTGTTCATTTTTTTCATGTCTATCTCCATTTCTCGACGTAATGTGTTCTTTGGTCTTCCACTTCTTCCTTTGACCTTTAGGATTATATATGAGGGCTTGCCTTGTGATGCAGTTGGGTTCTTTCCTCAATGTGTGTCCTATCCACTTCCAGCGCTTCTTCCTGATTTGGTTTGTTCGCTCCCATGGTAGGTTGTTGCTGATAGTGTCCGGCCAACGAATCCGAAGTATTTTGCGTAGACAATTGTTAATAAACACATGTATCTTTTGGATAATGCCTTTCGTAGTTCTCCAAGTTGCTGTCCCATACAGTAGAACTGTCTTCACATTTGTATTGAAAATTCTAACTTTAGTGTTGGTTGCCAATTGTTTTGAGTTCCAGATATTCTTCAGTTGTAAATATGCTACTTTTGCTTTGCCGATCCACGCCTTCACATCTGCATCGGATCCGCCATGTTCATCGATGATACTGCCCAAATATGTAAAGATTTTTACATCTTCCAAAGCTTCTCCGTCAATTGTGATTGGATTGGTACATGCTGTGTTGTATCGGAGAATCTTGCTTTTCCCTTTGTGTACATTGAGACCTATTGCTGCTGAGGCTGCAGCTACACTGGTTGTCTTCCCCTGCATTTGGTGTTGTGTTTGCGATAGAAGAGTCAGATCATCTGCGAAGTCTAGATCATCTAACTGCATCCTAGATGTCCACTGTATCCCGTGCTTCCCTTCAGATGTTGATGTCTTCATGATCCACTCGATCACCAGGAGAAAGAGATCAGTATAACAAAAAAACGGTCAATATGAAAACCTGACATGAATTCAGTATTGTTAGTTTCAAATGACAACGTTTTATCCGTTTAACTTGAGTCCGGAGAGGCTTTTGCAATGTGACTGATCATTTTCAGTTCATCACTTGGTGGACACAAATTCTATGATGCATGTACATCCAGCTGACTGGCCACAAACAAGATGAAACGTTCTTTGCTAGCCAATATCGACCTCTGATTATCATTACTAGTTTCTTTCTGCTTTGAGATCAAATGGTCGATTTATGTTAACCGGGAACATCATACCATTAATTTTCATCCTCTTGACAACGGTTTCTCAGAGACCAACTATAAGAATATAGTAGTATTATCACTGATTGAAGTATTCTCAGTATAAAGACATATCATTCGAAAATAATTGTCAGTTTATAGATTGCTTAGTATAAGATCATGTTTCCTTGATCAATTCATCTTATTTTGAACTATATACATAACTCTTAAATACATTTTTGCAACTTTTGTAAAAGCTGATAGCACAAGTCTTACTAAATTCATGTCCATTCTTCACTTGTTTTTTTACAACTTACGAAAAAGTATTTAGACAGAAATCAAAAGTGACTGTCTTTATATTGTGATAATGTTTAATTAAATTTTTAACGCCCTTTTCTACGTTTTAAATCATAAACATAAAAGCATTCTACTTATAGTTTGTTTGTATTATGTTCATTTTATTTATTAAATAACAATATCCTCTATAAACTACAATTATTTTCATACCGTTTCTCTTTTTCCACCAAAGTAAATTCAATTCTCTTTTAGATTAAAACAATCAAAATGACGGTATTAAAAATTTTTTTATAAAGTAGAAATGTATATGTCTGTGAAGAAACGTAAAAAGAGTGAGAGCGAGCAAGCGAGAGAGCGAAAGAAAGAGAGCGAGCGAGAGAGAGTGAGAGAGAGAGAGAAGGAGAGAGAGAGAAAGAGCAAGAGAGAATGAATAAATGAAAACAAGGATGAAAGTGTAACAATATAAACAAATAATTTACCTATACAAATGGGAAAACAAATATAGTGAAAAATCAAAATTGATTTCAGTTGGTTAAATTAGAAATTTACTCAAAGTGATTTAATTTAAACGAACAATTTTGAAATAATCAATAATTGTCAAATCTAATAAATTAATGATTAAATAGGATTTATGATTTAGATATTCTCTTAAATATGTAATTGTAGAATAACTTCACAAATAATAAATAAAATTTAGAAAAAAAATTTTACTTCTGTTTCCATGGTGGTCTAGTTTCAATTGACTCATGATTTCAATTAGTGAAATTTCTAAAAATTTTCACAAAACCCCTTTTGATATAACTAAATATTTTCCATTGAATTTTCTTTTGTGATCCAAGATCTGACTCCAAATAGATAATTTACTGTTTTTTATTTAAATATACATCTTGGTTACTCTTGTATATGATTGTCGATTTAATTCGAGTTAGTGAATAACAGAATTAAAGAAGTCAAATAAGTGAATGAAGTTTAAATGAGTATATTTCATAAAATCGTTGATCGAAAAGTAAAATAAAACAAAATGAAGCGCAATGGAGAAAGCGAGTGAGCTAACTATTTTTGATTAAGCGTGAATTGATAGTTATGGTTAGATAAAATTAAGTTACAGACATGATGGGTCAGATAAGAAATGCACGCACACACACGTTTACATAAAAACAGTCGAGATTGATAAGCTAACAAGTGACAGGGTAACAATATGGCTTGAGAAGAATGAGTAGATCGATCTGCCGAGAGGCTGGAATAATCTATGTGGGTTTGACATATTACCAGTCCCTATCAACTTATTTTTATTTCAATTTTTGTCTGTACAAAACATATGATTTGGCTAAACAAGTATTAGAAATCATGTAGAATTGAACAACTTATTTCTTTCTAGCATAAGAATACTCAATAGTATGCATTCTTGACTTCATCACACATCCAGTGCTTCCAGGATTTCCATGGTGGTCTAGCTTCAGTTGACTCATGAACTGAACCCTTCTGATATAATCTTCAAACCATGCATTGTATGCTTGTTGCAATTCCATAATATCAACCTGTAATATAAAGAATTCCTAAATTTACCTAAACTTTTGGTATTGACGTATTTTGAATTGCTTAAAAAATATAGATTTATGTATTTGGCTTCGAATAACATTTATGTGTAGAAGACTAGAGGTTCGAACCAGTTGCTCATCAATGTGGTCAAAGTAACTAAAATATTACAAACTTAAAGTTTTGACCTCTTTTGTTCGATCGGTTAAGCTCATCATTGTTAAGTCATTACTAATTATATCGTAATTATATAAAATACAAGATTACAATCCTGATAAGTGATCATAAAAATCCTGTCGTACAGATATGTAGACTATTATCTAATAAGAAATGCCAAAGATTTATTAACTAGGGAATAATGTGTTTAAAATTAAAAACTGGAAGGAATATGATATTTACAAAAAAGTATAACTGAACATAGTAATAATAAACTGAAAAAAGAATTACATGTGTTAACGATACCATAATATCTTGTTTTTTTTCCGTTAGAAAAAATCGACTGACGTAATAAATCATGGTATTAATATGAAGGTAATAACAATTGAGAAAAACCAATATTACAACTGGCTCTGTTGTGAGATAGTAGTTCATTGAAGACAAAGGTGGACGGTTGTGCGGTCCCGTGAATTGGTTAAAGGTGGACATTAACATAGTTCGATGACCGCTCAGTGATCTAAAGGTTAAGTGTTCACGCGCAAGACCTATAAGTCCCGTATGCGGGATCGTGGATGCGCACTGTTAAGGAGTCCCACAGTCGGACGAAAGGGTCATCCAATGCTTCCAGATTTTTAATGGTGGTCTAGCTTAGATCAACTTAACTGTTAAAATTACTTTACTCTCCACATAACCCCCTTCTAATAAATCTGAATAATTATAAAATTAAATAAACATTTCCCAGGATGATGATATTTAAAATGAAATTAAATATTAAATACATCTAATCAATTAATTTTATATTAGCAATGAGTACATGTTTGACAAAATGTTTTCAAGGGCATCATTTTCTAACCTTTCTTTTAATATGGCTTAAGAATAAAGTAAATAATTCCTGTTGGACTATCAAATGATGATCAGCTTTTACATGATACAATTTCTGATTCCTTACATTAGCTCATTCTGGTGTTAAACGTATACTGTTACTGAAATATAATATTGAATTTAACAATTATTTGGAATCGCACTATATTTATCTTCATGGAATTCATCAATCTATTTGAAAACAACTCAAACTAATTTACAGATTAATTTGTTAACCAATGAGTCTATAAATTCAAGCAATCGACTAGTTGTATGAAAACATGGTGATAATCGTTTTTTCGATTGATATCATGAACCGATTGATGTTAGGCCACCATCGAAAACCTGGAAGCACTGGATGGCCATTTCGTCCTATTATGGGACTCCTCAGCAGTGTACATCCATGATCCTACTCGCGGGAGTCCCTTGCCACGTATCTCTTTTTCTGCAGTTTGTGGCACGCCCTCCGTCCAAATGTTGAGTCTGCGCCATACACCCATCAACCTCAAGTCCTACCGTTCCTCTCCATCGACAGCACCCGCTATAGCCAACGCCGACCCGCCAGAACACTCCATAACTAGCAGCTCAGCTCCAAGCCCGCAACAGCGTCCAAAGGACAGCACCTTTTCCCTTCTGGGTTGATAGCAGCACCAAATGTGAATTTTCTAAAAATGGAATAAATTCATTTAGAAGACAAATATAACATTCACATAAGAATGTTATTTATGCATCAATAGTATGAATTATTGTACAAACACACATCAATCTTCATTCCTAAAAAACTATATTGAACCGTTTTTGTAAGTTTTATTAAATTATATTTCTATCGTACAACATTCTCTTCATGTAGACTTTAGTCTTCACTGTCAAAATTAGAAAAAAAGGAAAGATTTTCTATGATATTGTTTCAATGGATGTTTCTTACAAGTCTTATTTTAATTTATGACTACAGATTTTGTATATCGGAAGCTCCCTGTACACTTTTTCTCTACTACAACAACTACTACTGCTACTATATATATATATATATATATATATATATATATATATATATATACAATTTAAAAACCTATTTTTCAAAATGTCTTCTTTAACTATTTCAATCTACGACATAATTATATCTACAAATGAATATTTGGTTAGCAATTTATTCACAGTTCTCATTAGTTTTCTTAAAATAGCCAAACAAGAGAAACATAGTTGTTAGTAAATTTTTTAAGTTAAGTATCCATACTCATATTCCGAAGAATTGATCATTTAATTGTTTATATCATCTTTTCTTTATGTTATTCACATTCGTACAAATACAGTATTATGCTACTGATGATTTGTGGTTATAAAGTAAATAATAAATTTTCACAGTTGAATTCGTGAGTTGATCTAAGCTTGACCACCATTGAAAACCTAGAAGCACTGGATGACCGTTTTGTCCTGGTATAGAACTTTTCAGTAGTGCACATCCACGATCCCACATGCGGGACTCAAACCCAGGACCTCTATTATCACAGCGCGTGAACGTTTAGCCTCTAGGCCACTCAGCGGTCATCCAACTGTGTTAATGTTTAACTTCAATCGATTCATGATATTTACGGATTTCCTAGAATTCTAGTGAGAAGCCATGATCAGTAGTGTCCAATCTGTAACGGATGTGAAACAGTTATCTACCTCACACAATGGATGAAGGCTTGTGCAAGATCATGAATTGATTGAGGTTAAACATTAACTTCAGTTCCTACCATTACTTTGAAATCGTATAGTATCATGTTGAAAAATAATAACATAAAAATAAATTACTCTAACTGATCATCTTCCAAAGAAGATGAACACGGTGGATCAGATGCAGATGTGAAGGCACGGATTGGCAAAGCAAAAGTAGCATATTTACAATTGAAGAATATCTGGAACTCAAAAAAATTGGCAACCAACACTAAAGTTAGAATTTTCAATACAAATGTCAAGACAGTTCTACTGTATGGGGCGGAAACCTGGAAAACTACGAAATCCATCATCCAAAAGATGCAGGTGTTTATTAACAATTGTCTACTCAAAATACTTCAGATCCGCTGGCCGGACACTATAAGCAACAACCTACTGTGGGAGAGAACAAATCAGATCCCAGTGTAGGAAGAAATCAGGAAGAAGCGCTGGAAGTGGATTGGACACACATTGAGGAAAACACCCAACTGCGTCACAAGACAAGCCCTCACATAAAATCCTCAAGGTCGAAGGAGGAGAGGAAGACCAAAGAATACATTACGCCGAGAAATGGAGATAGACATGAGAAAAATGATCAAAAATTGGATAGAACTGGAAAGGAAGGCCTAGGACAGAGTGGGTTGGAGAATGCTGGTCGGCGGCCTATGCTCGATTGGGAGTAACAGGCGTAAGTAAGTAACTGATCATCATTATTTAGTGGCCCAATAGGATTTCGCAACTTCTCTAACTCACGGATAAGTGAATTCTACATATGTCCAACATGAAGTGACAATTTTGATGAAGTCGTAGATATTCACTAAATATATCTTATTTTTTACAAGTATTTTCATAGAATGCTTTTTCTTATGTGAGCATATCTTCTTATTTTAAAACTATTTAACGTAGAATATATAATGGAATGTGTGTTGATCCATTCGAATGTAGGTTAATTATAAATTTTGGTTAATTATTGCTTCTTAGTTGTTAAAATGTTAGTTAAATTTTAATTTACTGTGCTAAGGATAACAAAAAAAGAATTTAATTTTAGTATAAAGTGATTACTGCTTAACGGTCAACTTTGAGTTTCGGATCAAAAACTTATTTTGTCTCAAAGTAGATTTAAATTTTATAGACCTTGTGCGCCAAAAGTTCGATGTCATTCAAATAAATATGCAGAAAGAAAGTACAGAATAAGATTCTCTAAGGCATACGGATTGACATTTAAGCTTGTAACATCAATACATTTATTCACACTTCTATCTTATTTAAAATATAAAACATTTTATTATTATCTAAATACTGATCATATTATTGAATAAACCGGCCACCCGGGGGCGGTTCGCACTTTGCCCCCAAATGCCGAGAGTGGGGAGAGTCCGTTTTCCCTCTGAAAATGCTCTCGCATGGCCACGCGTATATAACCTCCGACAGGGAAATCCTACTCACTGCCTTCTCGTGGCGGGGGTGTTGTTCACGAAATTGAGAGGACAAAAAGCGAATATCCAGAGCTTTAACCGGATCCCAAAGTAATGGTGTATATGGGCTCCAGTATCCTGAAGGAACAAATGGCGTATGAACCAATCGTTGGTCATCGGCTACCATGGGACTGAATCTCCTTACGATGCTCCACTGCCTTGTGGATCAGATCTTTACGTCGAAGGTTCCGGTTGTGGCCCTCTCAGAAAACCACTTGCTTCGGTTTGGTCACCCGAGCAGTATCACAGCCCGCGATTTGTTTGGCGTATATGTATTTGATGCCTCCTTGTACCAATATCTATGTGTTAAAATAACTAAATAAATAAACTGAATAAACATTTTCTGATGGAGATCTAATGAACAGTAAATAATCAATAAATGACTATTCCATAACTCAATTTTTTAATGGTCTTTGGATTTTTATGAAATTGATTGTTTTTTTCGTTTGTTTGTTTTTTTAAATAAATAAAATGACAATTTCAATCCGTTGAAAATTACAAATTTTGTTGACAAATATATCAGAAATATAAATTATATAATTCGAAATTATTTTTATATAAATAATTTAAATAGAAACTAATAGTTTGAAAAAATTCAGTAAATCATACTGAATGAGTTATTCATTATTTCTAAGAGATGTCAATTATGTAAGTTACATAAAAGTAGTAATCACTATACAGATATAGTTTTAATATAACTAAAAATAATATTTTTTTTGTTTTAGATAATCAATGTTTTTCTTCCATCATAAGAGTCAGAAACAAAAGTTTTTTTGGTTTTTTTTTTGAAAATTATCTAATATTATATAAACAAAAAAAGCAGGAATAGATACTAAGTAACATAGAGAATAGATTGAAAGACAAAAAGAAACATACAAAATGTCAATGAAATAAAATTCTAATTTTAAAAATATAATTCAAAATACAATAATCTATTTATTTAATGTATAATTGAAAAGTTTATCCTATGTGAATAATTAAGGTTGAGTATTGTAAGTGTTATGATTGAAATACTAGTCAATTTACTAATATGACAATTACAAAAAAAAGAATCAGAAGGGGTTTTGTGGAGATTGTAGTAATTTCAATAGTTGAGATCATGAGTCAATTGAAGGTGGATAACTATGGAAAACCTAGAAGCAGTGTATTGCCATTTTATCCTATTGTAAGACTCCTCAGTAGTGCGCATCTTGCCTCGCGGGATTCGAACTCAGTACCTATCAGTCTGGCGCACCAGCGCTTAACCACTAGACTAGTGAGCTAGTCGGCATCCAACGGTGTTAATGTCTAATTTCAACTAATCCACAAAATTGAGCAACACATCAACTTTTGTCATCAGTGAGTTACTATCTCACAACAGACCCGGTTGAACTCCACTGGCGACTGCTTCTCAATAGAACTCCAGGATATACATCTTGAAACCAGTCACTAGTGAGCATATGTTGATTAGTATCAAAAAGGGATTTCGTGGAGATCGCAGTAATTTCAATAGTTGAGATCATAAGTTTAGAAAGATCTACTAATTATTGAATTATTTATAACATTAAAAATAATTACGCAATCGAAAAATTCATTGGTATTAATGGTATATATATATATATATATATATATATATATATATATATTAAATACTGAATATTAGTAAAATATTTTCACATTAACATTTATACATTTAGATAGGAAGCTTATTCTGTTAATCTATTTAAATATCAACATGATATTAATCCGTATGTATCTGAAATTCTTTTAGAAATGTATTTGTTCAACAACAATGATAATAAAGAACTGAAGGGAGATGGCAATGTAATAGAAATAAGTGACTACATTTAATATTAATAAACAACGTTGAGGATTAACAAATTATTTATCTGGGACTTTCTAATGAGAATGTTAATTTTTCCATAAGTATTGAATATGAAGGGATTATAAATTAATCAAATCATAACTTATTATAGGGCTCATCAGAAACTGATCTATAGTGTCCTTCAAATGATCAGGAAATAGTTCCTTTCCCATTACTTAGGTAGTTTATTTTTATGATAATAAAATATTTTATACGTTAAAGCAATTAGAAATACTATTACTGGGAAAATGAGTGACTTAAACTAAAAGTTACATACTCGATACATTTTTAAAAAATGTACAATTTTGTAATTTGAAAGTAGCCATAACATTTTGTCTACTAATTTATTGTTCATATGAACAAACATCCTACTGAATCAAATGTTATAGCTCAGAAAGGATAGTGAATTTATCGACTTCCTCTATGTTTATTCCTAATGATTTACATTTACTCCTACTTGAAGATAGATACTGTTCATAGTTAGCAGTTCATTTGAAAATGTTATAAAGACTAGATTATTTCTTGTAATGCTCCAGTAAAATAGGATAATTAAGATAGGAAGTTTGAAACTTCCCTGTAGCTTTTAATGTGTCCGATTATAATTTCATCGTCTAGCTTATTATTGTTCATTTTAGTCAAATATTTTTCAAAAATGAACAATAAAACCTTTTATTATTAGGGATGCCAGATATTAGTAACACCAGGAAACTGGTAAAAAAGTGAATTACACTATGATATAAGTTGAATATGTCAATCCCTGAATTTATGTATACATTTTTTAAGGCTTCATATATAATTACCCTATCATGTTAGTACGAATGAAAAAATCACTCTGGAATTAGTTCTTGCAATGGTTGTTAAGGATTTACCAATGTTTAATAAAAAAATTATGTACATCTAATTTACATTTTTCGTAGTATTGGAAGTCTGAATGCTTTTCTCATGCACTAATTAGAAACGTTTATAAAAAGTGTAAGTTTATGCCTGAAAACAAATTAATTAGGAATAGGAAACACCAATTTGTTGATTTACACATTAAATATTGAAAAAACACGGTCACTCACAAAGTACTATTGATAGATCGATAAACTGATTTCAACTAAATAGTATTTGGTAATTGATCATTTAAAAATTTCGATTCCTCAACTTAATAAACACATGAAATCGGAATATGAACCTTAAAAATTAAACTGAGAGTATCACTATGTGAACTGAATATCCTGATCTTGAGTATGGCTAGGAATGTAGACTAGAGAAGACACGGAAAAACTAACAATCCATCACATCTTAGTTCTTCAACCAATATCAGTTCATGAAAAGTAATCTTAAGCTCACAGATACGATTGGGGTTTATAATTTTAAAAAAGTTGTAAAATTTATCTTTCGGAATGACTACAGAAAATAGTTAACATGATTAACAGTCATTGATGGGGATTTAGAATAATTCATAGATATTCAAATACTTGAATATAGGATTTCGTTAGAGCAATTAGTTTAATTTCACTTTCGAACTGAATTTCAAACACACTTCATTGTTCTGTCTTATTCTATCATACGCGCTACAACTAGACTGGCCACATGGGCATATTCGTTCAATAAAATGTCAACCAACGTAATTTAATTGTATTATTATTATGTATATTCTTATCGTATATTTATTAGCAAATAGACTACCATATTTATATATTGCGTTTTTCTTAAGCTTCTCTTTACACCATTAACCACTATTTTACTGTTTATAAATCCTATTTTGTTGCCGATCGATTATTCACAGCTTGCCTAAATTACAACAACTTTGAGTCGTTTATGCGTAATAGTTATTTTTCATTTTGTGGTGCGATGCGGTTCAGTATTTTCGTACATAACCCATGTATGCTTAAAATGTAGTAATAACACAAGCTAACGACCGACGTTTTAGACTCAAGTCATAACAAAAGAAAAAAGCAACAGGGGCTTGGTTACGTTAGCCCAAGGTTAACAGTGCTGGTCAGGAGTATAATCGACCAAATCTGGGACACAAGGCTATGGAAGAAATAGTAGACAAGGAATATATGAAATCAGAATTCTGATTGATGACTTTAGAACGTGATATCAGCTAACATCTCAAGAAACAACAATGCTTTTGAGTTTGAAGATGTATTGTAAAGTAGTGCTTAGGACATAGAGAAATATAGGCTATGAAAGTAAATGAAACTTCACCCAAACTACCATTTTGTTCTCACATTATTGAGTTTAACAAAATGTTTATTAAGATGATATATATAATATATATTGTTTAAAATGACAAAATGAAATGAAATTATCCTTGGAATAAACGGATGTTCTTTTTTTAGTCTATGAATAGATATGTTACGTATGTCATGATATGTCACTAAACTTGTTTTACTGGACTGCGTATCTTGGAGTTAAAATGTTCTAACTCTATAGTTTCTAAGAAAAAAGATTTTGTAAAAACAATAAAGGAACACATGAAATCAAGGATTTCTGCAAGTGATAATCGGTATTTTATGCAATCCTCTTTTACACAATTCCTGTATATGAGTTTTGAATTGTTCTACACATTGTTCACAAACAGCGGTAATTAATGGAGTATTAGAAATTGGTGGTATTATTGCAGTGGATGTAGTAGTAGTAGCTGTATTGGATAAATTTGTATCTGCTTCTCTTTGTGTGGTATCATTATTACCATTATCCCCACTTGTACGTATTTCCACATTTCTAGCAACTGAAAATGGCATTATGCTTGCAGCTACGTCATTATGCACAGTATCATTGGCATTATTATTCTGTAAATGTTGGTCTCCACTACTATTGATTGACGATCCTGTTGCACTGTTTACAACGGGACTAAAAGTGATTGTTGAAAACGGACGGCAATGTAATGAACAATGATTGGAAGGAACACGTTCAGCACGACTCTCCATACGTGAACACGAATGATTAAAACTCTGTTGAATATCTACAAGACATTTTTCCAAAACTCTTATTCTTCTTCTAAAAACAACAAAACAATAAATTTATTCACCGGTTAATATAGAGGCTTTCATTCGCATTTTATTCGATCAAAAACAAAACAGACACAAATAAAACGAAACTGTAGGAACAGTTTTTAACGAGAATTTTGATAAAATAAACCATGCTATTATCCACTGTTTAAGCGAAAAACTTGACAAATAACTATTTAGAGTACCGCTTCTCATTCATATGAAGTCAGTTGCATGGAGATGAACACGATATCATTTCTAACGTATGACCCCCGTCCGATGACTTTGGTGATAGCTGTTTTACGCCTGACATATTAGACTAGGATCTTGAAAAACTCGCCTAGACGCTTGTCTCCACCGATAAGGATATATCTGAAACAGTCTTCAGTCAGTTAAAATTAACCTATAGCTTAAAATGGATGTGCATTGATCAAAGTTGTCACATTATATTATCACAAGATCTAATTAACAAGATGGATTGTAAAAGAAACAAAACATTTAAGTGATGAATTATCGTGCGAACTCCAAACAAATAGAAGTAAGCTTGGATTAACAATCTGTGACTTCATATGTCAAAATCATATTTCTTGGTCCCTATCATTTTTCCGACCTAATTTTGCACTAAACTCCGCCTGTAGCCCTTTTCCGGGGGCTACTGCCGGTCCCAAGCCCGGATAAAGGAGGAGGGTTGGGCATGGGGTTAGCGACCCCATCAAGTAGAAAACTAACTCGCTAAAAAAACACTAACCAGAAAAAATTATTCAAACCATTTAAACTCTGCCCTGGGATTCAGAAGGTCTTCATTTAGAAGAGCTATGACGCCTCATGATGAAAGCCGAGTTCCTTAGGAAGTCACGAGGCCGATGCCCCTTCTGACAACCAGA
Organism: Schistosoma spindalis; assembly: GCA_946903255.1. Taxonomy (NCBI): domain Eukaryota; kingdom Metazoa; phylum Platyhelminthes; class Trematoda; order Strigeidida; family Schistosomatidae; genus Schistosoma; species Schistosoma spindalis. Next base: position 16,369,112 of record OX336420.1, read on the forward strand.
GCAACCATTTATTTAGGTACATGGAATGCTCGTAAAATGTGAGAGACTGGGAGAGTTTTCCAAATTGCTGCAGAAATGAGGAGATATAATTTAGAGGTGCTTGGGATCAGTGAAACACATTGGACGCAAGTTGGACAACAACGACTAGCTTCAGGGGAGCTGCTGTTATACTCCGGACATGAACAAGAAAATGCTCCACATACACAAGGAGTTGCATTGATGCTGTCCAAACAAGCACAAAATGCACTTATAGGATGTGAATCTCATGGATCAAGGATCATCAAAGCCTCCTTCAAAACAAAGAAAGAGGGCATTACAATGGACGTCATCCAATGCTACGAACCTACCAACGACTACAATGAAGACGCTAAAGATCAATTCTACGATAGGCTGCAGTCAATCGTCGAGAAATGCCCAACAAAGGACCTGACCATTCTGATGAGAGACCTAAATGCCAAGGTTGGAATTGACAACACTGGATATGAAGAGATCATGGGACGACACGGACTGGGAGAAAGGAACGAAAATGGTGAGAGATTTGCAAATCTATGTGCCTTCAATAAACTGGTCATAGGCGGGACTATATTCCCACATAAACGCATACACAAAACCACATGGACTTCACCGGATCACAGCACACAGAACCAAATCGACCATATCTGCATCAACAAAAAGTTCAGGAGGACGATGGAGGACGTGAGAACCAAGAGAAGAGCCGATATAGCATCAGATCATCACTTGCTGGTCGCCAAGATGAAATTGAAACTCAAGAGGCACTGGACAATGGGGAGGACAATATCACAAAAATTTAATACGTCTCTTCTTCGGGATAATGACAAACTCAAAAAATTCAAGATAACCCTCAGCAATAAGTTCCAGGCCTTTCATGATCTACTCAATGGAGAAGAAACTACTATGGAGAGCAACTGGAAAGAGATAAAAGAGGCAATCACTTCAACATGTCATGAGGTTCTGGGCCAGAAGAAGCACCATCACAAGGATTGGATCACGGTCGATACACTGGATAAGATTCAAGAAAGGAGGAACAAGAAAGCAGCAATCAATACCAGTCGAACAAGAGCAGAAAAAGTCAAGGCACAGGCTGAATAAACAGAAGTAAACAAGCAAGTGAAAAGGAGCATCAGAACTGACAAACGTAAATATGTCGAAGATTTGGCAATGACGGCGTAAAAGGCTGCGAGAGAAGGAAACATAAGACAACTGTATGACACAACAAAGAAACTCTCCGGAAATCACCGTAAACCAGTGAAAAGCAAGGAAGGCAAGATAATCACCAACATTGAAGAACAACGAAACAGGTGGGTAGAACACTTCAAAGAACTCTTAAATCGACCAGCCCCACTGAACCCACCCAACATCGAAGCAGCACTCACGGACCTCCCAATCGATGTTGGTCCACCAACACTTGAAGAAATCAGCATGGCTAACAGACAAATCAAGTGTGGCAAAGCAGCAGGACGAGACAGCATTCCAGCCGAGGCACTGAAAGCAGACGTAGCGGTAACTGCAAGGATACTCGAAACTCTCTTCAGAAAGATCTGGGATGAGGAACAGGTACCAAAAGACTGGAAAGAAGGACTTCTAGTCAAAATACCAAAGAAAGGCGATCTCAGCAACTATGACAACTACAGGGGAATCACTCTTCTCTCAATACCAGGAAAAGTCTTCAACAGGGTATTGTTAAACAGGATGAAGGACTCCGTAGACGCCCAACTTCGAGACCAACAGGCAGGATTCCGTAAGGATGGATCGTGCACAGACCAAATCGCAACTCTACGGATCATTGTGGAACAATCAATTGAATGGAATTCATCACTCTATATCAACTTCATCGACTACGAAAAAGCATTTGATAGAGTGGACAGAACAACCCTATGGAAGCTTCTTCGACACTACGGCGTGCCTCAGAACATAGTCAATATCATACAGAATTCCTATGATGAATTAAACTGCAAAATCGTGCATGGAGGACAGTTGACAAAGTCGTTCGAAGTAAAGACCGGTGTCAGGCAAGGTTGCTTACTCTCACCCTTTCTCTTTCTCCTGGTGATCGACTGGATCATGAAGACATCAACATCTGAAGGGAAGCACGGGATACAGTGGATAGCTAGGATGCAGTTGGACGATCTAGACTTCGCAGATGATCTGGCTCTTCTATCGCATACACAACAACAAATGCAGGGGAAGACGACCAGTGTAGCTGCAGCCTCAGCAGCAATAGGTCTCAATATACACAAAGGGAAAAGCAAGATTCTTCGATACAACACAGCATGCACCAATCCAATCACAATTGACGGAGAAGCTTTGGAAGATGTACAAACCTTTACATATTTGGGCAGTATCATCGATGAACACGGTGGATCTGATGCAGATGTGAAGGCACGGATTGGCAAAGCAAAAGTAGCATATTTACAACTGAAGAATATCTGGAACTCAAAACAATTAGCAACCAACACTAAAGTCAGAATTTTCAATACAAATGTCAAGACAGTTCTACTGTATGGGGCGGAAACCTGGAAAACTACGAAAGCCATCGTCCAAAAGATACAGGTGTTTATTAACAGTTGTCTACGCAAAATACTTCAGATCCGCTGGCCGGACACTATAAGCAACAACCTACTGTGGGAGAGAACAAATCAGATCCCAGTGTAGGAAGAAATCAGGAAGAAGCGCTGGAAGTGGATTGGACACACATTGAGGAAAATACCCAACTGCGTCACAAGACAAGCCCTCATATGGAATCCTCAAGGTCGAAGGAGGAGAGGAAGACCAAAGAATACATTACGCCGGGAAATGGAGATAGATATGAGAAAAATGAACAAGAATTGAATGGAACTAGAAAAGAAGGCCCAGGACAGAGTGGGTTGGAGAATGCTGGTCGGCGGTCTATGCTCTATTGGGAGTAACAGGCGTAATGTAAGTATGTAATGTAATTTTGCACTATCAAACAAGGGTATTGGAGGTAGACAATGATAAAACATACGTAGCACATATCCTGAATACCTTAACAATTTTTTTGTTATCTTCACCTGATGACCTACTCTTAACTTCAACATTGCTTACTCGACTGTCCGATGATACTCTAGCAATGCTCAGAAGAAATCTATAAATAAAAACATGCAGCCTACTCGAAATTTCTTCTTTTGAGGACGATGTTTCATAGCCACGGAGTAAAACGTCCAGAACTACTGTGTAGTATACTCGTTCTTCGGTGAGCACATGGACATCTGCCTTAAACCACGAGTGAAACAAGATGGAAACGATCAACAGAGATGTTCAGCGCTCCTTGAATAAAGCTAATTCTGAAATTAGTACTAATTTGTCATGAAGCTCGTCTTAAAATTGAACAAAACTACACGAAGCACTCATCTGAAGAATGAAAAGGGCACATTTTTTTATCATACATAAATTTTCATAGGGAACGAACTTGTTTGCAGTAATCATATCTTAAACACTATTGAAAATACCATACCTGAACGAAAATTCAGTTATAATCGTCAACTGAATCATTGGTGAATATCAAAGCCAAATACCACCGAGCACTGATTTTTTTTTATAAATAATTTAAAACTTCTTGTCAGTCAATACACGATAGTAAAATTAATAAGCTTAATAATAGTCGAATAATAATTAAAGCTTAAATATAACAACAATATCAACTAGACAAGCAAGAGACTAATATTAAGACTTTTAAGGATGTTAATGATTAAACAAAAAATCAACAGGTCAATATTTTACAATCTGGTGTTTAATTACTAAGAACCAATAATTTGGTTTTTTTAAAAAAAAAACGTGTTCATAAATTTTTACTAAGGTTTCAATTGGCTGAATACTCAGACTACTTTTTAAAATTATTATTTGAACACATAAATACTGGTGCAAAGAGGCACCAGATACATATACGCCACACAAATCTCAATTGATTTGTGTGAGGGCTTTGATGCTTCCCGGGTGCCTAAAACGAAGCAGATACTCAGACCATACTATAATGAATAATATACAATGGAAGTCGATAAAATCACTATCTAATAAACCGTCTATACTCTCGTTTTTTTTCTTTGCAAACAACATTTTTTTTCTTATATACAATCAATCATTATGAAGTGTATGATAAAATTGTTTGCATTTTATTTAATGAACTCATCTTATCCCATATTGTGAAGAAAGATAATTCTATATTTTATTAATTCGCCATACAATAGATATTATAGATAGTATTCAACGTAGTAATTAGACAAACTACGATTATAAACAATCGATCATTTCAATGTTGACTTTTACAAAATGATTAGTTTTATGTATATTTTTTATGGTTAACATTGACAAATATCATCTTCATGTTGGACATAAAGCATTTTAAACAAGATAAAGATGAGTCTGTCAAATTTTTTTAATAAAAAAGAAACATTAGATAAGTGTAGCAGAACACTTTCTATTGAATACTACTAACGATTGATTGATGTATTATATGCATTTATGACAAGTATAGACGATCGACTACATTTTTATCGTTAAGATTTAAAATTTACTATAGGAAGAAAAATTTTGATATAACGGATGGTTTCTATTACTTGTTTTTCCCTTTCTCTGTGGTATATAACGATAAAAAGTCAGTACGATTATAAAACTAGTCACGTTATATTAGATTCAGAATTTATGATCCGGAATGGAGAATCAAATTAGCAGTAGCTAATGCTTTATTCAAAACGGCTACAAGCAGTTATACTCAATGAGTCCGGAGTAAAAATCAATGAGGAAAGGAAATCACATATTTATTAGTCGAAAGTTTAAATGTATGTTTGTCCACGTTTAATGACAAATCATATTTTACTCTCACTACTATATTACCAAATTTATAATCTTCCATATGTACGAGAATACTTTTCGCCTATCATGGTTGTATTTTACTGCTATAAAATCATTATTTATGTAATTCAGTAATCGAGTAAACTTTTACATTCATAGCTGTGTTATATATTTAGTAGTAGGGTTAAAGTGAACAGTGGAGTTTGGAACTAGCAGACCAACAAACACCAGTTCACATTCTATTACTGTAATTGACATAAGGTGAGATGCGATGAACACAATTTTCACAATGATTGATCAACTAAATAATTGAAATTTTTTACTGAATGTTTTACAAATAGATAGGAATTCCATTTTATTATAGATGTGATGTTATGTTTAAGCGATAGTATCACAACAAATTATGAATAATTCAAACAACTTATCACAACACATTGATCCATTTAAGCAATTCAACATGATCACTTAAACGGCTTTCTTTACAAAATAATCCGATTATACTAACAAAGGTTTAAGCAGATTTCTATTTCATTAGGCTTCCTTAATATGCTCCTAAAATCAGACAGTTGTTAGAGCGACTATAATTCACCAGAAACCTGATATGTGCATTCAAAAAGAAACAGTGGTTAACCTTTCTCTATCCTGATAACATAAACTCTGTATCGCTACATCATTTTTTCGACTCTACTCAAGTTCGTAGATCCATCTACATCTCTTTGGGAAACCGTATAGTATCACTGGCCCTCAGGACCAGTGTCGCTTAAAGCCAAGTACGTAAATTCATGTGGTTAGTAATGTAGTAGTAATAGTGCTAGGCAGGCCTAAAATCAGTTATGACGAGTGCACTAGGTTTCACCAAAAAAATTGGAAATAATATCAAATTGATCAACGTCGTAAAGATCAATCTATAAATAACCTACAATTAATTTTAGAAAACGAAATAATTAGGTCACTACAGAATAAAATAATTTCTTTTTTCTATCTGGAATAGAAGAATTAAAGCATCAAATAAGACGGCAAAACTTGGTAACGTCTTCTAAGAATCATGAGAAAATAAGTAAAGTATTTAACTGGAAGTCATGCAGTTTAACATCTTGAGATATTGTGAAATAATTGTAGAATATATAACCACATGTAAAAACAGTTTAAAGGACAATAGCTCACTCAAGTACTTCATTTTTAAGTTCCATTGATAAATTTATTTCTTCAAATGCTTTAACCATCCGACCGTAATCTAAACGAGCACAAGAATCCAAAGCTGCTTGTCGTAATCTACTCAGACCATATAAATCGGCTATCCGGAGAAACAATGGTGCAGTTACATCATTGAGACGAAATGTAAGTGTCCTCTCAGCCAAGCTAACCATAGAATCGATTTGGTATCGATGTAAAATAGGCAGCAACTTTTCAGCTGTTTCAGCTTGAATATGAAATAAGACAAAAAAACGTGACTACTGGGGAACTAACCTTTTAGTTTTTAGAAAGACAGCACATCACAGTTTTGGGATTGGTAACAAGTAACAACAAGACAACAAAACAGGTAATTCGAGACTACCATCTATACGAATAATTAGTACTAACAATTTTCCAATTATTTTTTTCAGGTAATTTACAATCTACTTAAAACACAACTAAGTAGATTGTACAAATGAGTATAACATTTCACTGGTAGTTACACAGTTAAATATTGATATATAAAAAAGTTCCAGTATATATATATATATATATATATATATATATATATATATATATATATATATATATATTCAAGTGTTGAACAATCTTTTCACTTCAGAAGTCCAAATTATTTTGTTTCAAACGAAAACACATTTCAGATAAGAAAAACAACTAATAAAATAAGAGTACGCTGGGTGAACATAGTTATACATATCATCCTAGACATATGCATGCTGAACAGCTTCTGACATAATTGCAGATGGATAAAGATGCAATTCCTAGAAAAGCAAAGATACATGACAATAAAAATCAGGTCACATAATCGTTATTATCAAGACAAATACAAGACTACACCATTTGTTCAACCATGAAATGGTTATCGAAGGATAGAGGAGCAAATAATTGCAGTATAAATTAGAAAATAATAACGCTCATGGTTACAAGCGAATAACTAAAAGAACAAAACATGGAAATTTACACAATAACCAATGATGCTAAAGTGATGTGTTTGTCTGGAAGATGTAAGAAATTCACACACATGATATAAGCAGCCACTACAAACCACATTTATGGACAATCATGGCTAAATACTCAAATGTATTGTTTTCATGCAACAGTAACTCATCAGCAACACACAAATCTATTTGTACTCGATCCATAAACAGTCTAAGAACCTCCACCTAGAATTCAGCACCACTGTTTGCCTCCTAGTGAGAAAAACTTAACGGGGAATACCATGAATGCTAGAAAAATTAAGTCCATGTATTTATTGGACAGAGTATGTATATCATAAATGTAATTAATAAAATGAGACGTGAAACTAAAATAAAAATCCATACCTGTCATATCACAGCCACCAGGTGTGTACATGTGACGCAACATTTCCCTTATGTCATCAAACTCATCAACTGGAATAACGACTTCATTTTTTTGATTTTCCTAAAAAAATAAACAAAGCACAACTAATGAGAAATAAAAACAATAATGTAAACAACAAATATTAGGTTTTTAAAAGCATTTAAAGGGAAAATAGCCCAAAAATAACCCGAATACAAAACTCAAAGTTCAAGCTTTCTTTTAATATCACTCATGAAGTTAGAAATAATACGCAAATATACTAATCAAGGTCATCCTAAAACTGTGACACCAAATGAATTAAGTCGATGTGCTGGAATACACGATGCGGAACCTCTGTAGTACTGTCATAATGTTGCCACAGGAGACGACGTTGATAAAACACAGAGGGTTGTTGATAACCTCAACTCGGAGAGGTCAGGTTTCAAAAGCATAAACCAAGGCTACACTTACCGACCCATTATAGACCTTTAACAGCTAAACCAGCATCACGAAGGTATAAAAGATAGCCCATATTGGCATAAGCCGTTCCTGTCTTTATTATACGTGGATTAATCTCATCAATCACATCATCATCAGCACTTACGCAGCTATCCAGATACACGAAGGATTCTATCCACTCACTTCCAAGAGTGAGTGTAGGTTCAGGATCCTGCCAGTCTTGCAAAAGTACTTTACAAATGGATGCAAGGCAAATGCTACACTGCAAAGTCGCGCAGAGATGACAGCTGACAGACGCATCCCAAGTGAGGACCAGAGTCAGACAATGCTGTTTACTCTTTCCCTTCCTTTTTCTTCTGATGGTTGATTGGGTTATGAAGACCGCTATATCTCAGGGGAAGTGCGGAATACAATGAACAGCTTGAATTCAACTAGACGATTAGGACTTCGCTTTTACTCCATGCATATCAACAAATGCAGATGAAGACAACCAAGGTAGTAGCAGCCTCTGCATCAGTAGGCCTCAACATACACAAGGGAAAGAGCAAGATCCTCAAATACAATATAGAGAACACCAACTCAATCACACTTGATGGAGAAGCTCTGGAAGAGGTGGAAACTTTCACGTATCTAGGAAAAACCACCGACGAGTATGAAAGATCTGATGCAAACGTAAAGGTAAGGGCAGCACTTTTACATTTGGAGAACACAAAAAACTCAAAACCACTTTAACCTACATCAAAGTCAGAATGTTCAATACGAACGTCAAGACAGTTCTACTGTATGGAGCTGAAACTTGGAGAACTACTACAACTATCATAAAAAAGTACAAGTATCTATAAACAAATGTCTACGTAAGATGCTGAATGCCCATTGGCCGCATACCATCAACAATAGTATACTGTGGGTAAAAACAGACCAATTTTTAGATGAAGAGAGAATTAAAAGACGTTAGGAGCGGATGAGGAGCATTACGGAAATCACTAAACCGCATCACGAGGCAAATGTTAACTTGCAATCCTGAAGGGAAACTGAAAATAGGAGAACCAAAGAACATACCGCGTCGGGAATTGGAAGCAGACATCAAAAGGATGAATAGCAACTCGAATGGATCGCCCAGAACAGAGCTAAATGGAGAATGCCGGTGGGCGGCTTATGCTCTTCCACGAGTGGTAACAGCTGTAAGTAAGTAAGGTATATGACATACCTATGGACACAGACTGTCAACTAATTGAGGATTGGAAGGCTTGAGTATCATCGCACGTTGAGACAATATCATCCACAGACTCAAGATCGAAATAGTCTTTCGTTAAGCATCCGTTCAACACTTAAATCCGGCATAGCTGTTTCCAGAACGTCATCAACTATCGATTCATCCAACGAGCACTCTAATCGCCAGACGTTCATAAACGATGTCAGTTCCATAACCAGAATGTCGTCACCATCATCAAAAAGGGCCGGAGGTAAGTCATTTGGGCCTGGTGGTTTGCGGCATTTCAAGAGCTGGGTGTCCTTGTTGCCTTCTGACTCGTTAAGTGGATCAGTTTTCACCCGCCATGACGGATAGGACAGTCTGATCGATGTCACCGGGAAAGTAAACCATTTAGACTGCTCTTCGAAAATTTATTCACCGTCCGAGATTACAGTAGATGTGAGTGACTGAGATCCCATCGGCTTCACATATTGCTTCACTAGCCCTGGAACTAGATCGGTTTGATAATCAGTTACAATAAAAGTTAAAACCAATTTGACATCGACCCAATCATGGCAATGAGTTTGTTGGTCACTAAAACCTGAGATAACACAAGAGCAACCAAGGGGATGATCAGGGTTTAGGTTATTGCAAGAGTCCTGTTCAAGTCCCTGGAAATCCAGAGACGCCAGGAAACCTTTCTTCCAACCAGCGTCGAATAGAATCTTCGTAGAATGACCGGAAATTTTATATTTGTAGTGATTAAATATTTCTAGCAACTCGAAAGTGTTTGTCATCGGGAAGTAATCTTGGTTGAACTCCAAAAGATAAAGTTCTATGAACAGATGAGTATTCTGTGCTATAGCTCATGATTAGTGTACACTTGTGAATCCTTTTAGTTACGAGGTTAGGATAACTTGACTTCACCATAAAAGGATCAACGTTTGTGCCTCCGACATTATTTAAAATTCTAACAATCGTAAGTATACCCTTCAACAAGGACCAGATAAAACAGCTTGAACACTAATTACCGTATTTTTTTACTGTTCAGTTAAAAGAGTGGTTACAGTATTTATCACTTGAGTACCTAAAAATGAAACTCAATGATTAACAACGATTTACAAATCAATGCAGTGGTTTGTGGAGATTGTAGAATTTAATAGCTTACATTACGGACTGATTGCAGTTAAGTAACGATCACTGACAACTAAGAAGTCTCTCACATGGACAAAACAGCTATTCAGTGCTTCCATAATTCTATGGATATCTAACTAAAATCAGTCCCTGATGCGAACTGCGAAATTCGCGATTTCTTCATTATATTCTGTCAACATCATATCAACATATAAAAAAAACCACGCAAAGTAGTTAAAAACCAAATAGTGATTCATTGAACAATATCAGTCTTTAATGAAAAAAGATTTTCATCAATAGTTATTATATAATAGACTAAAGAAAATGAGTGAACAATGAATAAAATTGCTTTCCCCCGTATTAATTTATAAATTTATTAGATAACCTGGTTAACGATTAAAGAATAACTATTTGGTAAAGATACAACATTTTGTGTGGATTTTTAACCGATAAAGATTTATGTTTGATTAATTTACCAACTAAATAAATTATTCAATAAAACTATTCAAATCACATGGCGCGACGAATCAGAATGTGAAGTTATATATATATATATATATATATATATATATATATATATATATATATATATATATATATATAATGACGTCTAATTAACGAAATGCAATGTATTCTCTTAGTCATACGTCTTTAACGTCAAAATACACTTTTATAAGGCAAAAACAAATTCTCCTGCCCCATGCTGGCACTGCGGTGCATGGCATTTTGTTCGAAGCTGTCCATATAAACAACGTCGGTGCAGGAAATGTAAAGCTGTGGTTCATAAAGATGGGTTTTGTCAAAAAAAGAAGCCGAGCAGCTCCAGAAGTACCAGAAAACCTGTCCCTAAATCCTGCACAAACTCGTTGAGTCTAATAGCAGCCTGTCAGAAGATTAGAAAACGAAAGCCAATTAATAAAGTAGATCGAATATTTCTTGGAGAAAAATGGTTAAATTCTGTCTAGATTGCTTTTGTTCAATAAAGAAGTTTTCTAAACTCTTTTAAGCATATTTAATAGCAATTATTTGCCTTTCTACCGTTCAAATTTTCATACTATTTGGTCAAAAATGAATACAACTGTGGACTAGTACGACAACTTGTTATTGATTACTTTTAGACAATTCAACTAATGTCAGGCAGGCAGAAGAAAAACACACTTAATGATTTCTAGATTACATTTAAAGTACAATTGAAAGTATTTAATGTACAACAATTTGACTAGATGCTTTATTTAGCTAACTAATAAATATTCAGACAGAAACTGAAATGGCAACTATTTAAAATGGAAACCTTTTGCATTAGAGACAACTATGACTGTCAAATTATTTGACCAAAATAATTTTCCCTACAGAATTTCATTAAAATCACTATAAAAGTAATATCAATAAAAGTAAAGGGATACTTTTACCCATAAGTTGCATTTTTTCTTCAACTACTGAATTAACCAAATTTTTCTTGTCATACATGGATGGTTTTTTAGTGTGACTTATTGATTTTTCGCCGTAAATATACTCAATCTCCATGGCAGGTCTCCCCAGTGAATTATGATTGAATGATGGGAATAGATTTTTTGTTACGACCCTGTTAATGATTAGGTGGTAAGGCGCTAAGAGTGAAGATTAGTAAACTTGAACAAATTGCACTACATATATACTAATTTCCTATATCTTACATAATGTTAAACAAAACTAGTAATCACTTACAATGCATCGATTTTGAAACATAGCTTTGAATACAGGTGAATAGATGGATAGAATAGCACGATGACAATGAAGATTTCTACCTTGAACAATCAGAACAGCATCACTGAATAGAAATGGACTGCTAAAGTCTAACACATCATGTTCATCTTTCTGCGGTTCATTATCATCAACGTCACAACTGAAACAAAATAAAACAAATTACAATCAGTTATGTTTCTACCAACACATTCAAAGTAAATTAAGCTTTAACCTTTGATCAAATATCATCTGGATATTCTGAAGAAAAAACTGCACAAAACTCTGATTATACCTTGAATATATTTTGAGAAAAGATAACGTACAGTTTAAAACTAATACATTCATGAGTCATATATTTTATTACGAAGTAAACAGCAATAAAATATGTACTTAGTGTATAAAGGCAAATTGTAGACATGATTGGGATGTTTGTGGAGTTTGCAGTTTAATTTTTATCATGGATTCTGAACTAGGAAGCATTGGATAATGGTTTCGCTGAATAGGAGACGATATAAATTCTAACAAGTTATAAGAAAAATTATTCGAATTACAATACAGTTCGATAGAGGTCGCTGAACTTTTTGTTGTTACATGGCAAACTGACCTTATTTAGACAACCATCTAAAACAATACACTAACAACTTTGCAGAACAATGAAAAGTGACAAGTCCATGGACTGCAACAGTAGGCTTTCTTCTGAAATCTTTTAGAAAACTACTTCCTGAGTTCTGTCGTTCTATAACGCCACCCATCAACATGCTAATATTATGTTTGCTGAACAATATTCCGGGATTATTGTGAATTAGTAAAAGCAGCCGTAAACATTTTCCGCTACGTTTTACGAACAATTCATCATGAAATCCAATAAAAAACAGGTTCGCAAGTCACTTAGTGTAATTTGGAAATAACTGAAAAAAAGGGAAGTTTATAACCTGCCTGATAATAAAATTATGTCAATCGGAACAATCATCAATCAACCTAGTAGACTCAGTATGCAACTATGGACCAAGGTACAGTTCCATATATTAAGTTGTGCCCTTTGTGTGACTGCTAGTGTGACACTATTGGTCTAACTAAAATAATACAGGCCGGGCGTGTTAAACTTGCAGCCCGATAGTTGAAATTCACATGGTTTAACCACGAACATTTCATCCTCAGGAACATGAAATACAGAGCAGTTATCAAAATAACATTATCAATTTATCAAACATGAAGCGTACAACGTAAGTTGTTCAAACTCAGCACACTTTCCAAAGAGTAAATATTTATTAAATACTCATATTTTCTTGCATATGAACAGCTCAACAATATCTTTAGTTGCACGTAATTTGCATCCATTAATGTTGAAGTTTAAATAATCTCATAGAAAGACAGATTTCTTATTGTATCAGATGACAAGTATCTCAAAGATCATATTCAATTAAACAAATTTTAACTAATTTACTTTCATTTTAGTAATATAAATTAAATCATACAGCATGTTCAGAAACTATATACGCTATTGATCAGGTGTACAACACATATTACCGATACTGAGTTAATGACAGTTTCGATGCTTGATTAAACAACATAATAATTGTATTCTAATAGATCAAAAAAAGCTATTTGATCATTGTTTCTGTTAAAAGCATCGATCGTTCTTCACTTTAGCAAGTTTTTAATGAATCAATACACATCCAATTATGTTTTAACATAGTGACAACTGTGATATTCATAACAAAGATGAAAATGAGGTCAAATTGGATAATAAGAGAATTGCTTTATACAGACTAATGTTTTTTAAACATTGCATGCTTATCTAGTGTATAAAATTATAACTTCAATTACTAGATAAACTAACAGTTCAAGTTGAGTATTTAGTAAATGAGCATATAAAAGACGCTTACAATATGAATGGTTTATTTATTTATTTATTTATTTGAACACATAAATATTGGTACAGGGGGGCACCAAATATATATGCGCCACACAAAACAATGAGAATTTGAAGAGAAGAAGAAAAGAGAAAAAAAAGTAATGAACGTGGGGAATTATTAAAAAAAAGAGAGAGAGAACAATGGTGGAGGAAACGGAAAGGTTCAATCAGAAGAGATCTTTCAGTTAAGGAAGATACAACCACTTTTTATGAAGAAAGTAAAAGAAGGTTACAGCAGGATCGCCACTGGCTTCTATTCTGAGCCATATCTGATAACGTCTCTAGCCACTGCGTTACACCGTCTCTCGGACCCCAACCAGGGAGTCGTGAAGGACCAACAGAAGCTAGCCCTTTGCAGCTTTCTTTCACACCACGACACCATGTCATATACTGACCACCTCTCCGCTGTTTCCAACCAGTCCCAGAGTCGGCAAATAATGCACGACGAGGAATTCTCTGGGACGACATTCGTAGAACATGTCCAAGTCACCGAAGTCGGTGTTTCAAGATGGTGACACCAATGGAGTTATCGTCTCTGTGACCGAACACTCGGTGCCGAACCTCTGCATTACTGACATGCTGTTGCCACTGGATGCCAGCAATCCTTCGGAGACAACGACGATCGAACACAGAAAGTCGTCTAACATCCTCAACTCGTAGAGGCCACGTTTCACAAGCATAGAGCAAAACTGCTCTCACCGACGCGTTGTAGATCCGACCTTTTACAGCCAGACTATCATCACGAAGGCGCCAAAGATGGCCCAGATTGGCATAAGCCGCTCTGGCTTTCACTATACGTGCATTGATCTCATCACTCACACCACCACCAGCACTTATGCAGCTACCTAGATACACGAACTTCTCGACCACTTCTATCTGCTCACCATCGAGAGTGAGTACAGGATTAGAATCCTGCCAGTCTTGTAGAAGAACTTTGCACTTCGAAGGTGCAAAGCACACACCATACCTACGGACACTGATTGCCAACTGATTAAGTGCGGATTGTATGGCTCGAACATTCTCGCACAGTAAGACAATATCATCTGCATACTCAAGGTTGAGAAGTTTTATTCCAGGCAACAGATTTACACCACCATTACTTACATCCGTCAGAGTTGTTTCCAGAATGTCATCGATGGCAAAGTTGAAGAGGAATGGTGAGATTGGGCAACCCTGCCTAACTCCACTGCTTGAATGGAATAGTGGAGAAAGGTGGTTGTATGCCCTCACTCTGCCTGAGGTGTTTGTGTATAGGGCTTTTAGGATGTTAATAAACTTCTCAGGCACATCCTTCTTCAATAGACAATCCCAGAGAACAGTTCTGTCCAACGAATCGAAGGCAGCCCTGATATCAAGAAACATTACGATTGTTGGCCTTTGATAAGTATGGCGGTGTTCTAACACTTGGCAGAGGGTGAAGATATGATCAATACATCCTCGACCAGAACGAAACCCAGCCTGCTCCTCGCGAGTCAATCCTTCTCGGGTTCTGAACAACCTGCGAAGTATAACGGAATCCAATAGCTTGGATGAAATCGGAAGTAGACTTATCCCCCGATAGTTGTTACAGGAACGACGTGAACTCTTCTTAAAGATAGGGACAACTATCGACTCATTCCATGACGTTGGTACACTCTCTAGTTCCCAGATCTTTGTAAACAACGTCGTCAGTCCCTTAGTCAGAAAGTCACCACCATCTTTAAAAAGAGCCGGAGGTAAGTCGTCTGGGCCCGGTGATTTGTAACGTTTCAAGAGTTGGAGTTCCTTGCGGACTTCCGCCTTATTTGGCGGATCAGTCGTCACCGGCCATGGAGGGCAGGACAGTCTGACCGATGTTGCTGGAGCAACAGGCCAGTTGAACTGCCCTTCGAAAAATTCCACTCATCGTCCAAGACGTCGATGAATGTTAGTGATTGGCGTTCCGTCATCCTCGCAGATTGTTTCGCTCACACCAGACTTCTTGCTGCCAGTGGCTCGGATGAGTTGGAAGAGCTTCCGGTAATTACCAGATGCAGCTGCTGCTTCCAACTCACTGGCACGCTCCAACCACCAGGCTTCTCAGTCCTTACGCAAGCTTTGCCCGATTTCATTACGTAACATCCTTCGTCTGTGGTCAAACTCACGGTCAACCGGAGTAGACCGACGGGCTTCAATCAATTGTAAGGAATCATAAGAAACCCAGTGCTTGTAAGCGGGACGTTTCGCAAACCCACAACAGACTGTACCGGCCATTTTCATGGCGTCATGCAATTGCAACCAATGCTCATCTATACTTTTCGGTGGAATGGTAGCTAGCCTAGAAGCTAGCTCGGTTCGGTACATACTAGCAACAGAAGTTGCAGCCAGCTTGCTAACATCAATCCTGTGGTGGCGGTCACTTCGTTGTCCACTGAAAAGTAAGGTAAAATTGGCGCAGACCAGAGCATGATCAGATTCCAGATAGGTACTCCAAAAGGAGCGGCAGTCTTGTACACAACCACGCCAGCGGTAGCTGATCGCGATGTGATCAATCTGAGTCCAGGCTTGAGATGCAGAAGGGGGACGCCAGGTGGCACATCGGCGATGACTGTGCCGAAAGTTAGTGCTAGCCAGAAACAGGTTGTGGTCTATGCACAATTGCAGTAGACGTCCCCCGTTATCTGTCCTGCGACCAACGAGTCCCCACCGGCCACCTAAACTTGTACAAATTTCTGATGGATAAAGATGATACTGCCATATATGAAGTAAAATAAACTTACACTAGCAACCAGTGAGACGTATACCTTATCGAATGCGCTTGTGCACTGACAAAGAAGGTCGGATATCGATTACTGCAGTTAGAAAGCATTTTGTTTATAATACAAAACAGTTTACATACTTAGTTTGGATGGTAAATTATATTGAAGGTTGCTAGTTTCTGACACTGGACCGGATTACTTCAAAAACCTATGCCTTTAATAATTAATTCCTCTGTTTGTACCTAGTGGAGAATATACAGCTCGATGTGATACGTTACTTTTATGCCTAATTCATCTAGAAGTAGATAACCACGTTATTGAGAAAACGGTTATCTTTCCATACTCACAGAGAAATGATCAAAGTCAATATAAGTGGAGCTCTAATAATCATAAAATGTAGCAAATTTTATTTTTTCGACCTTAGATAAGTTGATGTCTGAAAATATAAGTTATTTTCACAGCCAATGTGCTTCTCATCAACAGACACTACTCTGTAAAAAAAATACGGTAGCCGATTACTTAGCAGGCTTAATATAATGAAATCGAGTTGTACTAAAACTAAAAGTTAGTACCTCCAAGTGCCAGTTATCATCAAACTTATCACCAAACTCAATAAATAGATAACGAAGTCGAGTGATTATCATGAAAATTAAGTTTATCGAAGTCAAAACGGAAGGATTAACTGAATATATTACATGTTGTTGGTGTCCACCTGTTGCTCGAAAACGTTGAAATCTAAGAATTTAACGGTGGTATGCGAACCAATTCAAGTTCCTACACTTCCAATCAACGCAATGAGAGGAGATTAGGACTCGTTACAAAATGATAACATCTCCAACCAAAGATCATAGTTATCTCGTGAATCGCAACTTCAGTCTACATTCGTTGACAGCTTAAATATCAGCGGTTATACTGGGTGGAAACAAAGTAGATTACTTACTTTAAATTCCATCTTTCAGGCTCTATTACTCAAGGATCCAGTGAGCAAATGTCTTATTGTCAAGTCGTACTCAACTATTACGAAGGGAATTTTAAATATATTGAAAAATGGCAAGATTGACATCTGTACATATGTTTCTCTTCCTCTAAATGCAAAATATTGCTTTAGGACGTCCATGTTATGGCCTAGACTTCTTAATAATAATAAGAATTGCTTTATCAAATATTATTTGTTTACCACTACATGTAATCCCCAACATGTGAATGATAGTGATTGAAGTAGTTGGGTGCGTCAACCACTTAAATTAGAAGTCTCATCAGCCCTGACGGATTGGCATCTTAACAAATCTTGGCGGGGATACAGAAAGCTCATTTGGGTTTGTCAACTGTGACTTTCTGAGCAGCTGAGACGTCTGTCTGTCATTGAAATAGCGAACATATTGTCCAGCATTTTGCGGTTTTAATTTTATGGCTGTGAAACATAATCTATGGGGCAGTGTGCAAATGTAGGCTACGAGTTTTAGATTACAGGTGTCGCCGAAGTGTTGCTCACAACATTGAACGAAGAGAGCAATGCTGATATTAGACATAGGAAATCGGTTGATCGGGATGCAAACTTTTATCGACCAAGGGAACTGGAATAAATGTCGCGTTTCTTCAACAACGGCCTACCTAGACATGTAATGTTGGCTAGTATAGTAGTGAATCAGAAGAATTAACTTCTTATGCTCTTTTAATTCTTAGGATCCAGTCTTCCTTTATGAGTAACTTTTCATCCCTTCCTCCGGAATCATATTCTCAATATTTATTGTTTCTCAGTAGTACGTTAATTGTGACCTGCTTGCCATTCATCTAAATTTAATCTCGTTGTAAAGATTTGACGTGATGACTCGGGTAAAGCACATCTGTGTGGCGCCGTAATCGTCATTATTGTACAGATTTCTAGATAATTTAGATGTAATGCAGTCTATTTGTTGCACAACACTAAGTGCCCCCAAATGCCCTGGTACGGCCGAGAGTGGGGAGAGTCCGCTCACCCACGCGTATATAGCCTCTGCCAGGGAAGTCCTACTCACTGCCTTCACGTGGCGGGGGTGTTGTTTACGAAAATGAGAGGACGAAAAGCGAATGTCCGGCGCTATAACCGGATCCCAAACCAATGGTGCACATGGGCTCCAGTATCCTGAAGGAACAAATGGCGTATGAACCAATTGTTGGTCACCGGCTACCATGGGACTGAATCTTCTTACGATGCTCCACTGCTTGTGGGTCAGACATTCAGGTCGAAGGCTCGGGGTGTGGCCCCCTAAGAAAACCACCTGCTTCGGTTTGGGCACCCGGGCAGTATCACAGCCCTAACACTTATCAAATGAGATCTGTGTGGCGCATATGTATTTGGTGCCTCTTTGTACCAATATCTATGTGTTGAAATAAAATAATAAATAAAATACAACACTAAGTGGCAGAGATGGTTTAGAAAAGTTAATTAGGACTGTCAGGCAAACAGTATCTTCACGGATTAAAGTTGCAGCGAAAGTACTTTCAACAGTACACATAACTCGGAAATTACTATAACACAAAGTTCGAAGCCAGGTCAAAATGACGAGACTTAGTGTTTAGGTTTTTAACTATCGTGGTTAGTAACAAACCGAAATAAAGTGCTCCCCACATCAACATAATAAGACCAAACACTGACGATTGTGTGCACCAATCAGTCCGCAGACTTGCAATACTTTGGTCAAATGATTCAATGTGTCTGATTTTGCTCATTGCCAGATAAGTACTTTTCCTAACTGCACATAGATTTTCACAAATTGAAATCTAAATATTTAACTAGAATTTTCCATTTTAAACAATCATTTTAATGCTCTTAAAGGACAATTCTTAGTTATACTATATAGAAAATTTTCCGTCGCTTTAAGTAAACTAAAACTGCTGAACAGGTACTACAAGGGCTGAATATTGGGGGAAACTTATGTGGCCCTTAGGCAGAAATCACCACGACCATTTTCGGCAGTTAACTCCCAAACAAATGCTGACTTAATGTATCAACAATAATCCTCACTAACAATTTTAATTGATAGGTCAGGTGCTAAAGTAAACATTCCTTTAGAGACATTTGATGGAACATATTTAATTAAATCGCCATAAGCAGGCAAACATTTTGAATATATATATTCAAAATTCATAATACTAATTAAGGAAATCTGAGAAAGACCTATCTTGTAAACATGAGACTTCAGGTCAATTAGGTAAAAATAACAACAAATTGTCACCTAGAGAGTTTATAAGTAGTTTCCAGTTTCACAACAAAATTGAACTCAATATGCAATAGAAATGAACGACCTGATAGTTTGCGCATCTTTAAACCAGAATTGTGAGAAACTAAAACTTACTCGGCTTGTATGGCGATTTCACTCACATTTGGAGCAGTGCAACTCAATCTCTCGATCTGCGCTGCCCGAAACACCGACATTCGTGTATTAAGGAAATTTTTATTCTTGGCGGCTTACAAAAATCCTTCAGGACAGTACGGGCCAATAAAAAAACTGAAATTGAGGTCATTATAAAATTCTATGTATAATTTTTATTCAAATTATTTTAATATATAACTGAAAAATGTCCTTCTTAATAGTTTTTGTATTTGTTTGAACTTACTATTTATGTTAGCTGAGTAACTAAGACAATTACAAATATCATCTAGTTAATATTGTAGGTATAATTTTTATCTGTTGATCAAATTTGATAAATTCTAAATTTCTTGAAATGGAAGTGGTTCCTCGATATGAATATGAGGTTATTATTCCACCAGAAGGTGGTTACGTTTCTCTTGAATCAAATGTATACAATATGAATAATATTCATAAACGAATTACTGACGATCAGTATGGTGTAATTTTTATTGATCCAACTACAAACAATACAGCTAATTCACACGCGTGTTTTAGAGATGAAAATATCCAGGAAACACCAGACACGACGAGAAAAACCGACCATACATCTCTACATCAACACGCAGATATTTGTAGCATCACTTCTATCACGCTACCCGCTCATTTGCAGTACCTAGAGCCTACTCAACAATGCAGCACAAGCTTTCATCATCATTGTCTTCCTCTTCAACTAAAGTATTTCCATTCTCTAAGGAACTTTACAATACTAAGTCAAATTGGCGTTGGACAATTTAGTAGTGTCTATCGTGCTGAGTGCAATCAACCTTTTGGTCTTAATGTAGCGCTTAAAGTTATCAAGGTATGTAAACTACCCCGGGCGTTGATATTGTATGGTGGTATATTACCACTCTTTTCAAGGATATGCGCTTTTGGATAGTTGTTATCACTGTAGCACATAATTTTCTGTGTCACGCTTTGTGTGCATTGTCTAAATGTGGTAACCTTCGTCGACTGGTTTGGAATATCTTTGACTAAGCTTTTAATTCCAACTTCAATTTTAAGTTCATCGAAATATTTCTTATTTCTATCTCTATTATTATCTTATAAACAGGATTCGCTTATGCTATCATTTATCTTCGATAATCATACTTTTTGAAATATTTTGAACTACAGGTGAAGTTTCTGTAAAACAAAGTTAGCTATATGCATAAAAGCTCTATATCTCGAATACGTAGTGCACCAACTCAAAGACATAGTGGAGTAAATCTTGATGGATTATCTGCATACTCTACTTTGTCCAACTACGATGTGCAAGGGTCCATTGGACAAGGTCAGTTTTCAATCGTATGGAAAGCGTTTCACATTCCGTCCCGTCAGACAGTTGCTATGAAAAAAATTAAGGTTAATTCAGTTTTCTGTGACTGTAGTTCACATTTGTTGTCCACCAAACAGATGTTGTGTATGTCGATTTAGATTTGATTATTTGCATGCAAACCAAATAATGTAACACTTTTTATTTAAAGTACCAAAAGTTAGGCAATTATAATTTGATTTATTCCTAATCCCAGTTATCATGTATTTCGCGTCTCTGACTGACCTTATTTTCCATAAAACTCATAAGTGTTTGAGCGATTTATATGATCTGTCACATACAACACAACTTTAAAACAAAGAAATATCAGTGCGAGTAATGAAATTTATGAACTCCGATATGTAGAATAAAGTAGGTGTTTATCTAGCTTTTCAGTGCATATACACACATACTGGTAATTTTGTTTGCTTATGACGCATACACACTTGTATTAAGAGAATCAATGAGATTTTTTGAGGTTTTTCTAGTTTTACCTGATGTAAAACAAATATATTTCGTCCAGGTACGCTTACAAAAAGACCGAATACGTTCGTCTTTGTGCTAGTTTGTTAATCCTTTATCGAGGGAGTTCACGAGCCAGTTCCAAAAGTGTCAAAGTAGCTACAAATGAACCAGAGCTTGAAGACAGGAAGAATTCATAAACGCATTTGAGTATATATTGTATTAAGGTTATGAATGGAGCAATAGTTGTGAAAAAATTCGTTGCTTTATAAACCACCTTGATTTCAATAGATAACCAAATGCACAGGATATTTGTGGAATAGTGGATTGTGGCTAGATCTAAGAGGAAGAAATACCAACATCCCAAATTGGGTTGAAACAGTCTGCTGAAATTATTAAACATTTAGTCGTTTATATTATTCAAATGCAACTCTGACGCTCAATGTATTAAATATCCTCGATGCTTGATTCCCGTCAAATTATATATTTAAGTTTTGGCGAATATAGTGATCTTCAGAATACTAAGGATTACTTAGCAAACGCTGTGTATAGGAAAATTAAAATCGGGTCCAGCAACTAAGTTGAATGTTTTCTATTTTTGTCACAAATTTTGGAGACATAACTACTATATATATCTCTGCTTCTTGTCTGTTAACTGTGAGAGATGGGATGCATTCATGACATTTTTCTGGTCGACGGTAAAAGTTTTTCCTGTCATGTTACTGCGCTTAAAAATCTAGATCGACAAATTTAAGTGTCAGTTTTAATATTGCAATAAAACCAAATGAAAACAAGAATCCAAAATTAAGCATGTTTAACAAACCTTAAATAAATACATTTATGCCTTATTTTGGTACTGGAACAAGAAGTTTTAGAGGCTGAAAACCGTACTAAACAATTTGAACACCCCTACATAACAGCAGCTTACAAGCGCCTCCTGTAAATTTGACATACATTTAATGGAAACTAAGCATATATATGTTGCTGTTGTGTGTAAATGCTAATCTTTCAATTAAGCATTACACATGGCTGAAAGTTTATCTAATCTTTAACTCAGATGAGTAGCTATTTGATCTTCCTCATAAACTTGACAATGCTGAAAGAAATGGCAAATAAGTTACCCCTTCACTTTTTTCTATTAACGCTGAATTATGTTTGCTCTTTCAAAAAAAGGCAATCACAGAAAATTGGGCAGAACAGCGTGAATTCATTTTATTTTCTTAAATTCTCATCGGCTGCTTTCAATTTATCATACTTTTGAATCAAAATTATCACAAAGTTGACATACCTATAACAAGGAAATTAGTCAAATGTGGACATCTAGCATCATGATAAAGTGGTGATCCGGATAAATGTGATGAGATTGGAGAGGTATAAAGAGTGTTGTGAATAAACATAATATGTGAGAGAAGATTCTGGGACATCAGCCGCAGTAACAAGAGATCAAGATGAATTAAACATAGGTTTGTTGTCCACTGTGATTTCCCTAAGCCTATTTCCTCTAATTTTTTTATATTTCTCGATAAGTTTCTGCATATATTCGTTGTTCGCCGGACATTTCTTTGACGTTTTTCAGGTCTGCTTTTAGTGTATCAATAGTACATCTTCGTTCTACTCCATGAAATAACATTTTAATAATTGGCTTTTGGTAACTAATATGAAAAAATAATAAATTACAAAGAAACCTCATTCCATGTATTTTTTCGATAATCTGCCCGTTCAATTGTTCCATTCACCCTGTATTGTATAACAGCATCGAGAAAATGAAACTTATCAACCTTTTCATGTTCCATGATAAGCCGGATATTTTTATGGGAATCGTTAGATAAATTTAGCATGTGTTTTGCTTGTTATCAATCGTTACCTACAATGAAAATGTCATGGACATACTGCGCATTACACGCCATATCGCCGATCGCTGAACATGAATGCATATATTAGAACATAACCAAGTGGACTTGCGATTATTACACTGTAAGCTTGACGGCATATGTTGTTGTCAATTCGAAATTAAACCTCTTATACGCACACAATAAGCATTTATTTGACTTCTAACACTAATAAAGGTAGGAGTTTAGGTTGCTAGCAAATTATGACGGTGGTTTCAGAAAGTGGTATTTCGGTAAGCAAGAATGTTACATAAAGAAAAACCATTGACTTCCCAGCATTATTTATATAATTAACACAGTATATAAACTAAAAATGGTTTTTCAGTGTATAAATAATTAACTGTTTATTCCCAACTTAGGTTACTCCTAATCAATGTCAATTTGTACTCATTTACTTCATCATGTGGTCAATTGATGCTTTTAGCCATGTGATCTCTTATTACTGCGGCTGATGTCCCAGAATCTTCTCTCACATATTATGTTTATTCACAACACTCTTTATACCTCTCCAATCTCATCACATTTATCCGGATCACCACTTTATCATGATGCTAGATGTCCACATTTGACTAATTTCCTTGTTATAGGTATGTCAACTTTGTGATAATTTTGATTCAAAAGTATGATAAATTGAAAGCAGCCGATGAGAATTTAAGAAAATAAAATGAATTCACGCTGTTCTGCCCAATTTTCTGTTCTTTCTCTTTTCAAAATAGTTAAGGGATTAAGTGTATGATTTTAGTTTCCCTCTGAATTCAAACTCAGGTTTTATTCTTGTACTTTCGGAGATTTTAATAAGTTAAAATACTTTTGGTATTCCTCCTGTTTCTGGTTTCTTGGTAAAACAAACACGCATAAATTTAAGCCAAGGATTTGCGTCAGTTAACTTGTTTTGTTTAAATAGCGTATGTATTAGTAGACTAAACCGGGAATCGTTAGCGAAACTACTTTCATCTATATAGCTGTAAGGTCCTATATATGATTATTGAAATTTCGGAGATAAACCTTGATTGTATGTCCAATATCTAACTGCATATTGTGGATTTTACACTAATAATTTAGTTCGCTTTTATCAGTATGAAATTATTATCTAGATAAAGTCAGTGTTACTTGTGTTTAAGCTATGAAAGTTTTTGTTCTCGAAATATGATATTGCATCAATACCTGATGGCCATTCGGTTGATGTTTGAAAGTGGTTAGAAAGCTTCCAATTTAATGCTAGTGTGACCGAATAAATAAAATGACTTGCCTATTACACAAATATGTGTATTTTAGACTTCAGACCTTACGAAAATATTTATATAGACCTGTTGACAGAACTATGCTTAACAGAACACCATAATGTCATATTGCTTAAGTTTGATAGGATAAACCTTCAAATCTGATTAGTGTGGTCAGTTGACAGCTATGAAAATAAGATGAATGTATCAGCACCCGGGATTTCAACACAACAACCGAATAATTTTTCACCAAACAGATTATGTCAGTTTAAGAGATTTTAGATCATCATTACTGGAAATTGAAGGTTTCATATCTATTTCTAAGAAAGGTCAGCATATTTCCACTAGTTATAATACAACTAATTTTAAACTTCTCAATGCATTATTCTTATGACAGTTTTAATACGAAATTTTCGCTTGCAGATAATTTCTTTAATCTTAAGAAAGTTAGATTTTTGTTTATAATAAACTTAATACAAAATTTTCCTTTGTTTGTTTCTAGTTTGATGACAGTCGAGAGCGATTGTCATAATTACGATTTTACCGGAAGGCTTCGTTTGTAATAATATTTCCGATAAATCTATCTGTTATTTCTCCAGGCATTATTATTAGATTTACTACAGTTTTTTTATGTTTATATGCCTATCATGTATCTGGAATTGCTTGTACTTAATAATTTTCATTGCTTATAATACTCTACTTGTGTCGATGAT
Organism: Schistosoma spindalis; assembly: GCA_946903255.1. NCBI lineage: Eukaryota > Metazoa > Platyhelminthes > Trematoda > Strigeidida > Schistosomatidae > Schistosoma > Schistosoma spindalis. The sequence goes on from OX336420.1 coordinate 16,394,559, forward strand.
ATTTTGTAAATAAGGATACTCATATAGTCACTAAATATATTTTTTTCTTTATGACTTCATTGAGTTGATTTTTTGTTTGATATTCTTTCTACAGATATTTGAAATGGTCGATGCAAAAGCACGTCAAGATTGTATAAAAGAGATAGACCTATTGAAAGTGAGTTACAGTTGTCTTTTATGCATTTTATTGAGTGAAAAAGTAAAATGCTGTTTTATTTTATAAAAACATTACTTTTTCACTTGGTCGCATATGGTCAGGTTATTCTGTAGATTTTGGCTATTTGAATGAGTAATTAGGTAGTTAGTACAACAGTGATTTTCAGACAGTATAATTCTTAATGTTTCCAGAAAACATTGTATATTTGGTAAATCATTTAGTATATCTGTATTATCCTAATGAGTAGAAAAATGAGATTTTCTGACGTTCCATGACTTAGTGTAGACCACTTCTTCAGAGAATAAATAAGTTGATTATTTATTCATTGGGATATTACAAATATATTATTTTTATTTATAACAATCTACCTAATGCTCAATTTATTCGAAATTATCAAGTCAAACCTTGGTAATGGTACCTACAAACTGATTGTATATTTCACATATTTCAATGACTTAAGTGTACGTTTTTCCATTAATGAAATTAACTGATAGTTTATCATAGGAAGAATGCAAGCAAATAGAACATCAGTGATTTCAATGTAAAATTTAGATAAATGCCTCTTTGATTTTGATCAGTAAATGTTTGTATCTCAAATCTGTATATCAGTGGAACACAATAAGACTCTCATCTGGTTTCTATTCAACATTACACTACTTTATGTAAATGTCAAACATGAATGAACCCCTCGTAAAAACACGGTAATCTAATAAAATTCTTCAACCTTACAGAAAATGGACTTTAGTTTTCAGAAAATTAAGTATTTTTTATCTAATGAAACAGTTTTTGCTTTTGACAATGCTAGTTATTATGACTTTATACTACTTATGTTTGGTAGTAGTAATACTGTACGAAATGAAAATATCAATAGTGAAAACAAGTTTAGTTTAACTGATTTCAAATGAATAATTTGTATGCATTCCTCATTAATATTCTGCCTATTTGTAAGGAATATTAACTACATTGATCATTTACAATCCTTCAATCAATTATTTATATAAGTAATAATGAATTCTTGTTCTCATAGTGATTAGGTTAATAAATATTTGAATTTGTTTGTTTATTCAATTCAGAAAAACAAAATTTAAAAAAAATTATATTGTATAAAACACCCAATAGAATTATAAATAAATCTTATTACCTATTCAAAACATCTTATGTTTATTTTAAAATACTAATTTTTTTCCTAGAAGATTTACCTAGAGATATGGAATATGTTTACTGATGTCATTCAAATTTAACGGGTAAACTGTTAAAAATACTGTAACTCATTTCAATAATAATACTAATAATATTTTGATTTGAAAATAGTAAAATTGGATTAAACAAAGATGGTGTATCTAAATACTTCTCAGTCGTATATTTCGGTCATGGATTCTTCTTATAAGGGGTATATTTACATATGAAGGCCTAATACATTTTTAAATGATTCAAAGAAAATGATATTGTGGTGTGTGCCACTTATATACACATAAGTAGTATATAACGATAGTCAGAAATAGAACGAGAACAGAAAGCAATCAGTATGAAAATGCAGGAACAATAAAATCTGAGACGATGGACTGTTATTTGCAAAAAGAACAGTCAAATTTGAGACAATTGATTGATATATTGCAAATTAAGTATTCATTGTATAGTTTTCAGATTTCAGTAGGATGTTCTGTAATTTTGTGTCCAAATATATTCGATTGTCCCCACTCGTGTTCTTGTTTACTACAATATGACTTAAATGCTTGCATAGAAATTTGATTATTCTTTTCTATATGATTCACCATAAGTGACCAGAAGTATTTAAAACAAAACTAACTTGTTTATTATAAGCAAAGGTGGACAGTGGCTAGCAGTGGAATCTAGGACGCGCGTTTCGTCCTATTTGGGACTCGTCAGTTGGATGTACCTGCATTTCGGATTTGATGTTCACTCTGAGACTCGAACCAAGTACCGTTCGCTTAAAACGCTATCGCGTTATCCACTTAGCTACTGAGCCCTGATAGCCACTTGCTTGTGCAATGGGGTGAAGCTTAATTCACTTGTTATTGTTTTACTTGAATCTTCCCACTGATGTTTTGGACTACAATTGATCAGTCTCTTATTGTCGTATGTGCATATTGCCTCGATATTGCCTTAAATCGTTTATTGAGTAAGTTTCTTTTTTTAGAAATAAATGGAAGTAATACTTATTAGGCACTTCTTGTTACTATCAATCACCCACTCATTTTATTTGATATATACTTTATTATTTAATGAATTATTTTATTAGAGATTAGATCATCCAAATGTCATTCGTTATTTGGCATCCTTTGTGGAGAATAATGAATTAATTATTGTTTTGGAACTTGCAGATGCGGGTGACCTATCTCACATGATTAAAGTAATTAAAATTTTAATTACAAATTATTGTTTTTAATATTCAACTTCATTATTGATTGACGATTAAAATCATGAATAGACTTAAACACTTTTTTAGTAGGATACTAGTAAAATACCCTTAGAATAAAAGAGAGTACGAAATGTTGTTTCGAATATTATAAATTAAACAATTATTCCGATTGTTTTGGAGCACTTCATTAATAGGTACTAGATCCCCATAATTAACTTTCTCATTAATTCCAAACTTCAAATTTCGGTTTTTCTTCTTCTTAAGGGAACAAGAATAAAAGTAATTGAGCTGATGGAATTTACTTTCATTTACTAGATATGTTAAGCGTAATTGATTATATTAAAATGATTCCAAATCTTTTGATGCAGAAAGATTTATACATTGTCAAGGTTTTGTTAAAATCGCGTTAGAAGGTTATTATAATAATAAATACTTTATTGGCCAGGTCCAAATACAGATCTTCAATGGAGGTTTCACGATGCTGAATAACGTATATGATCTATGATGTACACTGTTTTTAACATTATTCACAATATTTTAGATCGCTTTACTTCTTTTGATAAAACAATTTAAGTTACTATTTCCTGTTAAGTAAGTCGTTGATGATACAAATTAGTGTTCAAACATTTGTTGGTTAACAAATAAAATGTTATACAGAAATTAATAGCCGGGTTGTAGTCTCTGTGATACTTTAGTCCAAATTATTGGAATAAGTTAATTATTAAACAAAAAAGATTAAATCATTATAATAATTAGCTTACAAAAAACAATTCAGACAAATTGTTTATTGGTCCATATGCGTAATCTTGGATTTGATAGACAGGTATTGATCTACTAAACAAACACATTGAATGATGTGAGTTTGAATAACCGAGAATCTTTGATTTTTATCATGGTAACAATTACCCTCTACTTAAAATTTTAGTTGAACAGAAGCTTCTTCAAAGTTATACTACTCATTTATCAATAATCGTGAATATTTATTGTTTAAGTAGATGTCATTCTAAATTAATGTAACACTATTTTTGTTGAGTTAGTTTTTTGTCTTGAACGATCAATGGTTATAGAAATTTCAAGATCAAGACATTGATTGATATAAAATTTTCTTCTGGTTTCAATAGAATGTACTAGATATCAGAAATTTTTGTCTTATCATTCTTTCAATGAACTATTTCAAAGCATCATACATATTACTGGTAAAGCAAATATTTTATATTTTCATAGTGAATTCTCCTTTTCTAAGCATTTTAGAAAGAAAAAACGATTAATTCCTGAAAAAACTATTTGGAAGTATTTCGTTCAGATTAGTAGTGGATTGGAGCATATGCATTCGAAACGTATCATGCACCGAGGTAATGTATATATATATATATATATGTATATATATATATATATATATATATATATATATATAATAATTCAGCTAATTTTTTACATTACTTGCTCTGGGTAAATTTAGAACCTGACAAAGTCTAATCAAATAAGGACTGAAAAGCTGGTTAGACGATAAATTTAATTTTATAGATGCAACATTTTAGGTTTATAAATATTAAAACTACATAAAAGGACTTAAACCTTACTTAGCGATTTAGATGTTTCTTAATTTGAGTAGTTAGTTTTAGTCTCTTAAAGTGTTGAGAAACAGTATAGCTTATACTCTATCGCGTACAGTGAAACGTTTGTTCATCAATCTGCTCTTCGCTAATTTATTCAGTTTAATTTTATATATACCATTAATGTATTCGATTGCTTCACTTCCAAGAAGATCTCATTTGGGTAAGAAAAGATTTCGGATATTGTTATCATCTCCTTGGCGCCAACTTATCTAATTATATTCATTCTATACATAGAGATTAGCGTTACTGAATTCAACTTGTCTTTGGTTTTCATCTATTTGTATTGTTAGTTACTTTTTGTGATTCGACAATAAAACAAGGATTCGAGCAATCTGGTAATATGAAATATAAGAAACCGTTAAAATATATCGAATCCATTTTGTTGTTAGGTTGAATAGCGAATAAGCGTCACAACATTAATCCTGAAAATTTTTAGTTTGAAACATAAGGTTTGGTTATGAAGATATTTATAGACTTCGTTATAGGGATTTGTGGAGATTGTAGTATTTTAACGGTTGAATCCATGATCTTGCCCAACCCTTTATCCATTATCTTAGATGGGTAACTGTCTTACGGCCCGACACGGGTTGAACTCCACTGATCATATCTTTTCACTAGAGCCCAAGAAAGTCCAAGTTGAAGCTGGTCCCTAGTGGGCACATGATTATTATCAGTATAGGGGTTTGTGGAGATTATAGTATCTTCATTGTTGAATTCACGAGTCCATCTAAGCTAGACTTGTTTAAATTATACAGAACAATGGTTTAAGGACTATTTTGTATCTAGTTTACTTTAAAAAAGTCAAAAGGATGACAAATGAAGTTGACAAATATAGTTAACCAGTTTTCAGACGTTCCAGCCTTCGTGAGAAGGTAACAGTGTATAATAATTTAATTAGTGAATAGGCATATAAATTTTTTACCTTACTGTATATTCCTAACTTGTTATCAAAACATTTATTATAATCATAATAAAAAAAGACTACAACAATTAATGTCCCCTAGTTACTAATGATTCTTCTATATCCCTCAACTATACAGTGCTTGAATTAAAGCTTATTTTATCTTTTGTTTTCACAATTAAAGTATTCATTTGTCACAGTTGTTTATCAACTTTTTTTCTATTATTAATTGCATAACAATGTTTATATTATTCTTCCAATTTCGTCACATAATTTTCTTTTGTTTATATTTTTTATACAATGTGCGATATAACTGAAGTGTAAGAAATAACATCGTATCTAATCAATTGAATGAGGTCATTTTCTAGTACAAGGATGTTTTCACGTTTCTTTGGTAACCACATATCATCGGTATTGATAATAAATAATATCATACTAATTAAAATAATGAATTAACATAACCCTATCTTCCCACAAAACAAACAGCAAATAAGCAAACAAACAAAAAAAGGGAAACATACAATAGTAAATGAAGTTTGCTAATGTTCAATTTCATTTTATCTAGAAAAACTAGTCCAATGGTATTTTCAATAGTTGAGATCATGAGTCAATTTAAGCTAGACCACCATGAAAAACCTGGAATAACTAGACGGCCATTTCATCTTCCTCACCATTGCACATCCCCGATCCCGCCTCGCGGGGGTCGTCTAGCTTCAAATGACTCATGATCTCAACTATCGAAATTATTACAAAACACCTTCTAATACTAATCAATGGTAGTTGTTTTCATTTTGATTTGATTCACATAGTATTTCCATCAGATAAAAATTGGGAAAAGAAAAAATTGATGTAAGACAAAATAGATATTTCTGAAAAGAATTAAAAATGACCATAGTAATCCTCATATAGACACATTTATACATGAATCTTATTTTGATAATAGAAATCATTTTGTTAAGAAGATTGAATTAAAAATTTTGCTCATTGGCTTGAAATGATTCATGAAATCAGCACAACAGAATCTTTAGAAACTTTATTAAATCCGTGCTGATAGATTTCAATGTATTCAGAATACTTGTATAATGATTCAGTTTATTTATAAAATGACGTTTAATTACACTGAATTTAATTTGTTGTATATCTTTATTAGATATCAAGCCCGCCAATGTGTTTATCAATGCTAAGGGTCAGGTGAAACTAGGAGATCTTGGATTGGGGAGATATTTTAGTTCAAAGACTATAGCAGCTCACTCCTTAGGTAAGTTATTTTTATCCCTTTTTTCTTGATTGAAATTTCAACAAATCTTTGACTTTGTACACGAAGCACAAAACATCTGATGATTGAAATCGAAAATATAGTTTGGATTATTTCCGGGATATTATTAAATATTACAGTAGTACATTTGATTGTATTTTCGGGTTAATAACACCATAATCTCGGCATTAGTGAAAGTTAAAGATATGTTTTCGAAGGAAGAACAACGGAATGTTGTCTATGAGACCAACTGTCATGATTGTAATGCAGATTATGTAATCAAAACATTCAAATAATCTAATGTTTAGTGGCCCTCGTATATGAGACTCCAACTTGGAACGTGTGATCATCGTTATCGACTTATACATATTTCCAATCCTCGTATATAATCATGGACTTAAATCGCGTTAGTGAACAACGGAATTAAATAAATCAAATACTAGCATGAAGTTCTGAATACGTATATTGATCCAGACAAACAATCAGAGAAAGTAAGAGAAGAAAGAGAAGAGAAATGACGCGTAGTGGCATGTAAGCCAACTCACTTTAATCAAGCGTTACAAAATATTTAGTCGAATCGAAGTAAGGCAAGGCAAGGCGAATAATTACCAAGGTCAAAATGTAACTCAAGAAGAATGAATAAATTGTTCTATCCAGAAGCAAGAAAAACCCTTGTGAGCTTGTAATAGGGCAACACACTACAAATATGAGGTTGAAGGAACACAAACGATATTTGAAAAATGTGCCTAAATCCTTGATTGACATAAAGAAACTTGATAATAAGTCGAAGATAACGTTACATGAGTTAGAAACAGGACACAAAATCAATTTTGAGGGGACCAAAATACTTCAGAAAGGGCTTGACACACATAAAGAAAGATTGATGGCAGAAGCGTTATACATATGGGCGGCCTGCTTGAATATCTGGGCTTCCTGTTCCTGCCATTTGGATATTTCAACAAGTTATCTGTTTTCTTGTTTGTTTTAACACATCATTATGCCTATTAGTCTCATAACCTATTCAGGTGCGTTTGTGAAAAGTTTACGACATTTCTCTGTACAATTTACAAAAGAGCTCAATCAGAAACATAATGGTTACTGGCAATATGCATCGAAAAGGATATAAATTTATCAGATGTCGATTCCTGAACCGCTGACATCTAACTGGCGTCCACTCAATATTTATCGCAAGAACTGATAAAGAAATAAGAAAGGGAAACTTGTTGAAATACTTTGTGCTGAGAATTCTATATTGTACCAAAAATATAATATTGAATAAAGCCACTAATAATAATAATAATAATAATAATAAAGATGGTATTCAACTAGTTACCACTTGGCAAATGTTCATTAACAAGCATTTGGATCCTTTCTCCATCCAACCTATTTATTTCACTCACGTCGTTAATCTGACAGAAATTAATCTGGAATATTTTAGCACTACAATTATGTATTTAATTTTTTTGTCATTTCACATGCACATCGACAGTTGAGAAATGAATTCAACTTCTAACTAGCCCATTTACTTCATATGACACATTAATAACTCAATCTTACACACACAAATCGTCCAGTCACTTATTTTCACATCGTGAACTTTTCATATGATTCGCATATAACTGACTCACGTTATCCTACTTACTAAAGTCACCATCTGAATGTGATTGGATAAGTACAGTAAAGATTTGATTTGGTTGTTAACCATGATTTTGTTTATTACCCTGAAGAAGTATAGACAAGATTGCTAAACGAAATGTTGGAATTATTTAAATTTCAATCACTGAGATTATTTCTCTTGTGATGTGCGGTGTTCAAAGTCTGATAGTGATACTCAATGTACTACGGTCTAACACCCCCTCGTCAAATGCTTATTTCAGAGAGAACATAAGAGTGAACGAGAAAGTGTATCGAGGTACCGAATGAAATGCATAAATACCCATTCATATATATACCACTCTATTCTTAGGAAATTATTTCATTGACCCCAGTGAAATTCACTTGCCTATTAGGTTGCCATCGGTTGACCTTTTGCTACTTCTGATTGGCTCACCATATCAATTTCAAATACAATTTTCACATATAACGTATCCTCTATACTCGGTGTTTAATTTGTCAAACTATTCGTTCTAATATAGACTAACATTCATATACATGATTACATTTTTCTTTTGCAATTAACTATATTTGAGATTATGTTAACAATTTAATACTCTGGAAGCAGTGTTGACACTAGTGCTAGGGATGGTTGGAAGAAAGTTAGGGGCGGCCAAACCAAAACGTGGCATCAGTGCTTGAAATCACTAACTTCGGGTCTGAGACATGTTGGTAGATGCAGAATACTTGGTTGGGGTCGGCGTGACTATCGTAACCAATGGTTGGAGACTCTTGGTGACATGGCTCAGAATCTATTACAATGGCGTAGGTGCATTCACTCTAGGTTTTCCCTTAAACTACGAGATTAAAATCGCTTCATATCTTTCTACCTAAGAATTCTTTCTTCCTGTACTATATCCTTATATGCAATCTTTCTTTTATATATTACTACCATTGAATTAACTACTTCTATGAATCCGGTGTTCATCTTGCTGTGCTAATGCTGTATGGCAACTTGGACTGATGCATATATGTGTCTAGTCCTACGTTGTAGCTGACTGACTTACTGACTGAATTGTATCCCAAGTTTTTTAATGCAAAAAACACTTTGTTGAAGATGAAAATATTTTGCCTAATAGTATTCATGAATGATAGCCCATCATGTACAAAGCTCTTATTTCACAACTTTAAAAGATAACAAAATAATCTTAACAGTCAAAACTCATTATTTTCAAGTTAACATTTTAAATACACATTGTTCACTTCATTACTACTCAACATTGTAATACTCTATAATGATAATATTTCATTATTTTGTTACTAATTTGGCTTTATAAATGCATCAATCATTCTATGAATCCTAATTGATTGACGTCCGACTTGAAATTTACATTTTAGTTTACTGATAATGAATATATCTAAATCATAGAATTTTCAACTCTCTCTCTACATATATATATATATATATATATATATATATATATGATTACGTTTCTTTCTCTGAAGGTTGGGGGCAGGTTTAGAAAACATTTATTCTTATAAAAATATAATGAGATTCTTTATATTTTAGTAGATTTTCCCTATTTATTTCATTACTATCTTCTAATTTTCATTTTAAAGAATTCAGATAATTATTAGATTGAGTCAATGAAGCATACAACCTTGAATATTATATTACAAATTATAAATTATTTAGTAGTCTACTATCCTTCACTGAATTCATCTTTTTTACAATTCTTTAATTATAATTGTTAGCTTCAAAATTTAAGGGGAATTTATAAAATGAAAATTTCAACTCTACAAACTGCTCTTTAACAGTATTAAGAATAAAAATAACCCAACAAATTACTATACTTTTAAATTCATTAAAGTTACCAGTGTAGTGAATGAGAACATAAATGGAGGACAATCGAGAACCATTCAGTAAATACTTAATTTACAAGATTTCAATCAATTGTCTCAAACTTGACTGTTCTTTTTGCAAATATCAGTCCATCGTCTCAGATTTCATTGTTCCTTCATTTTTATACTAATTGCTTTCTGTTCCCGTTCTTTCCTTCTCGATCTTCTGCTGCCAGACATTCTAATCCATGTTTCGTTGCATACTACTCATATTGATATAAGTAGCATGCACCACACTAGTATATTTCTTACTTCTCTAGGAAATTAAAAAAATCAATTAAATTAGATGTAGTAACATAGACTGATAGATTATGTACTCATTAGGGACTACTTACAATCATCTAAAATAAAATAAGCAGAATGAAAACTAATTACCCAGTTAAAGCTCTGGATATTCGCTTTTTGTCGTCTCAATTTCGTGAACAACACCCCCGCCACGAGCAGGTAGTGAGTAGGACTTCCCTGTCAAAGACTATATACGCGTGGCCATGTGAGAGCATTTCGAGAGGGAGAGAGGACTCTCTCTGCTCTCGGTCATAACAGGGCATTTGGGGGGTAAGTAAGAATTCTTTGGTTTAAATTTTACAGGGGAATTTTTTTATTTGTTATTTTTGAAAGTATATGACTACATAAAAAGATGATACAAATAAACAAACCATTTTTAGTTCAGTGGAAGAACTTTTAAACTCCATTAGGTCATTGAACCTCTAAGTCGATTTGTAAACTACACTTTTGTCATCAGTGATAAAGAATGAACATTTTTGTAATAATACCTATTACTATCCAATACAAAAAACCAAATGGTTTATATGATAAATTATGAGTAATTAAATATGAATAAGTAAATTGAGAATATTGAATGTATTTCATATTCAAAATAGCAGTACTAAATAAATTAGCAACCGTTCTATCTCAAACCTAACTGCTTATAATACAGATAAGCATAGATTAATTCTGCCCATTATGCACTAGTACATGTAATTATATTTGTTTCGGCTGGAAATAATCATCAATTAAAGAAAATATAAAATAGTTTTAAGCTGGTTTATCTGTTTTTTTTGATGAATCTATTTATTTCATTTTCTGTTGTAGTTGGTACACCTTATTACATGTCACCAGAACGAATACGTGAACAAGGTTATGATTTTGCATCAGATATATGGTCACTTGGATGTTTACTTTATGAAATGGCAGCATTACAATCACCGTTTTATGGTGACAAGATGAATTTATTTCGTTTGTGCCAAAAAATTGAACATGGTGATTACGCTCCACTACCTAAAGAAATTTATTCAGCTGAAGTTAGTTTATTTTATTAATGCACTTTTATGTACTTGGCTATTGCTTTATAGGCAGGATCCTTTCTTATTGTGTGTATAGTACTTCATGTTATGATTTTATTCAAGTGAACTGAGCTATTTTTAAACTATGAACTATTTGTACAGAATAAAGTTGTATCGCTTTACGCCTGTAGATAAGTTCGTTGATGACATACTCTGCTCAGATTATTTTACACTACAATTATTCAGTAATAAAGGTATTTAATTTTAATTTAATAGTGAGCCAGGTAATAGTAAGCAAATATATACACCATATCTTTACGTAAGGCTCTGGTTTCCCCATGCTAGTTGCGGTAACTCTAGCAGTTTCCGTAAGAGGACATTCTAGGGAATGTGTCAAATGATTACTTTGCATTCCATATGTTATAAAGGACTTCTAAGGGTTTGATTGGGCCCAGTATTAATTAACCGTAACTACCTAATAACTAATCAGTATGATTTTATATCAACCACCACTTAATTAATGTCAGAAAGATTCCCAACGCTTTTATAGTTGTAAAATGGTTTTTACCTAAGATCAACAAAACCTGGAGAGATATTAGAAACCAGCTATTTTATCCACATTTGAGAATATCTAGAAGTAAGTAACTTCACATTCTCCGGAAACTAAACTAGGAACCTTCATGCTCCATCGAGTAGGTTAAATTTAGAACAGTGACTAGCATTTAATAGTCATCCATTATATCAGTCATTGTTCTGAGATATTTGAAATGTATCTGACATTCTCCAACTAGACCACATTGAATTTTCCATAATATTAAACGTTTGATTACTAGTGAGTAAGGAATTTTGTAGAGACTGATTTAAAACTGCTTTCAATCTTACAACGTTTGAATCCAATATATTTTGATAATCATTAATTAAGACGATTCATACAATTATCTTAACATCAATAATACATGATGATGTCAAAGTTAAAAGTAGTAGGTATCTTCATAAGATTCGATATAATTTACAAAAATTATAGTATATGACAAAGCCTATTTTGTGAATTGAAAATATGAGTTTCTTCAAAATTCGTTGTTGAGTAAAGCTGTAATTCCAACTATTTTGCTGTTACCTTATTTGTGAACAAATCGTCTTCAGAAATATTTGTTTGCATAGATTCGAATAACGTGTCACCCAGCTTCACAGTCAGAGACGTTACTATTGAGCTCTCGAGGCCACCGGGTGATCAATAGCATGTATATCAGGACCTTCTCAGTTCAGATCGAATCCTGTCGACCAAGGTGCAATGTGGCCACCAGTCTAAGTGATTGGTGGTATGGTATGCTATGATATGCGTTAGCCCTCGGACTGACTACTTGGGCGAGAACACAAGAGTGAGCGAGAAAGTGTATTGGACTACCGAATAAAATGCACAAATACTCATTCATATATATATATATATATATATATATATATATATATATATATATATATATATCCCAATGAAATGAGCTTGACCTTTATATCACTTCTGATTGCTAACGACTGACCTATTCTTTGGGCTACTTCTGATTGGCACTCTATATCATAAAGTGTTTTAATTTATTAATTTTTTATATACAAGTTAACTGCTTGATAATTATAAGTTGCATATTTTTTTCTTAATTCTAATCAAAACTATATTTTATCATTACAGCTTCGTGAATTAGTCACTGTATGTATACAAAAAGAGCCAACGAACAGACCATCTATTACACATATTTATAATATAGCTAAAGGGATGCATGAATTACTTAATGGAAAGATTTCTATCTCACCTTCATGTTCTCAACTTGATTGTCGACCATCTTCAGCCATTACAAAATAATTTTTTTCATCATTATTTTCCTCTACATCGAATATACAATTGATTCAATATATTGTAAAAGATAATTAAATATCATTTCAACGAATTATATTTATTGTCTTTCAATCTTTTCTTAAAGGCCATAATAATAACAAATTTTTTTAGAAAAAAAAGCACACAACTGAATATGAAAATTTGCCTAATTGCTGTCTAATACAGGAATGTACAATTAACAATTTATTTTTTAAATATTCTCATACTACTGAATTCAAAATAATATTGTGCTGATTCAAATTCGGTTTGTTTGTTTATTTAGAAGAGACATTTTTCTTGCCTTTTCTTTTTTGTTTTCTTTAATTATTTTGTATCAAATAGTAGTAATTCTAGTTTTGTATTTAAAAAAAAAGAAAAAAGAAGAAAAAGAAAAACAAACAAACAAAACAAGAACAATAAACTAATTTGAACAGTTTCCATTGATTTATGTATAAATTTATTATTCATTAGAAATAGTTTGCCATAAATGATCAATTTGTTTTCATTTATGAAATTACATATCATTTATCTGTTATGTAACAAAACTCTATAAAAGCATTATTTACTTCCATTAATTCTTTCTGTATTGTTTTGGTCTTGGTTTGTTTTGAGAAATTACATAAACTGATTGCCTCCAATATTATTCCAGTAAATTTTGTTATAATTAATTATTTAATTAATTTTGCTTTCATATTAGATTTAGAAAATATAATTTTATTCTTTGATTATAATTTATAAACTTAATTAGTGTTTTCTTTATGTAAGAAAGATTAGTTCAACGAAGAGTTCTCTTTTAGATGAATTCATTTTCAAAGCTGTACAAGTGCAAATATATATATATGTATACTTATTTTTACAGGATGATAATATTACTGATAATAAACTTCTGTTAGATATGATGACAATAATGTTAAATATACAACGTTATTTTTATGGAGTTTTGTTCTCTGAACTGGATAGTTTGGTTGTGGAGATTTCATCGTTCTTCTGAACGACATCATCAGCACAAATTTCAGATAGAAATGAAGTGTTCGAGTTTCTCCATATGCGTTTCACAGCTTGTTCTGTACACCTCGATGTTAATTGGTTCTTATTGACCTTAAATCAACATCGAGGTGTACAGAATAAGCTGTGAAACGCATATGGAGAAACTCGAACACTTCATTTCTATCTGAAATTTGTGCTGATGATGTCGTTCAGAAGAACGATGAAAGCTCCACAACCAAACCATCCAGTTCAGAGAACAAAACTCCATAAAAATCATCCATCTGAGCTACAAATCTTCTCCATCAACTCAAAGTTATTAAAAATTCTCTTAAAAAAACAAAGTTTACTAATCGTTTGATTGTTAATGGCATAAGTATTCATCAAAAGATAGATAGGGAAACGGATAGCTCAGCATGATAAGATAAATATTGAAATCAAGATTAAATGTAATGAGAATGATCGTGGAAACAAAATGAATCAGGGGTAGAAAATGTAAAGAGAAGATGGAGAGTGAAGCAGGTGGCTGTAAAGAAAGAAGAGTATAAAAAAATAAAAAATTATAAGAAGAGGTTGTACCAGTCGTTTTTGAACACACAATTCTGGCTTTTCCAGATGTATGGCTAATGCTTCGGCAATGCAAATGAGATGCAGTCTAATTGTTTTTGGGAGATTTCTGCTTACCTTGTAGATGACTTTGAACGCAGAGTCTATCTTGATTGAGTGACTAGTGTTCACAAGGTGTTCAATTACTGAGCTTCTTATTGAGCCGCTTCCTACTCTTTTTAGCCATACCGGACAATGTTCTTGAATTCTTTTGGATAAAGTATACATCGAACGACCTATATACCTAGCTCCACATGAGCAGGTAACTCATATTATGTCATGTAGCTTTATAGCAATAAAGCGCTTCATTCAAAATATCAATGATACCCTTTATAAATATTGCCATAACAGTTGGAGAAAGGAAATTGATTAGATATGTTTATACGAGGTGATAAAAGAAGTTGAAACTAACTTTTACATTGTACATTGGTAACTTACATAACTATCTCTAATATTGTACTTGTTATCATTTTAGAATAAAATGGATAGAAATCGTAATTCATAAATATAAAAACAGTAATAATTTGAAAACTAGTCTTAAGAATATTTTCATCACAAATAAAACATTAAACAGTTGCTTTATTTATATATGACGTAATAGTTAAGAACAAGCTAAAACCCATTTCAATGGTCTAACAAAATACAATCTATGCATAATGAAAGCATCTTGTTTAAATACATTATGTAAATAGCAAAAACTATATTAGAGATGATCACATTAGATTGAGTTCGAAAACAGCATAGATTCATGATAATCAAATTATCTTTATCAAGTAATTTAAACAAAAGCAAATGTTTTTTTACTGAACCTAGAAACTATCGACTAATCTATTTTTCAATTACACGATATAGTTTGCAAAATATAGTGAATTCTTTATATTTCGATGCTTTCTCTTTGACTTCATATAAGTTAAAAAATTTATTCGGTGAGACTATAATTTATGGACGACCTTTGAGCGACGCTAGGTTGATTTTCAAAGTGTCCACCTAATAACTAAGACCAAATGAGTGTTATAAACCAGTGTGGGAAATTAGAATTATGATTTACAGTTCATTGTTACGGTTAGGAATTAGATTTTGGGTTTTTATCACGAACTGACATCAGCCATAATGCCAAAACTCTATTTAACCAAATGAATGAGTGAATTTCGCGCCAAAATTTGAGACCTGTTGTTTTATACCTGATTGGTTCGTCCATAAATCATAGTCTCGCCATTTATTGATTTCGAGTTACTAACGTAATTTAGAATTTGAGGAAATGAATTTTCCATTGATAAGGAATAAGTGGTTTAGAATGTATACATTGTTAAAAATTGAATTGTTAACAGGTTTATTTTATATGTGCTTGGAATGACAGTTCTAGAATAAAAAAGCTTTACTACACGATATGACAAAAATCTAACCAACTTAGCAAGAAGAAACACAAGTGAATTGAACGCGTTAAATTTTGACTGTAATTAATTAAAGAACAAAATTCAAGAAAAATGTATCTATATGTTTTGGCTACCAAGACAGATAAAGGTTAACTTCGGACTTTTCTTGAGTACAAAGATCAAGTTTAGGTCTTCTAATTACCCTGAATTCCATAAAGTTTATTAATGTAGATCTGAATTATTTACTGTTTAAGTATCGTCTCAAATTATGTTAGTAATTCGAGATAACTAGGCTTACTAGCTTGTATGTAACTGAGGAAGGAGCAATGAAATACAGAGAATACAGTAAATAGTGTCGTTCTCACTTTATTTAAATCACAAACGTATCAGAAGTTTAGTACGTAAAACGGTCTGACAGGCAATGACGATAAATATATAATTATTAATAATTGGATGCTAGAAACATGACTAGCAGTCACTTTACATTATTCCACGTTATATTAGCATAATGTGAACTGACCGAACACTATCCACTACAATTACATGAAGAAGTAATTGTGTCTAGGATACTCTCTTGAATTCTAACTAGTCAGTAGGAATATATTTGAGACAAGTTTAATCACAATTGGTTACGAATGTAAGGTTGTTCATAGATAATATTACTTTTAGAAAATTAAAGTATAACATAAGAGATTGTGTATACAGTTAACGTGTTAAATAAATTTACATTACTGAAATCTTATGCTACTTTTACTGTTGTTGATAAGTTTTTGACTGAATTTTAGTATTCCAAATCGTATTACGAATCAATAAAAATTGACTTGGTATTGTTTGCTTGTGAATTTAAACTTCACGCCATTAAACAAGAAGGTGGCTATCAGGACTCCATAGCTAAATGGATAACGTGATGGAGTTTGAAGTGAACGGTACCGGGTTCGAGTTTCGGAATGATCATCAACTCTGAGATGCAGGTACATCCAGCTGACAAGTTCCAAACAGGACAAAACACGCATCATGGATTCTACTGCTAGCTACCATCCATCTTTGTCAGTAAAAATTGGCTTGAAATTCATACCGTTGTACAATTGAATGGCTACACTGACTCAGCAGCTAGCTTGATTGAGAGTTAGCCTTCTGAAGCTAAAGGTACTGAATTCGAATCCTAGAATGCACATCAACTTCTGGATGCAGATATTTCAAGGTGGCAGATCCCAAAACCTGTGTTTTGATTTTCACTACCAATCACATCACCTGATTTAGATGGACCGAATTCACCTAAAAATTGACTCGCACCATTCTTCATTAACGTAATTTAATAGGAATGACCATAAAAATATGAACAAATATATAGGTGACTAATTAACCAAAATTCTAAGATGATGTCAATTAATTCTATGATTAACAGCCATGATATACAAATACTTAGCTGAGAGTTGATTCTTACGGGCATAACCTAAGTAAATGTAAACTTCACTGTCAGTAAATATTAAAGATAAACAACACGCAACCGAATAAATGTAAATAATCTGTTTATAGAGTAAAATATATACCAATATATATTGGAGTCCTATCAAAAGGATTAACGATGATTTTATTCCATTTTTTTTGCTTAAAGGTGTCAATGCAACAGAGACATCAGTGACTAAAAACTAAATGCCTGTTCAAACACACCGTAGTGTATCTCGAAAACGTAACGATGAACCCGTTATTCAACACTAGTGTAGTGTTTGTAATTGTTTAGTCGATCGAAAACTGACATCTATAAACAACAGACAATGAGCTTAAATCAGCTGCAGGTTTGGATATTTATTTGGCAGACCACATAATTTAGAAATCCTATTTTAACGTGACCAGTACTTTTTTTCACTATGTAAATGCTTCGAAATTGATTTCTGTTCGAAAGTCACATGTCTAAGTAAATATAACTGGCCAATACAACTTTGCTTAGATCGAACAACACCCCTTATTTAAGCAATAGAATTCACAACTTCATTCGATGAAACAATAAGGTGTTCACTATGGTAGTTAATACTGAGGACAAAAAAGTTGTTTTCTTACCAGTCGATGCCAGTGATCATTCTGCTCGAGCGTTTCAATGGTATCTGGATAATTTAAGAGGGGAAAACGATGAGTTACACTTTTCATTTGTCATTAAACCAATATTTACAACACCAACAATTGAACTGGCTATGGCATCTTCACCAATAACCGATATTATGCAGTCAACACAGGTGAACATTGAAAATGCAAAGAAACTTTTACAAAAATACTTGATAAAAGCAAAACGTTTTGGTATTTCTTGTCAAGCATTTGTTCATGTAGATGCTAAACCTGGACCAACTTTGGTAAAATTCGCTGAAGAACAAAAAGCAGATATTATAATAATGGGATCCAGAGGACTTGGATTAATTCGTCGTACATTACTTGGCAGTGTTACAAACTACGTAATGCTTCATACAAAAACTCCATTGGTAGTCATACCGCCTCCAGTAAAATAATTCTTATCTACTTATGTTTCAGTACTATCTGCACTCATTAACTCAGGATAGTTTCTATTATTTTGAAATTAACTGCATCTCATGTATGTCATGTAATTGCGTATATTACTTTAATCCTTTCAGTGATCGTTCTTTTCTACAATTTTTAAGTTTAGATCAATTACGTGACTGTATTTAGTTTAAAAATAAAGGAGGTTTTCCAATGCTACAAAGAATGTGATTAAAACTAAGAGAATATTTTAATTTATTAAGCACAAATACTTATAAATTTGTACAACGAGCTCTTATATCAATCAACAAAGGCATGTTAACTCAGCTTTGTTACATATTTGCTTAAATATGGTAAAACATACAAACATACAACATTCATTGAGCAAGTAATGTGCATCATAAATTCTTAACCTATCAATGCTCGAAGTGATAAATGTTTGATTACAGTTAGAATAGTAAGATTAGGTGGCATGGCTTTGTATTTATAATAGTTTGTAAGCATATACTTTTTTATATTAAGCATCAAAACAAGTAATATTTTAGTAGAATCACATTCCTATAAACTACTTGATGTACAAATGATACCATTATATAATATACTCTTACAAGCTAGTGATTTTCTACATTAATAGATTTGTAAAGCGCCATAATAAATTGTTGATTTGATCTTTCTTGACTGAGTACGGATGTAACTACAAATGACTATTCTTAAATTTATCAATACACTGAAAAACAAACGTTGCATAGTTTCCATTTAGCCCAAGAGAATCAATTGTTGAATTTAAAACAAAGATATATATATTCTATAGAATGTATACTAGTCTAATATAAAAGAGAAGGAATACTAAAAACGTTCATATTACTTTATAAGACATGATTCATAAACTATTTTAACAGAAGATCAGTCGCAGAGTTGTTTCAGGATAAAATAACATAATCAGAGTTGACATAATTTCAGAGTATAATATTGATTCAAGAATACATACCGTAACAGTTATAAATCTTGTAAGTAGTTTGTGGAAAACGTATGTAAGCAGGGAAAGTGATATAAAAATAATACCATAATTATTTTTGATTGATCAAATATTATTCTTGCATTGTTCCGTTGTACTATTTAAACTTAGATTAATTTTAATTTGGTTATTTATTCTCTGAAGAAGTGACTTACACTAAGTCACGAAACGTCAGAAAATCTAATTTTCTACTCATTGGGTTAATACAAATATATTATTTATTTATAATGCCATAACTGTTTTGAAATAACAGACACCACACTTTTTAGTTGGAAGGTAAAACATGTAGTTTAGTCACTAGTGATACAGTTTGGTGCATCATAACAACATGTTCAGTATTTTCCGATCAGCATTGCTACTTTACAGGCTTGCAGTGCGTTGAGTAGTTGTATAAAGCATTTAACGTATAGAACAGAACAAAATTTACTGAATTATTACAAATATAGATGACGTGGGTCGAATGTTTTTTATAATATTCAGGTATTCAATTAACTTTTCATTTCTCGCAAGCGATAGGACACACCGTTTAGGATCTAGTATTTTTTTGTTGGTAAGATGACTGAAAAATAGCCTCTATAAAAGAAGTAATAGTGCTAAATACTCTTAGTTCGGCTACAAGATTCATAAAAGCATCTACAGCTAAAGAGAGGAAAACGAAAACAGAGATGATGTAACAAAACAAAGTCAATGCGATGACTTTTAATTTATCTTTTCTTAGTTATTAAAGACTCATAAAGGAAGTTCTCTAAACTGACCTGTTGTTCGAGATACAAAATAAATGATGCAAGTACAGTAAAGTTTGTGATTAACCGAGTATGACGTGTTTCATAAAGTTAAAACATAAGATAATAATATGAAGGGTATTGTTATCATTATATTTATTTATAAGCATTCATACATTTTACATACTCATATTCTCACTGGTCAACAGTGCTTTAAACGTTGGTGTAAGCGTTTTTATGGCAGTGTCAGGAGAGAGAGCATTATTGATTCATTATATACACAATCGTAATTAGTTGGTTTCACAGGTAGACCGAGGCAAACTATTAAAAATCCTTAAAAATTTACTTGTAAATCAGTTCGTTAAGATAGTGAATTTGTATTGAAAAATCATCCCTTATGGTAATGAGAAACGAATGATGTAACTCTATGATTCTGTACACTGAATTGCACGATTAAATGTTAAGGATAATTTACTTCAACTTTTGAAGAAAAAGACGATATTCAATTAAAGGTGCTGTTTTCTTGAAGGATCAAGTCCCAGCTTAGTACATCTGGATTTTTAGCCTAAGGTGTAATCGGTTCCAGTAACACAAAGAAAGTAGAACAGAATGAAATACTTGGTTTGAATACTTATAGGGATGAAAGTGCAGTATTTTAGTGGTGATCAAACACATACTTTGTAAAATAAACTGGGTAGTTGTTGTGGAGGTCGCATAGTTTACAACCCTGAAGTCAGCACGTTTTGAATACCTGTATAGTGACAACTCGAGGGGACAAATTGTAGGGATAATTGCGTCTCAAATCTACCACTTAGTTGAAACCCACAGTAAATTTACAATTAAATCACAATGAAATCGGTAACATTCTTTTTCAGAGAATTGTAAGGAAAGGGGTTCCCCAAATTTATTTTAAATTTACGATGTCAGTCTGAACCTCTGGGTTCCTAGAATTTCAGCTGTGCATAAATGTCATATTCTCTATGCTTTACTTACTCGCTCAACTGTATTTGTGAGTTTTTAGAGAAGGCTTTTATTCGAGCAGATAGAGTTGTTAAGCTACGTAACGTTCTTCGTTTCATTTCTGTTAATCAGGTATGGCAATATTCATGAGTATGCTTAGTGTTTGTGAGTATGGTACGCTTGATGTGGTTAGTTAAACCTTTAGTCTATTTTGTGGTGGAACAACAGTTTAAAAATAACACCTTATGTATAGTTTACACGAATAATTGATTGATCCCACTTAGGGACAAATGTTCGTATAAATTATACATTGTGACATAGTAATTAGGGTCAATAATTATTTGAAACAGAAATCCAATCATTACAATCAATAACCAATCAATTCTTGTTTGTGAGAGTACAAACACGTTACATTTGTCACAAAATCCCAATGAATTAAACTCTCATATAGGAAATACACCCAAACTTCGCAATAAAATGATGTTAAAAAGACCAAGATGAAATTGTTTACATGAAATCGGTGATTACTATCCATTCATTGTTATATTTACAATAAGATTATTGTACTTTAGTAAACCTCTGCATTTGCCATCTCACATATACTTGGGTAGACAAATTTAAATATTTAACCATAGGATGGTGAACTGTAATATTTTACTCTTGAGAAGATACACCAATTGAATTACAGATATTTGTCTATGGGAGAATACAGAATGTATTTCAAAAATGTGATATCTATAAATTAATTCGATCAAGCATTGACTGTTTATTACATTTTAAATGACAGTAATGTTAAGTTTAATTCATAAAAACGTATAGATAAGATAAGTTTAACTGTAGTTAGTGCTCTCTTAGTGTAAGTTCAAAAGCCTTAATGCTAGTGAAGATTGAGTGGGAACTGGCATTCATATATTAACATGTGGTCGATTGTTTTATTCATCAATGATAATAAATAATTGTATACATTTCCTATGTGATATTGATTTAATGACCTAATCTGCAGAAACGTCCCGGTTAATCGGACAACAACATATTGATTTTTATGACATTAAAATAACCAACCACTTTTATACTTCAAATTTATTGTGACAACTGGTGATTATTTACTATTTCAATTAGAAGCGGTACCCAATTTTCTCTAATTATTTATGGATATTAACTCTTCACTAATCAGATGGTACTACTTCTCGCTTAGAATTAGTTTAGATGGACATATAAATGAATAGTGTTATTTAAACCTGGATCCTATTCAGGCTCTATTCTAATATGTAGTTAAAAATAGATACGTAAAACGTAAACAAAAATACATTTTATAATAAACTTATTCTTAACACTAATGATAAGTCTGTTTGTGGCGTTAACAGAATTCAAGACAGTATTTTAAAATAAGCAAATATTTCAACCTACAGAGTAGCCCAAAACTGAAAAATTATCTCTAGACTTTGCACATCAAAATGACCTAATTGAGCCGTTAGAAATAGTTATGTAGGAGTTTATTTAATATGTGAATAGCTGCTTCTTTCTAGAATAGAACCTTTCAATAGTACGCACCACTGTGCTTTTAAAGATCCGCCAACTGAGTTTAACTAGTAGCAAACATTACCCATAAATTAATCTCCCGAAAACTTGTTCGATACTACTATAGTCGTACTCACATCGAGAAAAGTTCCTGGTTTTCTAGTGTAGAGTGACGAGCAGAGTTCAAATACAAGACTGAAACAGTCTACACCAATGACGATGAATGATCTCAGAGCTATATTATAAATCGATTGACGTCGGAAGTGTGTATAATTTGATATCCATCCAGTAGTGGAACGGTTAGGTACTTGTCACGAGACCTGAATCCTATGAGTTGGATCTCTGAATAGGAAGAATAGAAATCTTAACATTGACTAAATTTGCCAGAGCTATATCTAGTTTTCTTTTCGAAAGTTCAATGAGACTACTTCACTACTACTAGTAGTAAAATATGCAGTTGTCTCATCCCATCAAGGCATCGACTGAATCAGTTAACATAATAAACATAAGATGAATTCTCGGTGCAATGAAGATGACGAAACGAAACCACAATAGAAACCTACTCGAATAAAGTTTCAGACATCAACCAATTAGTCTGACGTTTATTTGTTCAATGAGGCCAACATAGAAATCTTAATTTCAAAAAATAACGTAACAGGATTCAATGTTGAGCATGTATGGATTGGAATAGGTGATATCTTTTGTTTGGTTATATTTGCTGATGTCAAGAGTATCATATCCTTTAATTTCTTCTTAGTACTTAACCATTTAAGACGAAGAAGTGATATTCTGTTTACTTTCTATGTTTATCCATTTATTAATTTGAATATTTTTCAGCAAACTTCTATTTATTTATTTAGTATCAAGATTGTGATGTATTGATGAACCTACATGAACTTGTGGTAGCAAGTATATGGGGAAGACTGAGAGAACAGTATCTACGTGTTTTCCTCGACATCTATGCCTGAAAGGAAGCGTTCACAAGTATGATTACTAGAACTTTAAAGGACAGTAAGCAAAATATTGATATCACAAAGTAGTTGACAAGCAAAGAACGCAGGTTTGAAGAGGTCATCACCATGAAACACTTTTGGCTTAATATATGTACACATGAAAAATGTGAAAAACCTCTCTTTGTCATAGTAAAGCGATAATAGTAATGAGACTTCACTAATTACACGATACTTGATGGTTATCAACGAACGTTCGCTCAATATTTTACTTTAACCATCCAGTTTGATTGCATAATTACCGGTTCGTTGACTGTCTCATGTTGTTTTCGAATTATTAGTTATGAATTCACTCCTTTATGCCACTGCATTTTTAACCTATAAATATTTATATTTAATAGCAAATTTTGTTTATTTTACCAGTTCTTGTGGTAGTTTTGCTTAGTTTCAAAATCCAATCTCAACTTCATTGGCTAATATATATAAAAACATATACAATAATACCACTATTTATAACTTAAGGCACTTTAAAGCTGATGAGCTTTGAAATGAGATTAATCCACTTAATTTGGTAATTTTTTTGTTCATCCTTCATTCAAACTCTACTTTGTTCAATGTGGTTCATGGTTACTTAGTATTACTTCTATGAATTACATGTTACCTTTTCAGAGGGATGTATATACGGACAGGATACGAAAATCTTCATATTCTCTTTGATCATAGTCGAATTCTTCATATATTACGTATAGATGAATTTTGTCATAAATTTGTGAACATTCATTCAGAGCAAACATCATTAGTCTCTAGTTTGGTGGTGATCACAGAAGCCATAATTTTTTGGAAATCAAGCATCATTTAAAGATTGATAACAAACTCTCAAATCGTCCTAATCAGATAATGACACGTTCCCAACCCGATTTTATACGGAAAGAGTAAAAGAAATATTGTCAAAGACATCTCGACGTTTTTTCACTCCATTATAGTATTAGCGAAATTTATGTACTATTACTATCAGATACAGTTTAAGTGATAAACTGTGATTTTTCTAATCCCTTTTTCGCGTTAAAACATTCGTTAACGATTAACATTTTGCTAAGTTCATAAGGAATAATGAGCTTCTGGAATTCAATTAAGACGTGACACCAATGCTATTTTTCTGTGCCCAGTTGCATTTTCAGGAATTCTCTCTCATTCATCAACCTCAAAGAATTCCATATTTTTCTAAATTTTAAAAATGCAAAAGAAACCTTAACAGATTAATATGAATTTCTTTATTTTGTGTATTCTCTTCAGGCCATTACAATCTATAAATAATAATTATCATTCAACAAAAACTGTAAGTCAAAGGATAGCATGCCTTGAGCAATGCAAATATCCATCATCTACTTTATAGTGGATAAGATACCACTATTATAAAATAACCCGTAAATGAACCACTTCAAATTTATAGTGGTTAAAAGATTTAAGCTAAAATTTATATATCTAAAATGATATTGTTATGAATTTATTTTTGTTCTGAAAATCGCATTTGAATAATTATTTGAGTAATACACTGTATGTCATGTCATCGATAATAGACTCGTTTTTTCTCCCTCTTATCTAAATTTTACACAGGTTACCAATGTTTTTTATATTAACCTGTCATTACTAATATTTATGGGCTTATTATTTTGCTATTCGCAATTATATACATAGTTACATTAGAAACAACCAACTATTTGAACAACTCTGTTAATTATCCCATATTTATTGTGGACTTTTCACATGATCCGCATTTAACTGACTCATGTTATTCTATTTACTATAGTCAACATCCAAATATGATTGGATTAGCACAGTGTAGATTTGATTGTTAAACGCTATATATTTCTTTGGTGATTTTGATTATTACCCTGAAGAAGTCCAAACAAGTTTACTGAATGAAACGTTGGAATTATTTAAATTTGAATCGCTGAGATTATTTCAACTATAATTTTCATATATAATTACTTCTCTATACTCAGCGCCCAATTTTTGTCAAACTATCCGTTCTAATATTGACGAATATTTGTACTAATTTCAGACAGATCAGAGAAAAAGAATATGTGACGAATCATAAAGCAGAAAGATAGCCTTATGTTATAAAAACATTGTTAAGTTTTGAGTCGAATTTCCACTATTCCCACTGTTAATATTTTGTTTAACGCAAGGAAGAAGTAATAAACTGTTTCGCTTCGTTCAACCTAACGGGAGTGTTCAAAAATAAAGTTCAATAGGCTTAGTTAGAAATCGCAATTTGTCTTAAATATACTCTTAAAAAGGAATATACTTTACCAGAGATCTATAATTTCATATGGTTTTATATTTGAAATTAGGCACTCTACCTTTTATATGTTCTCCAAAATGGTAGGATAAAGAAATTACTATCAAATCGTCTAGTTGTTAACAAGATATTGTAATTAAAAAACCTGTGCTGTGTGTACCGATCGTGATCAACCAAGATAGAGATTTAAGTTATTATTACTATCAGGCGACAAGTATACATTCATTTAACTAGTTTGAAAGTGATGTTTGGTCTAACTACCCAATAAACAATAAAAAGCAGAAAAGGATGTCAAGTAGAGACCTTTGTTTACAATAAATTACATGTAAAGATAAAAAGAACATCTCTAGCCTTATTTCCATAAGGTCGTGTATCTTTATTAGTAAAAAGTGGTACATAACATTGATCACAGAAATAGTGTACAAATGAACCAATCATTCAACATCTTCACTAGATTCAGAATTTACGTGAGCTACTAATTCCTTGGCGGTGTGTCCCATGATACACGGACTAGGTTCAATGTTGGCTAGCCTCATGAAATGCAATCGTTCAAAACGTCCGATATAATGTCGTATGCTTTTAGCTCCACGCCAACCAGAAAATACAAGTCTGCAACGAGGTAAACTACCACATGTCCACGACTCATCCTATTTTATCAATATAAATTAAAGAAGGCACAGATAAGCAGTTTAAGTGACGCTTAACGAGAAATGTTTGATGTGTATACTAAAATATAATCTTAAAATCAGTTGTGGGATAGCGTATGTAAGTTACACACATTGCAAGAGAAGAATGGTGGATAAGTAAGAAACATGAGACAATGGTGACAGACAGTTGATTTTTAGTAATTATAAGTTGGAAGATAATATAACACTAACCTGTATTTTATTATATGTCCATATGTTATCCTGCGAATATTCTCTTTTATGAAAGTTTTCCAGATCGTGTGTAAGAAAATATAACCTTCACAGTTTGCTTTACAAGGTTGAATATCAGTGCTCTTGACATTTTCACTTAAAACGGTGGGTTAGAAATTTAACAACACCTACTTTTGTCTCTATAGTCACATATATTGTTAGTTTTTTGTATTAACAACACTGAGATATAAAACTGCACCTAGCTATCAACTCACACTGAAAACTAGATTTTTGTTGGTTCGTGCAATGTTTCTGTCGAATCATTTCCCGGCCTTCTCCACCTCATATCCACCTTATGAAGGTATAAAACTGACAAACAAAGTGAACAAATACCCTACCTAATTGAGCTGAACAAATCACTTAAATGAGCCCTGATTGGAGTAATGACCATCTCATATCAAACTTTTTATTAATTAGTAGTTTGGAGTGTCGACAGAAAATATTGATGGAGTATATATTAAGGAAGGTCACATTTAGATTACAAATTAACATTAGTTAACTCATCACTAAGATACTCATAACATTTGCGATTTTTTTTACAAAACACAATTTAAATACTAAAAATAAACTTACATCATTTGTGAATTCAGTAACATTAGGTGTATAATCAATTAAAATTGGACCAGATGATAGGTTTTCACACTGACGACGAGTTGATTCAGTCATAAGACTTAACAATGGCATCTCATATTTTAAAAGTAACACCAAATCACAATATTCATTTGACGTGAGACGAACACGACGATCGCTTGATAAGGGTATAAAAGCATCAGCCACTTCAATTCCATCTTGTAATAAACGATATCCTTCAAATTGTTTATCTTCAACCGAGGAAAATATTCGGACACCAGTGTTGATTATTTTCAATCCTAAACAAGAAAAGAATTTCAGTAAAGAAATAAGATACATCTACCTTAAAGTATGACTAAAGCGAAATCATCAATAAATATATTTCTTCATTCTAATTAAAATAACTGTGACTGAAAATTCGAAAGATGTTCATTTATTTTGGTAAATACTAAATCCTTATACAAACTGAGACAGAAGTTAACTAAAAAATTTATTAATTAAATTGATTTGGATAACTACACCATCTGATAGTCATTAGAATACATAGCTTCTTATTGAAGATTTCCATTATTTAAAAAGTCATTTTAACAAACGCCTACTCAATCAGTCATAATCATTACAAGGCCTGTCACAAAAGACTCCTAATACCAAATCGGAACACCCAGATGAAATTAACAAGATTAGCTGTAACAACATCGAAAAAATAATAATATCAATCACTCAACGAAAGACCAAACATTGGAGAATACTGTTCAAAAAGAAAGGATGATTTCGAGGAATACACGACATGGAAGTAAAAAAGAATGAATGCATCTGTCTCGCTGATTGATTCTTAGTCATGTCATCCAACATCTATAACTACAGATTGCGACTGCTGTGCAAACCCAAACCAGGTAGTCTGCATTTACAGATGCCGCCCAGTTGAACAATTAATGAATTCACGTGAATGCCACATCTGCATTTGGTCGTCCCAAGTTTCCTTTCAAGCTATTGCTAATATTGTATCAACATAAGCGGCGGTTGAGCACAAGTAAAACATGTTCAGCCACTATCTCATCATATTAGATTTGAAGTCAGCATGGTTTTATAGAGTTTGGTATTTTCGTGAACCATTCAAACATATAATGATGATGGGAGCTAGAATTTTAGATATTATATTGGTAAAAGCAATTTTTCTGTGGTAAACACAAAAGGATTTAAGGACCTTTCTTATAGACTGGGAGGAACAAAGATCTAAATTAGTCAGAAGGGATTATGTCTGGTCTACAAAGCTTAGCTAGCATCTCAGACAACTTAACCGTTAGAACTCAACCATCATCCTTTAAGACCTCTAGAATCAATTTTTGGTTCATGATGCTCTCTTTCTGTTCTACTTAGGTGGTCACCAGGTCAAGGCGTGTTTTTCGCTTACGTTTAAGGTTGGTTCACACCAAGAATAAAATGATATCTGGATTAAGAGTAGTCATGAGAACCGGAGAGCGTAACCACAGTTCCCGAAGGACACCTGCTTGAAGCCGGTCACAAACGGTTAGTTTGGCCGGTAGTTTTGATGCATTAGTTCTGCACTTAACTCTAGGGACAGTATATGGCATGGTGTCGTGGTATGAAAGAAAGCTGCAAAGGGCTAGCTTCTGTTGGTCCTTCACGACTCCCTGGTTGGGGTCCGAAAGACGGTGTAACACAGTGGCTAGAGACGTTATCAGATATGGCTCAGAATAGAAGCCAGTGGCGATCCTGCTGTAACCTTCTTTTACTTTCTTCATAAAAAGTGGTTGTATCTTCCTTAACTGAAAGATCTCTTCTGATTGTACCTTACCGTTTCCCCCACCATTGTTCTCTCTCTCTCTTTTTTTTTATAATTCCCCACGTTCATTACTTTTTTTTCTCTTTTCTCCTTCTCTTCAAATTATCATTGTTTTGTGTGGCGCATACATATTTGGTGCCCCCCTGTACCAATATTTATGTGTTCAAATAAATAAAATAAATAGGGACAGAAATCTCGTCCTTCCACTGTGAGAAGTTAATCTCATTGGGGATTCCGGGTATCTAAACGAAACATCTTATTGTTGTTGGGCTCTGGTAGAGTCAGTAGTAGGATTTGAAGGAACAAGTATTTCAATCATTGTATGTCTATTGAGTTATCAAGTGCGTCTGAACATCATGTCAAGACAGCATTTACAGCCGAAAAAACACACTTTACTACTGATATCGAGAAATCTCGATTCAGTAATTTTATGTATTCACACTGTACAAAAATATCATAGGTTCGACTTGCGATTGAGTTATTTGGCATATCCAAATCAACATATGAAGTAATCATATGGTAGGTAAGAAACGAAAGTTTGAACAGGCGAGTAGCAACCTGTCTACCTACTGAACGTGACCCCCATATGTCCGTATGTGAATCAGTTCCGTAACAAGTAAGCTTTATACGGTTTCATCCGATTACTGACAACGGAGTTTTCCGTGGAGTTTTCGACTTAAACCACATATACCTGACTTATTAAGTGAAGCGGGCGTCAATTATTAAAATCGGACCACAGAATGCAACAAACGTGTATCGTAAAATTTGTTATTATCATCACAATAAATGAATCTTTTGGGTTCGACTGATCTATATAATATCCCATGAAATAAATGATAGGAGAAATAATCATTTCAAGTTATCTATTTGATCAATCAAAAGTTTAATTACGCTATAAATTGACAGATAATACCCTTTTAAACATTAAAATTAAAACACGAAGTTCAGCGAAGGGATCTCTTCAATGAATTTATTATCAAGCTGTACAATCGTATATATATGAAAATTTTGTTTTTGTAAAAGTACTGATTCCGTGAGGAAATGTGAACACAGTCAACCATGACGTAATAAAAAGGTTGTATTATTAAATTACGTAATACGAATAATAACAATAGACTTAGTGAATATAATAAGATGATTAAAATGTTTTTGTTATAATAATTAAACGTCATAGAGGTGTAAAATAAATAAGGTAATATGATGAGCATTTACGAATAAAAACAAAGGGAATATAAGACATAAGTAAAGGGGGGAATGCAGTAATAATAATAATAATAATAATAATAATAATAGGATAATCAAAATAATTAAGGCCAAGGTAACGATAACGATAAGACGTACTTCTTTTGTACGCATAGTTCAGGTTTAAGCTCCTGAATGGTAAGAGCTTCGGCTATTTCTAAAAGTTGGATACGAAGAAATCTGGGTAGGTTTGAACGAATCATATAAACAAACTTAAAATCAATTTGTGGATCTGTAGAATGGTCACAGTCGATCAGGTGTTCAAGTATAGAACTCCTAACTGCTTTCCTTTCACCCTTATAGAACCAAGCTGGAATATGTTCCCGTATCCGAGTTGAAAACAAGCACTGGCTACGGCTAGTGTACCTTGCTCCACAAGAGCAGGTGAACTGGTAGATGCTTATCTTTTATGGATACAGAAATTAAGTTCCCACTAGTGAAGATTATTCGCAGTTGAGCCGCATTAAATGTTCTTCTAATCGTTGTTGTTAGACGATTTTTGATCACGTCTGATGTTCGATCACCTTTAAATTCCAGACTTATATAAAGGTTTTTCTTCGGAACGGAACAACTAGATTTCTTGTCGTAACTACTTCTATTCATATGCTTTTCTATGAACCGTTCTGGGTAACCGTTTTCCGTCAAGGTTTTCTTGAGGAATGCGAGTTCTTCGTTAATGCATTCCGTACTGCATATCTGGTGTATTCGATAACATAAAGAATGGATGAGGTTTCTCTTTCTACTTAACGGGACCCAGCTATAGAAGTTGGTTAGCTGTCCATTCCATGTTTGTTTTCTAAAGACTGGTCTTTTTAAAGAACCACTACTCCTCATCAGACGTACATCGAGAAAAGGAATTGATTGGTCTTGTTCTCTTTCTAACGTGAAGTCTATGGAAGGGTGGCATGAATTAAAAGTGTGTAAAACATCATCTAAATCAATATTATTATCACAAACGACAAACGTGTCGTCCATGTATCTCACGTATAGGTGAAATCGATTGATCATTGGACGGAGTTGGTCGTTTTCTACTTTTGACATGAAATAGTCTGCTAAAATTGAACCCAATGGAGACACCGACTTCGGTGGCTTGGACATGTTCTACGAATGTCGTCCCAGAGAATTCCTCATCGTGCATTATTTGCCGTCTCTGGGACTGGTTGGAAAAAGCGGAGAGGTGGTCAGTATATGACATGGTGTCGTGGTATGAAAGAAAGCTGCAAAGGGCTAGCTTCTGTTGGTCCTTCACGACTCCCTGGTTGGGGTCCGAAAGACGGTGTAACACAGTGGCTAGAGACGTTATCAGATATGGCTCAGAATAGAAGCCAGTGGCGATCCTGCTGTAACCTTCTTTTACTTTCTTCATAAAAAGTGGTTGTATCTTCCTTAACTGAAAGATCTCTTCTGATTGTACCTTACCGTTTCCCCCACCATTGTTCTCTCTCTCTTTTTTTTTTTATAATTCCCCACGTTCATTACTTTTTTTTCTCTTTTCTCCTTCTCTTCAAATTATCATTGTTTTGTGTGGCGCATATATATTTGGTGCCCCCCTGTACCAATATTTATGTGTTCAAATAAATAAGAAATAAATAAATGGAGACTCCACTGCAATCCCATCCCTTTGTCTATATATTTCATTATTGAAACTGAATTGGACATTAAAAGTACAGCGTAACAATAGTTCTTTCAAGTGTTCAGTCGGTAAACCTAAATCTATGTTGTTAGAATCTATATACTCACATATATAACATATCGTTTCGGTTAAAGGTACGCTAGTGAACAAAGAGTTAACGTTAAGCGAGAACATGTGTTTTCCGGAAGTATCAATGTCCTTAATACGACCAATAAATTGAAAAGTATCATGAACAGAATATTTAGATACTTGCCTTCTAACCGGTTCCAATTTTTCCGCTAACCATTTCGCGATTCGGTGGTATGGTGAACTCGACATTTCCAAAATAGGTCGTAACGGTAGACCCGGCTTATGTACTTTCGGTAGTCCATATAAGCGCGGGATCTTAAGAATAAAGGGATAATAACCCAAGATTTATATAATCACATACGACCCATGGGTTCAATCATCCCGCGCTTATATGGACTACCGAAAGTACATAAGCCGGGTCTACCGTTACGACCTATTTTGGAAATGTCGAGTTCACCATACCACCGAATCGCGAAATGGTTAGCGGAAAAATTGGAACCGGTTAGAAGGCAAGTATCTAAATATTCTGTTCATGATACTTTTCAATTTATTGGTCGTATTAAGGACATTGATACTTCCGGAAAACACATGTTCTCGCTTAACGTTAACTCTTTGTTCACTAGCGTACCTTTAACCGAAACGATATGTTATATATGTGAGTATATAGATTCTAACAACATAGATTTAGGTTTACCGACTGAACACTTGAAAGAACTATTGTTACGCTGTACTTTTAATGTCCAATTCAGTTTCAATAATGAAATATATAGACAAAGGGATGGGATTGCAGTGGAGTCTCCATTTATTTATTTCTTATTTATTTGAACACATAAATATTGGTACAGGGGGGCACCAAATATATATGCGCCACACAAAACAATGATAATTTGAAGAGAAGGAGAAAAGAGAAAAAAAAGTAATGAACGTGGGGAATTATAAAAAAAAAAAGAGAGAGAGAACAATGGTGGGGGAAACGGTAAGGTACAATCAGAAGAGATCTTTCAGTTAAGGAAGATACAACCACTTTTTATGAAGAAAGTAAAAGAAGGTTACAGCAGGATCGCCACTGGCTTCTATTCTGAGCCATATCTGATAACGTCTCTAGCCACTGTGTTACACCGTCTTTCGGACCCCAACCAGGGAGTCGTGAAGGACCAACAGAAGCTAGCCCTTTGCAGCTTTCTTTCATACCACGACACCATGTCATATACTGACCACCTCTCCGCTTTTTCCAACCAGTCCCAGAGACGGCAAATAATGCACGATGAGGAATTCTCTGGGACGACATTCGTAGAACATGTCCAAGCCACCGAAGTCGGTGTCTCCATTGGGTTCAATTTTAGCAGACTATTTCATGTCAAAAGTAGAAAACGACCAACTCCGTCCAATGATCAATCGATTTCACCTATACGTGAGATACATGGACGACACGTTTGTCGTTTGTGATAATAATATTGATTTAGATGATGTTTTACACACTTTTAATTCATGCCACCCTTCCATAGACTTCACGTTAGAAAGAGAACAAGACCAATCAATTCCTTTTCTCGATGTACGTCTGATGAGGAGTAGTGGTTCTTTAAAAAGACCAGTCTTTAGAAAACAAACATGGAATGGACAGCTAACCAACTTCTATAGCTGGGTCCCGTTAAGTAGAAAGAGAAACCTCATCCATTCTTTATGTTATCGAATACACCAGATATGCAGTACGGAATGCATTAACGAAGAACTCGCATTCCTCAAGAAAACCTTGACGGAAAACGGTTACCCAGAACGGTTCATAGAAAAGCATATGAATAGAAGTAGTTACGACAAGAAATCTAGTTGTTCCGTTCCGAAGAAAAACCTTTATATAAGTCTGGAATTTAAAGGTGATCGAACATCAGACGTGATCAAAAATCGTCTAACAACAACGATTAGAAGAACATTTAATGCGGCTCAACTGCGAATAATCTTCACTAGTGGGAACTTAATTTCTGTATCCATAAAAGATAAGCATCTACCAGTTCACCTGCTCTTGTGGAGCAAGGTACACTAGCCGTAGCCAGTGCTTGTTTTCAACTCGGATACGGGAACATATTCCAGCTTGGTTCTATAAGGGTGAAAGGAAAGCAGTTAGGAGTTCTATACTTGAACACCTGATCGACTGTGACCATTCTACAGATCCACAAATTGATTTTAAGTTTGTTTATATGATTCGTTCAAACCTACCCAGATTTCTTCGTATCCAACTTTTAGAAATAGCCGAAGCTCTTACCATTCAGGAGCTTAAACCTGAACTATGCGTACAAAAGAAGTACGTCTTATCGTTATCGTTACCTTGGCCTTAATTATTTTGATTATCCTATTATTATTATTATTATTATTATTATTATTATTATTATTATTATTATTATTATTATTATTATTATTACTGCATTCCCCCCTTTACTTATGTCTTATATTCCCTTTGTTTTTATTCGTAAATGCTCATCATATTACCTTATTTATTTTACACCTCTATGACGTTTAATTATTATAACAAAAACATTTTAATCATCTTATTATATTCACTAAGTCTATTGTTATTATTCGTATTACGTAATTTAATAATACAACCTTTTTATTACGTCATGGTTGACTGTGTTCACATTTCCTCACGGAATCAGTACTTTTACAAAAACAAAATTTTCATATATATACGATTGTACAGCTTGATAATAAATTCATTGAAGAGATCCCTTCGCTGAAGTTTATGCTATAAATAGCTAGTAGAATAGTTCGCGAAAACACAATTACAGAAATGTTAAAGATGTACTTAAAAGTTCTCGATTTAAAAATGTTAGGAAATCTGCCAAATTGCACTGTATGATCAATCAGTGAAATATAACTACTTAATTATTGGTACTTTTTATCATTTAAAATGTTTTATCAACACTTCTGGTGGTAAGTCACATAAAGGTATTAAACTAACCTCTTTCCTTATTTGTCAATACCATATTTTTGATGAGACTATTTGTATAGTAGAGTAAGCGACAGCGATTTCCTTCTCCACCAGAACGCGAAAGTAGATTATCTGCACAAAATGATATCGAAGATGATTCATCATTATAAGATGACTTATCCTCTATTTTATAATAATCACGAATTGTTAACCAAATTGGATCCAAAGTAGAATCTATATAAGTCAATCCACTTTCATGAAAGATACGTGATTTTTTAGCAACACACGGAGGCCCTTGGTAAGAGGAAAAATTGTTGAGTGGTAAATAAAGATAGTAGATGAAAATGCAAGCAAATTATTAATTAAACAGAGTGATGGGAACTGACATATAAGGTTGAACTAATATATTGTGACTGCCCAAAACAATAGGCAAGAAAAAGTTGCAAACTTACTTTTTAATATAACAACACTATATGGAATACACACTTGAATAATTTGGGATATCTCTTTGAATCTATTTACTCGTAATATAATTAAATCGCATACAAGTACAGATTTAATTTTGACACTAATGAAACATGAACAGTCAATGTGGAACTCTAGATCATAGTATCAACATTAAGTATTGTATTTTTTCATATGATACACTTAGATACATAGGAAATATCATTATTCTTCTTATGCCATAAACGGCTGAAAATGAACAAACATTTTCAGTTTCCGTGCCCTGGTTGAGATTTTACAAACAAAGCAGTTTTTCCTGCAACACCTATATCTTTTTATAATAATTTCGTCTACTTACAGTTCAAATGTCTATAGTTTCCCGAGCTTTAGAGCCTATATTTAGCACCTCTCTAGAATTTTAATGAGTCGACTGAAATGTTTTCAACTATACTTCTTTGATGTTAGCACATGTATAATACAGGTTGATTACACATAAAATGTAGTGTAAAATATGTAATCAGTGCAATCGCGACAAAAACTCAAATCTTACTTGAATTATCTTTTGGTTCAAGCTGTTTGTCTGTTTGGTTAATTTGATTGCTACTTACAGAAACCTCTCGCTTTGTAGCATTCATCCAAGGTAATGGTGCAATTTTCTCTAGAACAGCAATGAAAAACCCACCAGTGTTTTGATCATGAGGTAAAACGCGTTTACAATATTCCAAATGTAGATCTGATACATTAGATGGAGGAAATAAGGAAGGGCATATGTAATTCCGCTGGCTAAATTATTGTATGGTAAAAAATAAATAAAAAATGATACTATTAAGAGCATTAGTGGCAGTAATAAATCTTTTGCTTAAGTAAATGCAGCTTAACATAAAGTCGCCTAACGAAGTGATGGAACGGCGTAACTATTATTAAATCATTAAATCAAAGTGGTATTCTCATCTCTTGGCTATAAATTGATTGTCTAGTGACTAAAACTGAAGGTGAACTGGATATGGTTTACTAACAAGATAACGGAGTCACACAGGAAAAATCGATTATCTGTTTTGTAAGCAGTAAACGTTAGGGGTGAATGGTCAATCATGCTGAAGATGGCAATGATTGATATTTATTAAAAAGCTCCAACCAATGGAAAACGCCAAAAACAAGCAACGTTTCTGGTAATTTTTCGAACAGGTTTGTGAACTTGTTATGAATAGAATGATAAGAGGTTGTTTTGGGCATCACGAAATAATAACCTACCTAGATGTGTGGGGTTTGCAAAATTGGAAAACAGTAAGGGAAATTACAGGTTATGCAAGCCACAACGAGACATTAATTTGCATTGATTGTTTAAGAATTTAACTTCTGTTCACTGGGTTTCAGACCCAACTACACCAAATATTTTGATACAGGGAGTCGGAGAATATCACTACCACTTACATACTTTGCTGTTCTTAATCACGATTTCATGTCTTTCTGGTATTATTAGTTTGGCAGAAACGTAAACGATATTGAGTTTCGTGGGCTACAATAAAGTAACTGGATGTCCATCAAACAAGCATACTGATAAAGAGGGTTTAATCAAGAGATTATGCAATACATCTTAGTGAATACCT
This sequence comes from Schistosoma spindalis, assembly GCA_946903255.1. Classification (NCBI taxonomy): domain Eukaryota; kingdom Metazoa; phylum Platyhelminthes; class Trematoda; order Strigeidida; family Schistosomatidae; genus Schistosoma; species Schistosoma spindalis. Next base: position 16,431,636 of record OX336420.1, read on the forward strand.
TTATTATATTAGGGTAAGGAGAATCGGAGTAGAAATTAATACTTGAAGATGTTATTAGTCTCATGTAAAGTCAGGAGCTAATAATAATAATTAAAACTAGAGACTTTACTGTGAAATATGCAATGGGATAGTTTAAAACGTCTAGATACCCTGTGGGGACTTCGTCATATGACGTAAACCAAACTCCTTTTTTGTCCATTATACGCCAATTGCTTAAACCCGGTCTGAATTTAAATTTCCGTCTGCTTGAATCCTTGTTTTCAGAAGAATCTGGCAATATTCGTTCCAAAAGATCCGGTTCGATTAACCGAACAGCTCCCCGACACGCGTGTAGCACTGAGGCCACAACAGCCTCATTTTCGACAGGATTAAAGCTACAAGTAGAATAAACTAGCCGAGGATAGCTTGTAGAATCCCCAACTGGATCACGCAAAAGCTCCAAACCCCTCTTTAAGATTCTACACTGTAAAGGATGTTCACCAATACCCAGATTAGGCGACCATCGTAACCAAAGGTCAGGATTCTTGCGAAGCGTCCCATCTCCACTGCATGGTACGTCTGCTAAAACACGATCGAACATTAGTTGGCGCAAATCTTTCTGACTAGTCTGGAAAACAAACGAGAAGTTTATAAGTGAATCAGGGAAGATTAAGCCAACAATTTACTCAAAACTTACTCCAATTTATGAAATACTGTTTAGCAACAAAATGTCTTTCAGGAAATGGTAAATTTAAATTTTTTTAATATGATTCACGATGGGTATTAACAATCATCCGATATATGTCAGTCGGATACTTCTCTTACAATAAATTTATTATTGAGATATCAATTAACTTTATTACAGGTAAAATATTGGTTCAATAAAAGCTTGATAAAGAAGCAGTTCTAGTGAAAACTGAAAGAACATCATCAAAATTATTAGCCAACTATACAGATGCATATAGTAACTAAATTGGGGTCCGATGGATATGAAGTAGTGTGTGGATTATGCTGACGAAGTACTTTACGTGATATTATTTAGTAAGTAAACAGCTTGAGATAAATAAGTTCTACTCGTTGCAAAATAAATTTTACAATATGAAACTAGCATTTAGCACCATATTCTGGAAAGCAATCGTCAAGAAATTAATGTTTATTGGTATATAGCAACAAAAAATTACTGACATTTTCATAAATAACCTGACCACACGTACTACTTTGTGAGAACATGTCAACCGCCAAAATATTCCCTTGTCAATGTATTGTTTAGTGACTAGGCATTTTCAGTCACAAAAGTTTTTCTTAACACAAAACAGGAAATGAATAGGCAAGTTAATAAGAATTAAGAGTAATTCACTCTAATAAAGGTAATGATTAGTAAAATCTAAAAACCCGGGAAATTGCAATAATAAGAAATTAAAGGCTATTTGAATTCATTTATCAGTGAGTTCCATTTGCTTTATTATTTATAAAATCTTGTGATGAACAAACCTTTTCATCTGATGATAGAGTTACATACAGACGTGGGAAGCATGTAGCGTCCTCTTGTGTTATCACAACGCAAGGGCTTTGTAAACGTTTCACTTGATGAACCATCATATGACATCTTTTCTGATCACAATCATTCGCAATAACCATTCCTGTAGGTTCAACATACTTTGAGGCATTTTCAACACCAATTCTCGATTGAACTGCTTCTGCATCAGAATGTAGCAATTCAACGAGTTGGGCAGATTTGGACCCAGGTGCAGCACATAAATCAAGGATTGTATGATGTGAGCGCACATCTAAAAGAAGCGGAGGTAACATACTCACAGCCTCTTGACGACTGATGTTACCTAAAGAGTAATTAAATATTAATTGGATGGTAATAATAAGTGAGATACAGTTTAGTGTCGCAAATACAAGCTACATTCATTACTGTGTATACAAATCCAATAAAAGAAATAAGTAACACCTGTTTGAAATAAAACTAGTTGAAGTTTCCGAACGAGTGAAAAGTAGTTTACAAATTACCAGTGACAAAAAATCCCAAAACTCCTCGAATTGGTCTTCATTATAAGAAATCATTAGAGTTATGGACTAACGTTTTAAGTAATGTCCTATTATTTTTCCTTCTTTGCAGTCACATCCAAGATAGAACTAACCAATCATACCAACATTCGTCAAAATAGGAACAAATAGTTTAACAAAAAATAGCACCCTGTGTATGAAAAATATGAACTGCAAATTATACTTAAAATAAACTCAACATTCAAATTTTAAATAATTCCGTTTCATTCAATAACCTAGTCTAAGTTGATTCATGGGAATAATCCAAATTGTCTCAAGTATTTGAGTTCCTTCAAATTTAGTTTTGTGTTTTATTTCTGATCAGTGTAGTTCTATTGCTGATCTATTCTCAAGCTCCTTAAGGTTTCTAAAGAATCTAGGAACAAGTCTTAGGTATTTTATATCCTCTTTCATCCTTACATTCAAGTGTTTTGATATATTTCTGATATAAACAACATCGCATTTATAACATTTAGATTAATCGACACAGTCTTGTTTCTTCTTCCTTGGTATTACATTCTTCACTTCCATTAATGCTGACCTAATGGCATCATTAGTTCGAAAATTTTATATATTCCGTATTCGGAATCTTTTTTGTTTCTCCCAATGTTCCTTACGATACAAAACGACAATCGTTTTTCTATTCTCTCGGTAAACATTTTGATTGATTTTTCTTTTCCTTGTTAATAACATTTTTTGACCTCGAAATGCCCTGTTACGAAATGCTCTCACACGGCCACGCGTATACAGCCACTGACAAGAAAGTCCTACTCACTGCCTTCTCATGGCGGGGGTGTTGTTCACGAAATTGAGAAAAAAAGCGAATGTCAGGCACTGTAACCGGGTTGGTTAGTGTACACGGAGCATCCACCAAGGGGATTTGGAATACCTTGATTCCAAACCAATGGTGCACATGGGCTCCAGGATCCTGAGGGAACAAATAGCGTATGAACCTATTGTTGGTCACCGGTTTATTTATTTATTTGAACGCATAAATATTGGTACAGAGGGGCACCAAATATATATGCGCCACACAGGAACAATAACGGGGCGGATTTGCATGCATATAGCGTACAATTCTCTTTGAACCTAGCACACAACAATAGCATCATGCACTGTCCCATCGCCCTTGGCAGATCAGGCAACTCGAAAGTTACGAGAACACCATCAGGGCATACGACAGGCTAGGTACCCCCCCCCGGTTACCATGGGACTGTATTCCCTAACGTTGCTCCACTGCCTTGTAGATTAGTCCTCTATGTCAAAGGTTAAGGGAGTGGTCCTCAAGAAAACCACCTGCTTCGGTTTGGGAACCCGGGCAATATCACAGATCACACATAAAATGAAATGACAATAATTACTGTAAATACTGTTCTTGCTACAACTAAAATTCAGACAACTCATTCATTTTTATCTTGCATATACTACGTCACTTATCTGCTTTTTTCTATTCCCACTTTGTGTATCCTTATTTTTCAACTTATACAGCAGCTCGCCTATGGTGGAAACCCTATTCAATCTAAGCGATCTCGGGTCACTGACTGGTCGAAAGTTGGATGCTACCACCGAATACTGGAAGTCTTTATGAAACCACATATACCATTCATACTTATTTATTTATTTGAACACATAAATATTGGTACAAGGGGGCACCAAATATATATGCGCCACACAAAACAATGAGGAATTTAAAGAGAAGAGATGAAAAAAACAATAACGAACAGATTAGTGTAAGGTAGTGTAATAGTAGTAATAATGGTGGAAACGATAAGGTACAATCAGGAGAAATCTTTCAATTAAGGAAGAAGCAACCACTCTTTACGAAGAAAGTAAAAGAAGGTTACAGCAGGATCGCCACTGGCTTCTATTCTGAGCCATATCTGATAACGTCTCCAGCCACTGTTACACCATCTCTCGGACCCCAGTCAGGGAGTCATCAAGGACCAACACAAGCCAGCCCTTTGCAGCTTTCTTTCATACCACGACACCATGTCGTACATTGACCACCTCTCCGCTTTTTCCAACCAGTCCCAGAGTCGGCAAATAATGCACGACGAGGAATTCTCTGGGACGACATTCGTAGAACATGTCCAAGCCACTGAAGTCGGTGTTTCAAGATGGTGACACCAATTGCATTATCGTCTCTGTGCCCGAACACACGATGCCGAACCTCTGCATTACTAACATAGTGTTGCCACTGGATTTCAGCAATCCTTCGGAGACAACGATGCTCAAACACAGAGAGTCGTCTAACATTCTCAACTCGGAGAGGCCAGGTTTCACAAGCACAGAGCAGAACTGCTCTCACCGTCGCGTTGTAGATCCGACCCTTTACAGCCAGACTAACATCACGAAGGCGCCAAAGATGGCCCAGATTGGCATAAGCCGCTCTGGCTTTCACTATACGTGCATTGATCTCATCACTCACACCACCACCAGCACTTATGCAGCTACCTAGATACACGAACTCCTCGACTACTTCTATCTGCTCACTATCCAGAGTGAGTACAGGATTAGAATCCTGCCAGTCTTGTAGAAGTACTTTGCACTTCGAGGGTGCAAAGCACACACCATACCTACGGACACTGATTGCCAACTGATTAAGTGCGGATTGCATGGCTTGGGCGTTCTCGCACAGTAAGACAATATCATCCGCATACTCAAGGTCGAGAAGTCTTTCTCCAAGCAACAGATCCACACCATCGTTACTTACATCCATCAGAGCTGTTTCCAGAATGTCATCGATGGCAAAGTTGAAGAGGAATGGTGAGATTGGGCAACCCTGTCCAACCCCAATGCTCGAATGGAATAATGGAGAAAGGTGGTTGTATGCCCTCACCATTCATACTGGCTTCCTTCAAAGTTGGCACACTAATGTAGATCGGACAACAGATAGAGTTGGTTATGTCATTAAAAAGTCTTAATATCGACGTCTGTTGTTTATCCGAGACTCGTATTCAAGACTCTCCATTTGTAGCATCGAAGAGCTTGTTTTACGTGAGTTTATCCAGGAACCGTATGGCATCTCCGTCTGGTTTTGCTGGCGTCTGTGTCGCACTAAGCGCTAGAGCTGACCGATTGGATCTCCATTAACAGTCAGTTATGTGCAGTTAGATTAAAAAGTTCCATCAAAGTAAGAAATCAGTATGATAAACGATGTTTTTTCATCATATCTGCCTATGCTCCGACAGATAAGATCAAGTTTACAAATTCTGTTTACCAGGTTCCCAATAACTGTGACCTTCGCCGACAGAATTTGTTCTGTCTTATAATTTAGGTTCTTTTAGGATGCGTCGATTTCGGGAATAAACAATCTATACATTACTGTTGTCTTATTTCAAACAAACAATCAGTAGATGATTGTTGGGTGTGAGGGTAAAAGAACGCAAACAATATTTGAAACATATTCCTAAATTCTCTGGGAAACTCAAGAAACTTGAGAATAGATCAAGAATACCTTTACAATAATTAACAAGTAAATATATAGACATTAACGTCCACCCCCGCTTATATCACCCGAAGTTTGATTCCAATGAAAATGGGTGTTTAATCATTTATCTTTAATCACTTTTAACATTACAACCAATCTTAATTTATATGCAACTAGACCAGATTATACGTTCTTAGGTTTGTAGTACATAAACATGATTAATGTACTCGGTCATAGTCAGTCAACTACAACGTAGGACGAGGCATATATATGCATCGGTCCAAGTTGCCATACAGCATTAGCACAACAAGATGAACACCGGATTCATAGTAGTTAATTCAGTGGTGGTAATATATAGAAGAAAGATTGCATATAAGGACATAGTACAGGAAGAAAGAATTAGTTCGTAACTAGAGGAATTATTTTTCCAGTGGATTCTAATAGCAATAACATACAGATCTGCATCCTCATGTACATGTCACAATGCAAACGATCTTAACGTTAAATATTTTATGACCTTACTAAGCAAAACCAAACAGTTGGACATAGTTGTCATGATTTCAAGGTGGTATTGTTCTTTATTTATTCTTTAGTAATTTAGTTTCGATTACTTCCCCGAAGTTCAGACCAGAACGTCAGAATCATTCAAATTTCATGGGTGAAATTATCCCAAATATAATTTTTACATACAATGTCTCGGCGAATATTAGCTATTAAAGAAACTTAAATAAGACTCAATACTTTTAGGAACTACAAACGATGAGTCCAATTCGTCAGAGATTATGAAATACTTCTATATCGTAAAGACCAAAACATTAAGTATAGTTTTTGAATACTAAAGAGCAACAATGAAAAAACGTATGGAACTCATTTATCTTTTCCCAAACGCACACTAATACTTTAGAACTAGTGTGGAATAATATTCATTTAGGCATTATGGACTGAACTAGTCGAGGGCATCGATCACATTAATTATACCGAGTCTTATCAGATTGATAGTTCTGTGACTGACAAAGTCCCTGCACACAAAATGTTATTTCCGACTAGAAGGTGAGATATTTGTCTTCCTATAAAAAAACCACGAATGTTGTGCTACTATACGGCTGTAAAGATGTGGACGGTAGAAGACATCTATAGACAGAAGGCATTTGATAGTCCTTATATTTAAGGCATCGCTTGATAGTGGCGAAAACACTAATTAATTATTAGTGGTTCGGAGTGAAGAAATGGTTTTAATTTGGTTGATAAGGTTTGGACCTAGATTTGGCTGAGGTATTTAAAACATATGCTATGCAGGTTCAGTCGTGGGGCTTTGAGGTGGTTAAGGTTAGTATGTTAAAAAAACGCTAGTGGTCGACAGTAAATAAAGGCGCCAGCCCGAAAATTGCTGACTTAACGTAATATGAACCAGAGATGCTTAAGTCCTAGTTGGGGTTCGCAAAGTTGACTGTCAAGCTCTTAAGAGACAACTCGTCGAATACGGTAAAGACTCGTTCTTCTTTTTGTCACAAACAGCTTTATTTAGTATAATTCTTCTCAAAATTATATTTCTTTTCGAATTTGTTTAAAGCTTAGTTTCTTAACAGTCTATTTTCTAACTCAGGTGTAATCGAAGTTTGCAGTTTAGTTGTTCGATGTCATTTGTACGTAAATAACAAACTGCTCTAAATTCGAACCAGTGGAGGGACTGTAAGGCAACGACTAATATTGAGCAAGAACAAGTAGTCAGCTGGTGATTCGTTGCACAGAGATATAAATCAATTTCCACAAGATAATTTATTTGAAAAAGCAATAATTCTTAAAAATGAAACACTCGAGCAGTAAGTAGGAAATTATGTTAGCCTTAGAGGAACACATTGTTGCAGAAGTTTAATTTACCTGACTCTGTTTCAGACACCAGAAATTGCTGCAACGTCCGGAGTTCTTCTGTTTTGCGAACCGCATATTTACTGACACTCAGTTGCCACGCCATTTCATTTGGATACCAAGGTAATGGTTCAAAAGTACCATTAGTCTGATCTTTTTCATCACACATATAATGTTGCATCTCAGATATATCTTTCCGATACTTTTGTTTGATAAGTCGTAATAATTCCTTGTTTTGATCTCGAAATCCTGTTACCCGAAATGTGATAGGCAGATCTCTTTTCAAACAGCTGATGAAATCTGCCCATTCATCCTCAGCGACGATTCCCTGATTTTTATAATACTTTTCGAACAACTCATTTTGTTTCATTTCAGGTTTAATATGCTGTCTGCATTGTGATGTTGGTCTACGACGGCCCATAATTCTTTATTAATGTTTAGTCAAATCTATACGACACAGAAAACGAATCAATATGTAAGTTATTATTGACAGTTTCTTTATTTTTGATAGGGCCAAATTCCATAATATAGTAAACCACTACAATTTTCGCCAATTCCGGAAATCGTAATGTGACAGTGACCAATGACTTAACGAACTTGATTCCTATGAGTATTTATTTGTATTAAATATGCCTGACTTGCAACTTTATATTTAGTTTAGTTCCACTACGATAATAAATCCCATAGTGTAAGAAGTCTATAAGTGCTTGTTAGTATATATTAAATGAAGGCTTCATTGACTACCATCCGGTACTGGTTATGTAAAATATAAGGTCTGGTGCGTAAAGATTATTTTGTAAGAGATGAAGTTCTTCTCTTGAAGTTGTTTTAACATAAGTGAGGCAGAAATTGCCTATAGTGAGATTAGATGACTACGGGGAAAAGTGAAGACTATGAGTGCGTATTTCGGACGTACGAAGGACAAACAAATTAGAAGTATATGCCGAAAAATGCATAACACGTTTGGTGGTTATATAAAATTACGTAAGCAATAAAGATAGACCAAGATGCATATGCAGAAAAAGAACAACAATTCCACTAGGAACGTTTCGATAAGGCACTAGCTACATACAAAATTTACAAGCTTTTAAATCGTTCAACAAAGCTTTGCTCGCAAGCATTTGATGGTAACTGGTTATTGTGAGCGCTAATCAATTAGCCTAGCATTTAACTTAAAAGTTACTTAAGGTAGGAAAAACTACGTTCTAATATCAGAACGTTCAGTTGTTTTGTGAGCGAAAGCATTTGTTCAACTTGTACATTTGGGAGTTCCAAAAGTCACTCCTAGGTGATAACCGCTTTGAGTAGTAGAAATAACATTCAAAAAACATTCAAGTTAAATGACTTGACTAGTGAGAAAATAGTTACCAACATATGCACTGACTAGCTTCAGGCTTGCAACGTCAAATCACACAATTTTTTTTAACCATATGACCAAATTGGTTTCTGATGCAATTAGCTTTTGAATATACTTAAGAGATAAGCATTCATGAGTAAACAATAAGCTAATCCTCAAACACTATGAGAGATTCGTGAGTAATTCGTTAGCGAGGTAGGAAACTACACAGGGTCTGTAAGATTATAAATTTGTGCTTTTGTTGAATAATCTCTAAGTGTTGTAGTACCTCACATTTCATAACCACAATCTTATAGATAAAGATTTACATCACATACACTTAATTTATCTCAACAAACGCTTCCACAACTTTTACCACAGCTGTCTCGGTCAAATTATGGTGAGACTAATATATGGACGAACTAATGAAATTAGGCATAGCAAGTCTTGGATCCTGTCGTGAAACTCACCCATCCATAAGGCTGAATAGCTTTTTGACATTATATTTTAACCTTAAATTCCAACCCTAATTCTAACAGACTGTCCAATGTTAATACGACTTGCCACAGTTGAAGCACATGGATTAGTAGCGGCACTACCGTGTAAGCCGCGGTTTAGATTTCAGATTCAGATTTGTGCAGTTAGAACAGAGGACCTACGGCCTATGTTATTCATATTTTTAGTTTGCTTCTGTGAGTGTGCAGTCTTCTCTCGAATGCATCAACTGAAGTTGAGGACACCACTGCTTCGGGTAACAGGTTCCAAAAATGGATGACTCGGTGTGAAAATATGTATACCACAGACATTTTATTCGTTTTTGCCCTGATATTTCCTCTGAGATGTGGAAAGAAAAAGAAGAGGATTTATCAAGTCCGAAGTCATTTCTTAGTAAGCTATACATCAAAATCAGACAGCCTCCGAACCTATGATAGAATAGAGGAATGAAGTTGTAGATCATCAGTGTTGATGATATCTGTCGAATGATTGAAGACCTACTCGAGTTATACGGTAATGATGTGACCATTAGCTAACGTCAATCACACCTCGAAGGCTGTACCTAACGTGAATTAACCCTTCGCTGTATCAAGGTACTATGGATGCTTTGAAGAACGTACAACACGAAAGATGTTATCACAGAAATATACTACTTAGAGTAAGTACAAGCGAAAGTATGACCACCAAATGGGTCAGTCCATGACGTAATATTAACTGATACGTATTGGTTGTTCTTGACTTTGACAGGGATCGATAATCTGTTCGACATTCAGTGACCCAAATGCCGGATGATTTGCCTGGGGTTCAGTGACACTTCACTGGCCCTACAAGGTCTAGCTTCTCAAGCCACTTTTGTATGGTGAAGGTGCCAAGAGCCTTACGTACGTCGTCATGATCGAAGTTCATGGTGGCCAGATGGTTTGTTGACTTTGTATTCGGGTCTAGTTCTTCGTCTAGAAGAGGCTTCTAAGTGATAACTGTGCCGAAATAGTTCGCAATAGCCTCTGCTTTGCCCTGATCATTCGCTATCATTTCAGATCCACTCCCTTCCTTAATTAGGTTTAGAATCCGATTCTATATCCTTGTTCTGTAATTTATGTTCCAGAATAGTCTCTTAGGCTGCTTGATTACAGATTGTGCCAACTGCATTTAATATTTTTTCTGAGCTTCCCGGATTTTATGTGTACACTTAGCGTTCCATAGTACTTGCTGTATCAAGGCTGATGGCAATGTTCCAACATCTCTTCTTTTGTCTTAGTAAACATCGAATACATCGGTTTATCCGGGGATGGCCGTGCTTCTTCTTTGGGACTGTTCAGCATACATATGGTTGAGTAACCCGATTGTATATCCGCCTGAAATGAATCTATACCTCTTCCACTGATGCTCCTGAGTCAGTTTTCCGGTTTCCAGCCAACGCCGCATAGTTTATTGCCTTCATGTCTGCCTTCATTATGTTAGGACGGACTGGTGCAACTGTTTGACAGGCTATGTCAGCCATGAACTTGAATAAGATGACTGAATGAACACACATCATTAGAGGCGGTAGGAAAGTCATCTGATCAATATCGTCACCGTGTGTGAAGACTAGATACGAGAGAGGCGAGGAGCTTCATAAGTCATATCTGGTTGGATCTCTAATGTAATGTAATAAAGCTAGTGCAACTATAGTTTCTAACAGTTTGCAATCAAATGACGTTGTCAATGTCCCTACATCTAAGTTTACCCAGTTTATATACGATGCATCAAAGTCGCTCGCTATAAGGCTTTCACCCCTACAACACCAGTACTTAAGTTTGCTCGGGAGGAAGTCATCTATTACACATTTTAGACTGTGGTATACTACAACTAATTCAATATCTTGCTACCTACAAGTCAGCCTGAAGCGCATCAGTCCGCATATCACTGAACCATGTGCCACCGTTTTAGCAGCTCGTAAACAGACGAATAACACCTCCCCTACTATTTGTCTATCAGCCCTACTGGATAGAAAGTCAGTCACCTGGATATCATTATCAAACACTTCTGACGTTAACCGTGTTTCTGAGACAGCAATGATATCCGGTTTTTCTATATCCACCACCGTCCTGAGCTTCGTAATTTTATTTTTTAGGCTGCAGGTATTTAAGTAGTACACCTTTGGATCTGTGTGGAAGTTTCCCTTACCACCCACAGTGGTTTAGGAGTCATTTCGCTCCGAAGTTTTACAATTTGAAAACCCTTAAGTATGAAGAGTTTTCCCCGTTTCACCGGCGCATATTTATTTCTACTTCTGCCGATCATCTCTTGATACGGTCAACCAGACTATGATCCTGAAGGACGTATATTTTGGAACCGATCATTTTGCGTGAGTTTCCTAGTATCAGGTTTCTTTCTTCGACCCAAGCAAAGGTAACCTTCAAGGGGAAGCTTTTCTGAGTACTTTCAGAATCCCCCTTTTGTCATGTTCTAGAAAGCTTGCAGATGCGAACTCCTGAAACTGTTTCTGGGAATAGCTTGCTTATCTAGAGTTTAACATGTCTGAGGTCGTGCTTGTCTTTTATCGGAAGATTCTCTTAACTTATGAAAAATAACTGACCTGTCAGTGAGGACCGCTTCAACAAGCTGTGTAGTTTTAATTCCTGAAGTCTTTTCCTACCCGCAATCCGACTTGGCGTAAGATGCAAAGGTCTCACTGTGTTCTTACTCTTCTTTTTCTGGGTGTGACTGTAAGCCAATCAGTTTCCTTATTTTTTTCTCTTGGTTACAGCCTCTACACCGCTTGCACTTCGCTCATTCATAGTCTGTTTTGCGTTGATATGTGAATCCGGGACTGAAACCATAGATTCACATACCTTAGTACTATCTATAATTAGTTTCTTTTCAGTGTGCTTTTTCTTTTTCCTTGTAGCAATACTTACGTTTATATGCTCGTTATCCGCTTCTCTAAAGGGTTCATCTTTATGGTCTCATTCGAATTCAGAGCTGGGCTCGCTACTACTTCGAAAGCGGAATCCCGCTAATCTTCTACCGCCTGTTTATCTGAGGGAAATTTTCTAGCTATGTTCAGCAGCTCAATAGCCTCAAGAATCAGCAGAGAATTTTTAGAACAGCATGGTTTACACGATCAATGTGAAAATGGCTTGCAGCACCTCTTATATCCAACGGTATGTGTCCGGTGCACACATTGTGATACCACTTATTTCAGTTGTCACATTGCATTCCATAATTGACAGGGAAATAGCATTCAGGTCTTCTACAGCATTCTTTTACTTGAGCCATACAACATTCGGATCACACTTGACGGAGAAGATTTGGAAGATGTAAAAACCTTCACATATTTGGGCAGTATCATCGATGAACACGGTGGATCAAATCAGATGTGAAGGCGTGGATCGGCAAAGCAAGAGCAGCATATTTACAACTGAAGAACATCTGGAACTCAAAACAATTGGCAACCAACACCAAAGTCAGAATTTTCAATACAAATGTGAAGACAGTTCTACTGTATGGGGCGGAAACCTGGAAAACTACGAAATCCATCATCCAAAAGATACAGGTGTTTATTAACAATAGTCTGCTCAAAATACTTTGGATCCGTCGGCCGGACACTATTAGCAACGCCCTTCTGTGGGAGAGAACAAACCAGATCCCAATAGTTGCGCTGTAATAAACAAAAATTATAATTCGACAAAGGAACTTATAGTAAACGTAATCACTCGTCATAGTGAGTCATGAAAACTCCAGGAATCCTAGTCCCAACAGATGTATCGTATAATAATATTTCGTAATAAGTCGGCACCAAACAAAAACAACCTCAAGAACAGATACAAAACGTCACTAAAGGAGTCAGATGGTACCTTCTTCTTGGCAATAAAAATAGATAAACCACTGAGAAAAACACAAACACCTTCCAAATCTTGTTAACCAATAGAAATTCCAATGATAGTCAATCGGTTTATGTTCTTCTGGAATCCAACAAACCAGAGCCTAGTTCAGGCGAAAAGCCTAATCATAGATCTCCTTAACTTATAATTTATATTGGTTAATGGGCTCTTGACTTTCTAGTCAGAGGCAGCTAGAGAACCTGCTAGAAGCGTACGGTGCAGTTGCATTTATATTTCTCGATTTTTCCAAAACATTTGCCTTCATAAAGCACACATTTTTATGGCTAAAATAGGGGAAATGGACATCACATACGCACTCACATTGTGGCTCTGCACCAAGTCTTATAGAGTGCGTGATATCTGAGTGCTAAAGGTATCCAGATTTTCACCAAAGGTCATCTTCATGATCCTTATTCTGATTACCCCTAACAATACCAAGGAAAAATACTCAAAACAAAGAGGGAAAACGGTAAGGGAATAAACAGAAGGAGAGATGAGGAAGAAGGTAAAAACAACCTGTCACTGAAACTAATTCAAGTGAGCGGATTAACATATGGGGGAAGTGCGATTTTTTGAAGTTACACTGAGTCCTGGCCAAATTGTCCATCAAGCCAAGATGTTTCTACGCCAGGCGGAAAACTACTGAAAGGTGGACGGTTTTCCAAACATTGTCAAGGCCATGAACAGGCTTATGTGTCAATCTCCTCACAATATATTACTATCATTTGTTCCTCCCAGGAATCTAAGTTAAACGTTACGCATATAGCTCTTTTTATCATCTGTGATACTGATAATACGATTCTTACTAAAACCATCTACATTCATATCTTAAAAAATATCAACCCAGATGGGTAATTTGCTACAGTAAAAATTGTATCTTCTGTGACAATTTGATCAATAAAAATATCCCTGAAGGCGGTACCGCCTAAATTCTCGGTGAGACCTTGTTTTTCTGAAAGAGTAGTCACTGTCTGGAGTGCGTTACCAGAACAAGTGATGTCAACCTCATAAGTGGACGCTTTTCAAGACAAACCGTTATCTTACTGCAAAACATATAATAATAATAATTTATTCTCAAATAACTGTCTGTTATATGAGGTATGCCAGTTTATAGACAAGGTCAAATTGTTACAGAAGATGCAGCTTTCACTGTAGTATATTTCTCCGTTAGGTTGATATTTTATGAGATACACTGGTCATAGAGTTATGGAGAATAACACTTCTCACATATGAATGTAGATAGAATTAGTAAGACCCATATTGTCAATATGACAGTTTTTGCGCTTTATGGAGGTTTCGTTGCGATGTGCAACTGGTGGTAGGTAATAAATCCACATAAAGTTGAGAGCTTCCTGGGACCACAAAATTACATCCCTCTTGAACATCTGAGACATTAATGATGGCGCAGGACCAAGTCACTTGTTCCATATCTCGAAAATTAACTCAGGTCAATCGACTTGTTGTTGTTGTTATTGAAGACCTGTAACTCTCATTGTGCATTATATAAACCTCTGTTTTTGTTTGTGTCCAGTGTCTTTCACCTATCAAACCTTAAAAGACACTTTTTCACTGTTGTTCTCCCTGTGAGAATCTTGCTTTTCCCTTTGTATTTGCTGAGACCTACTGCTTCTGACGCTGCCACTACACTGCCACTACATTTCAATATGTGCAAAATACTGAATGCATTAGAATGCATCTTTTGAGCTACAGAAATTAATAAGTTTAGTAATTCAAGTATTTGATAACTAAACATAAAGTGATATTTCAGCATAATAATAATTGCAACTAGAATATTCATGATTACTAACTAAGATAGCAATAAATGAAGCTTTAAATTATTATTTAAAATAAAACAGAATTCTGAAAAGTGAATGGTGGTCCTATTCGAACAATCATTTTGAGATGAGATAAACCTCTGACAAAATTGTAACCGTAATCTTTTATAAACTCTACTAAAGTAATGCAATTAAATTATCAGACAGGTAACCATCTCAAGTCACAGCATAAAATAGTGATCCAGTGATAGTCACCTATTAAGGCTTCAACAACATTTTTTCCTATTATTGATTCTAAGCTGATGATGTTTAAGAATATTCTTTTTTCTCTTTAAAATAAAATTTTAGGCTGCCTTATTTTATTGTTGTCTATTTGTAACTAACATATTTATTGATCATGCTGCATATTTTAATATTTATGTTTCCTTTTTCGGTCATTCATCCAAAAATAGTAACCAATCAACGATCAATATCGTTTTACATTTTATCATTCTAAAAGAAAAACAAACAAACAAATTGTTCATCATTGATTGAATGAATGTAATTATGAATATTAAATAGATGTATTTGTTATTTTGATGGATATTTTTCATAGGTTCTGTGTAAATATTTTAGACGATTACATTTACACAAGGCTTATTTATTAGATAGTTATTTTATTACCAATGCTATTTGTAAATATAATACTTTTTTTTCATGAAACAGTTATAAGATATATATATTGTTGTGACTTTAAGCCCGGATAATTATCACATAACTTATTCATAAATCGAAATACGACTTATACAATCATAGTACTGTGCCAAACCAATGACTTTCGGCCGGTATGAGCAGCCTAGCCTCCTCATCGATTCGTTGTCCTCCTAACCCTCCCAGTTGAGTCCAAAACATCAATCCCAGCTTTCATTATGCAAATCATTTATTTCGAACATACCTGGTTTATATAAAAGCCAAATGGAGCACATCACATCAAAAAGTAGGAAACAACATTTGTACAAGATCAAGCCAAAAGGTGACTGTGATCATGGGAGACTGTAACCAATAAACTAAGAATGGTAAATTGTATAATAATAATCAATAGGTCAAAATGAAGCTTATAATAAGAGGAATATAGATATTTATAATTTAGTTACTGAACAGTTAAACAATAGGAATATATATATATATATAATATTAGTCCATTAATAGTTTTCAGAAGTTACCAGTAGTTTAATCTTCACTAGGTTATAACTTATATATTCTTTATTCATGCATACAGTCTTAGTTTATTTTGTAAACAAATTTAAGAATGACTAATGGAGTGTGAATTGTATAAGATAAATTACTGGGTGTACGATTGTAAACTATTTAAAATAACTTCAGATTCTCTACTCAATTATAAATTGCTCTCATTGACAATGTATGAGAATTAGTGTATCAGCTTTTTTTTTATTCAGACATCAGTATTCAATGCTAGTAGGTAACTTATTATAAACACCACTATATACCGACTGCCTTTTTTTGTTGAATATTAGATATAATTTTGAAGGTAAAAGACAGATATTTTATTTCACTCAGTCAAACAAATCCGTACAGATGTAAATAAACAGAATAATGATTACAACTGACTAGTACAAGTAATTGTGGACCATTTCCATCAATAATAGATTTGACCAATCGAATATAGCAAATTATTTACCATATAGCACGCACATTTGAAGTGGGGTATGGAATCTTTACAAAGAAACGAATTTATCCACAAAATATGTTTACTTCAAAGTATCTAAATTATAGTTAATCATTCAAATAAACTGAATATAATTAATGTAAATATTTGTTTCATTAAGTAAAATGATACTTTCATCAATAACATTAATTCTTAAAAATTTTCTATACTCCGATTTATATACGAATGACTGACAAGTAAATAAATAAACAATTTATTTTCATAAGATGTAAGTTGATCTATTGATGAACCTTTATTAATAATGATATATTATAATAACAGGATGTACAAATATATATCTTAATAGAAAATTTTCAAACGATAGATATATATCGTGGGCGTGCACTGCTGAGGAGTCCTACAATAGGACGAAACGGCTGTCCACTACTTCCAGGGTTTCCATGATGGTCAAACTTAGATCGACTAATGAATTCAACTACTAAAATATATTTATTTGTTTAGTATTATCAAAAAAAGGATTTACTGAGACATTGAATATGAAAGAAATAATGTGTAAATATAATGATGAATAATGCTAACTGAGATTTATATTTCAAAATATATCATAAATTGATTAGGTATAAAATTAAAATGATTAAAATAGTTTGATAATTAAACTGATTTTACAATAAAAAACCAAATAGTACATAAAGTGAAATACAATGGACTGTAATTTATCAGATTTTGTCTGGTTAGGCTGTGGTCAATCTATGAATAATGAGTGTTTAGTCATCTATATGCGCAGAACTTGTGATATTAAGAAAATTCTTAATTGATACGATGAAATTGGTGGATTTTAATCAACAGGAATAGATGAGTATGAAGCATGGTTTCTTTTGGTAGGTAAACATTATTTGAGATTTATCAGTTCTTTATCTATTCCCTAGTAAAGTCACATAATCCAATAGTGAATTATGCCTACTAAACTTATGGTGAAAAACTGTGAATATACTAGACTGAGGTAAGTTTTTTGAAACTTTCGACTTTTTGGAGTAAACTGGATTCGGCGATTATCCAAGCAATTAGCTTTTCTAAACTATTATGACAAATCGGTCGTCGGATAATATAGAAATTGATTGTTCTTTGAATGATGTTTTAAACTAAGTACTTATAAAGCTATTTACAAACCTAGTTGAAAGAATTACTTGCATAATCTATACGGAAACCACAGCAAAGCTCATATCGTGAAACGTAAAATACCAATACATATAAATTAATAGAGAGTTATACTACACAAGCATCTAAAATTCCATTGAAGTGAGAAATATCGTTAGGTATGAATCAAATTTAAATTCTTCTTCGAATTAATCAATGTTCAAAAAGCGTAACTACAGAGTGGTATCCCGTCCAGACTGACTTTATATTGGGTAGGTATTGAACGGTTACAAAAAATAATGAAATTATATCTTTAACTGCCTATAATATCTTATATTTTGTCTTTCCTTACTAAAATTATTTCGTCTGAACACTCTAGTTGAGTTAGGGGTTTTAAATACAAGAAATCAATCCTAGAAAAATCTAATTTAACCATAAGCTCCTTTCAACCTAAAGTTACTAAGTAGATTCGATGATATTCAAATCAAAAGGAATGATGGGCTGATATTTACAACACAGTTATATATATATATATATATATATATATATGTGGTCAAAATTAATTCCAAATCACAGTTTCAGATGTTAAAAATAAGCTTCTAAAAAGAAATATATATAATCAGATTAAAAAGTTAAATCTGCATTCATAGAACTTTCTATTAAGAAAAT
Source organism: Schistosoma spindalis (assembly GCA_946903255.1). Lineage (NCBI taxonomy): Eukaryota > Metazoa > Platyhelminthes > Trematoda > Strigeidida > Schistosomatidae > Schistosoma > Schistosoma spindalis. Next base: position 16,449,904 of record OX336420.1, read on the forward strand.
TCCTTTAACATATCGGATTCAAGATAACAATAAAGGTCAGTGAACAGCCAAAGGAAACATAGCAAAATAAGCAGCTAGAGCGAATTAAACCAGAACATAAAGGTTTAAATGACTATAGAAAAATTTTATGATAGCCTAAGAAGTTGGTCGTGAGAAGTAGAAAGTAATCAATCATGAGAAAGATTGAATACAATAAAGACAGTGAAGATTTGAAATAATGTTATTGATTTATAGAGAAAGAAGAACAGATAAATTATAAATAGGAAAAGGGAAAATGAGGGTGAGATAGAAGGTAGGGAATGCAAAGCACAATATACGTACACAAAATTTAAGTTTAATTATATGAATATAAATAATAAATAACAGATAGTATAATAAAATCTAAAATTTGTGTTAATACATAACTTTGGTAGTTGACATGGTTTGTTGTTTTCAAGCACGAACTTCAAAAATGCGACTTAATGAACATAATTAGCTGTCTCTTTTCTCCCTTTAATAATGAGACACTTTCTCAAAACACCTCGTTCAATAAAGTGAGATTTTTCTGAAATTTACAAAACGTAATTGTTGTTGAATATGGGTTTGTCTATATTACAAAACCGGAACAAGTGTAAAAGTATTCAGATCAATACTTCGGGCTTTTACACTAGGTTTTTCACAGATTTTTTGTTCATGGAATTATTATAGACAATAAAGGACCATGACTACAAGAATTTTAGAATCTAACAGGTCACTTTGTGGTAATTACAATATCACCCTTATGATGTTGTATAAAATGGAACTGAAAAAATTCAAGGTTGGTCTTCAAAGTTTGTTTCTGACTTATCAACGTTTAAACTAGTTCAATCATTAGTTTCTGATTACCATTCTTAAATAGTTCTGAATTAATCCTTTAATTTCTGCCATACGTTACATTTTGTGTTTAAATTCAGTGCTGAAGAATGGTTAGTTTCCAGGTAATCATTATGATCCGTTCTGTCAAGATTCTTTTAAGATAAATATTCACTTCAATCGGCTTACCTACTTGTTGATCTAGCTGCATTGGTAAGCAAGGTCTGTTGGAGTAAAACTTATATCATCTACAAGATTTATTTGTGACTTTATTTGAATTACAGTCAGTTAATCCAACCTAAAAATACATATACGTAATGAAACAACGAATCTCCGTAGTTTTCCTAGTAACAGTTAACGCTTTTATTTAATCAGTGTGGTAGTGAATAAATCTATAATTTCCCAAAACATTTTTCTGGATATCAAATTTTTGATAAGTGTTATTTTAAATAAGTGATCTTCATATTTGAAATTTAGGAAGCTACAACTCTCTAAAACAAGTATTGGTATACGGCCATCAAATAGAAACAACAGAAGTTTACAGTACTAAGTTTCAAGTCGTTTTCTAGTGTTATTATGAAAAATAGAGCATTATTTGAACTTAAATGTCGTCAGAAAAGTTAAATATGCTCACCATTGGGTACCACCTTAGTTGTCTAGAGGCTAGACGGCTGTCTTTAAGATTGAAATTCCTGGGTTCGGGTGCCGGTGATGTAATGGATGAACAGTTGACTATTATTATATTAGGGTGAGACAACTAACAATCGTCTTTAGGGGGCCCTTGCAGAATATAGAATTGTAAGTCTTAATGGAAGGTAATTGATTAACCGCAATAGTAATGCCATCGACTAGTTTAAAGAACAGCCATAATAAGGGACTGGCGTCACCTGAACAAACACTTTAAAGACAAAAATCCCTCTCAGATTTTCAATCCTGATTCTGAAAACCTCAACTATTGGCACTCGAAACTTACATGGACTTTATTTCAAGACATTCAGCTATCATGGCAAGTATGATAGAATAAAGTTAATGCGGTGAAATCCGATGCCCTTACTTTCATTTCCAATGCTTATAAGTTACAGTATGATTACCATCACATAAAACTAGTGAGTTGCTCCAAGGTCTAAAATGTTTGAATTCACAGTCGACAACTACTGTCTTAATATGGAAGATATTTGTGGAGATTTTGTTCCATTTAAAGTTAGTCTTCAATGTCCAGTGATTTAGCTGGAGAACAATATCAAACGAAAGATGGATGCCGTAGAATAGAAACCAACTTGTTTAAGGCTATCATAACATGTTCAAACGAAGCAAGAGCTTTATGTTTATTTCTACAAGATTAGTTGTGTATAATATATTGAACAAACGGAAATCCCAAATGGTAGGTTCACGTGAATAGCAAATAAATGGCTTTCATTTTCGATGGACAAAACATAAACCACTTATAAGTCTAATTTTATGTATATATATGAGTTGGTTTAACCAAATGAGCTTTCTTTCTGAGCCTTCTTTTGTCTCATGGAGCCGGTTTCATTTATTGAAAGATAGTGTATTTTCATCAAATTTTGAACATCAAACGTTACAGCTTATCTGAAGCCAATTGACTTTATTTGAAATTATGAATTTGCTGGAAATTGAAAACGAAAATACTATTATAGTGAGCAAACGTTTATTCTAGCAACTAGTAAACTATTTTCAGCACTTGTCTTTCTACTTGAAAATTTCTTTTTTATGTAATGAATGATGAATTTTTTGACCGTTCATAGTCAATGTGGGCGTTAAATTTAAACTAAAGAATGATATATGATGCTTATCAAAATTCTATGAAAGTTTGAAATTAATCTCTGAATTTGTACAATCAATTGTATTTAGCATAACCATTAGTTTGTTGGGATTTTTGGAAATATAGTTTTCTCAATAGTTGAGATCATGAATCAGTTGAAGCTAGACCACCATAGAAAACCCGGAAGCACTGGACAGCCGTTTCGTTCTATTGTGGGACCCCTCAGCAGTGCGCATCCGCGATCCCGCCCAGTGGGATTCGAACCTAGGACCTATCAGTCTCGCGCGCGAACGTTTAAACATTAGATCACTGAGAGGGCATCCAACGGTGTTAATATCTAACTTCAACTAATCCACGAAATTGAGCGACACATGCACCATTGTCTTCAGTGAGTTACTATCTCACAACTGACCCGGTTCGATTGACTCATGATCTCAACTCTTGATATTACTACAATCTCCACAAAACCCCTTCTGATACAAATATAGTTTTACATTAATCTATGATTCTGGTTAGCAATCATATTTCCGTTATTCATAATAGAATGGATAAAATCTTAAATATGTGTGCCTTAATAGCTCAGTGTTTCTTAAAGTATATAACAAAAACAGACAAAAAGCAGAATGTCATTTTCTTCTAATCAAAGTGCACTTATCCTTTTTACAAAACTTAAACTATTGGCACTTTAAGCTAAAATCAAAGTGACTTGATCTATCATAGCAGAAATATGGAATATAACTTCTGATATACTTTTACATTGTAAGCAAAATATCTTATGTATTCTACAGTCATAGAAGTTATTTATCGTCTAGGAGTTTCTGTTTACATTGTAGAAAGATAAAATCACTAAAAAAATTCCAAATAAAATGCCTAAATCTGATCAAAGATTCATGCCAACTTATGGATACAATGAAAAGTTAAATAATTCTATTCTATAGATTTTAATAGTTATCATAGTTTCTGAAATATCGCAAATTTCACTATGGCAACATTAAGAAAATTGCTTAAATATAGTAGTATATATAGTAATAAAAATCCTAGTAATTTATTGTAGATAGTTTATGACAGAAATGTTTATATTTTTTCAATTACTATTGATTGTTTTATATCTTATAAACAAGTGTCAAGAAGGCTGATATACTTTATATGAACATTCACTTATTTACCTGTTATCTACGCTTACTTACTTAATTACGCCTGTTACTCCCAATGGAGCATAGGCCACCGACCAGCATTCTCCAACCCACTCTGTTCTGGGCCTTCCTTTCCAGTTCTATCCACACTTAGATATTTTGAATAGGTCTGATGATAATTATTTAATGAAAATAGATTTCGTTGAAGCCCTAGTAAACTTTTTAATAACTAGTTTATATTGAAGTCTAATGTTATTTGATAGTGTATCTTTCATTTCTTGAAATTTGTAATATTCAATATTGAAGAATAAAGGTAAAACAACGTAACTATTGATTAAACAAATCAACTTATGAATATCATTTCTTGAATTTGTAATTGATACTTTTCAGAATAATCTGAATCATTTAATGAAGTAACTGATCCTAAAATTTCAGGAGTTTTATTACCACAAAAAATGACTCTGGTAGTTTAAGACATATCACTATGGTTTAAATATGACAAATATTTCAATTCTTTCATAAATTAATTGAAAACATTGTAGATTGTACTTGAACAACATTTTAATGACCCCCAAAAAATAGATAGCTCAATAACCTCAATCGTTTAGTTGGATAAAAATCATTATGTACGTGATTTATTGTATTTGCTTGTTTATATGCTATTTATAAGTTCATTTGAATCAATCAGTCAGATATTTATTAGTTCAATTTGAGAGTAAACAAATTTTTCGTAAATGAATGATTCTGTGGTATATGTTACTTACATTACCATGAGTAGTATATAATGATAGTCAGGTTTAGAATGTCTGATAGTAGAAGGTCGAGAACGAAAGAACGGGAACAGAAAGCATTTGATATAAAAATGCAGGAATAGTCAAGTATGAAACAATTGATTGATATTTTGCAAATTAAGTATTTACTGTATGGTTGTCAGATTTTACTAAGATGTGCTATAATTTTGTGTTTAAATATATTCGATTGTTCCCCACTTGTATTCTCGTTCATTACAATACTATCTAAGAGTTAAAATGAAACAAAACGTTCAATGTTCATGTTACAATAATTTGTACACCAATAACATAATAAATATTTATATTTTTGTTTATATAATACTATTAAACAACAATTTCTTTGTCTTACAATCTATTGAATAATATCATACTTAATGACTTTTAACAACAAGTATCAATAATACGTTGTGTGTAGACAAAAATAAATATGAAAACTAGAGTATTCAAAGTGTAGTAACATAAAAACTAATCAAGATAATTCAAATCAGGAAACTATTTCATCCTGAAATCTAAATAAATATATTTTATAATCAGAAAGGAGTTTTGTGGAGATTGTAATAACTTAGTAGTCGAATTCATCAGTCATTTGAAGCTAGACCACCATAGAAAACCTGAAAGCACTGAAAGGCAATTTTATTCTATTGTCGGACTCCTCGGCATTGTGGATCCACGATCCAGAATCTCGAGACCGATAGGTCATGGGTTCGAAACTCGCGAGACAATATCGTGGGTGCGCACTGCTGAGGAGTCATATGCTAGTACGAAACGGCCTTCTGGTGCTTTCGGGATTTCCATAGTCGTCTAGCTTCAATTGACTCATGACTTCAATTATTAAAATATATTTTATTTACAAATTGTAAACCATCTAAACAACATATTCACAGTAATAATCTTAATATGAAATTAATTTAGTGCAAAATGTATCTTATATGATGAAAATTTGCCTCGATATTGCCTTAAGTCACAAGCTTTATAAGCAAAGATGGACAGTAACTAACGCAAGCAAGTGGCTCTGAGGACCCAGTAGCTAAGTGGACAACGCGATGGGGTTTAAATTGAACGATACTTGGTTCGAGTCCTAGAGTGAACATCAATTCTGGGTTGCAGGTACATTCAGCTGATGTGTCCTAAATAAGACCAAACGCACGTCCTGGACTCCACTACTAGCCCCTATCCACTTCATTCATTTGTTACAAAAACACTAGTGGCAAACTGTATTTATGGGTTCATTAAGTGTAGTTTTTTAAATTTTATTTTTGATTTATTAATAATTGTGAATGATAATTACTACCAGTTTTGAGTAACAGAAATTTTAAATAGGACAAAAGAGTTATTGAAATGTAATTTGATCATAAAGAAACTTCTACACCTCATTTAAACAAATGCCAACTCTACTTTTCTGAATAATCTTTGAGGATTTATGGGTGAAAACAGATTACAAATTTTGCCTACATTTATATCCATATATATGCCCGATGTTTTGTTTCTTATTATTACGGAAAACAAATCGAATGTTATGGTCTATAAAACTATAATGGTTATGTTTTAGCTATATGATGAAATGGTTTTAAGATAAACATATTAATTTTCATTATCGATTTTCTTACCAAATTTCTCATCAGTATTACTGTATACAAACTAGTTATTTGTTAAATTGAGGTAAAACCAAAGTTAACAGTAATCGTTATGATTTGACTCCAGTACGTGATAAATTGTGTTAATACGGTTTACTAAGTGTATTTATTTTTGTAATCGCGCTTTTATTGGCAGAGATTCATGTAAGTTTCAGTGTAACCAAAGAATATCTAAAAGTTAACATTCAGTCAGTCAGCTATAATTAAAGTGGAACCTGGCAGTTATTTGAACAAGCCAATGTTGGTACTTTTTACATAAAGATAGAACAAAGAAATCAACACTATAAAAAGTAAATAATTTATTTGTAAATGTTAAATATAGAAACATTGGTAACTATACAACAAGATCAATCAACAAAGGAAAATAATTTGTTTTGCTAAGTTCCTTATTTATGAGCATTTGTCTTTAAATATTCTGAGAGATAAGAATGTTCTGATGTAGTGTGACTTATTTCCCTCATTATTAAAGGTAACATATCATCTCACTGATAACTGCACATACAGATATAATTCACGGAAATTAGAACCTGCTTCGGTCTGGGCACCCGGGCAGTATCACAGCCCACGCATAAATCAAGTGACTTGTGTGACGCATATATATTCAGTGCCCCTTTTGTACCAATATTTATGTGTTGAAATTAATATAAATAAACAGAAGTTAGAAAGAGACTGAACGTATGATAGGGAGTGAATATTAAATTTAAGAAAACGCGTTTACCTGCTCTGTTTTACTTCAACTTCTAATTAATCGATATATATATTAATATTCGGCGTTGTGTGAATGTACCTTTAATCAATCCCTTATTCAAAAGCAGCTTGGATAATCCTATACACTACGACACGATTGATTTTCTGTATCTGTATTCTACAATGACATTTAAATAAGCAAATTTGGTTCCTAAACATTTTTAAGCGAGATTTTAAGACTATTGAATTACTAACACTTGCCATCAATAGAACTATTTATTTAAATTAAGTAAACAACATATTAAACTCCGCCTGTAGTCCCTCCGGGGGCTAATGCCGGTCCCAAGCCCGGATAAAGAGGAGGGTTGGGAATGAGATTAGCGACCCCATTCCGTAAAAAGCTAACTTGCTAAAAAAACGCTAACCAAAAAAAATATTCAAACCATTTAAACTCTGCCCTGGGATTCAGAAGGTCTTCATTTAGAAGAGCTATGACGCCTCATGATGAAAGCCGAGTTCCTTAGGAAGTCACGAGGCCGATGCCCCTTCTGACAACCAGAGCAACCATTTATTTAGGTACATGGAATGCTCGTAAAATGTGAGAGTTTTCCAAATTGCTGCAGAAATGAGGAGATACAATTTAGAGGTGCTTGGGATCAGTGAAACACATTGGACGCAAGTTGGACAACAACGACTAGCTTCAGGGGAGCTACTGTTATGCTCCGGACATGAAAAAGAAAATGCCCCACATGCACAAGGAGTTGCATTGATGCTGTCCAAACAAGCACAAAATGCACTTATAGGATGTGAATCTCATGGACCAAGGATCATCAAAGCCTCCTTCAAAACAAAGAAAACGGGGATTACAATGGACGTCATCCAATGCTACGCACCTACCAACGACTACAATGAAGACGCTAAAGATCAATTCTACGATAGGCTGCAGTCAATCGTCGAGAAATGCCCAACAAAGGACCTGACCATTCTGATGAGAGACCTAAATGCCAAGGTTGGAATTGACAACACCGGATATGAAGAGATCATGGGACGACACGGACTGGGAGAAAGGAACGAAAATGGTGAGAGATTTGCAAATCTATGTGCCTTCAATAAACTGGTCATAGGCGACACTATATTCCCACATAAACGCATACACAAAACCACATGGACTTCACCGGATCACACCACACAGAACCAACTCTATCATATCTGCATTAACAAAAAGTTCAGGAGGACGATGGAGGACGTGAGAACCAAGAGAGGAGCTGATATAGCCTCAGATCATCACTTGATGGTCACCAAGATATAATTAAAGCTCAAGAAGCACTGAACAACAGGGAGGACAATATCACAAAAATTTAATACGGCTCTTCTTCGGGATAATGACAAACTCAACAAATTCAAGATAGCCCTCAGAAATAAGTTCCAGGCCTTTCATGATCTACTCAATGAAGAAGGAATTACTATGGAGAGCGACTGGAAAGAGATAAAAGAGGCAATCACTTCAACATGTCATGAGGTTCTGGGCCAAAAGAAGCACCATCACAAGGATTGGATCACGGTCGATACACTGGATAAGATTCAAGAAAGGATGAACAAGAAGGCAGAAATCAATACCAGTCGAACAAGAGCAGAAAAAGCCAAGGCACAGGCTGAATACACAAAAGTAAACAAGCAAGTGAAGAGAAGCATCAGAACTGACAAACGTAAATATGTGGAAGATTTAGCAATGAAGGTGGAAAAGGCTGTCAGAGAAAGAAACATGAGACAGTTGTATGATACAATAAAGAAGCTCTCTGGAAATGATCGTAAACGAGAACGACCAGTGAAAAATAAGGAAGGCAAGATAATCACCATCATTGAAGAACAACGAAACAGGTGGGTAGAACACTTCAAAGCACTCTTGAATCGACCAGCCCCACTGAACCCACCCAACATCGAAGCAGCACTCACGGACCTCCCAATCGATGCTGGCCCACCAACAATTGAAGAAATCAGCATGGCTATCAGACAAATCAAGAGTGGCAAAGCAGCAGGACGAGACAGCATTCCAGCCGAGGCACTGAAAGCAGACGTAGCGGTAACTGCAATGATACTCCACATTCTCTTCAGAAAGATCTGGGATGAGGAACAGGTACCAAAAGACTGGAAAGAAGGACTTCTAGTCAAAATACCAAAGAAAGGCGATCTCAGCAACTATGACAACTACAGGGGAATCACTCTTCTCTCAATACCAGGAAAAGTCTTCAACAGGGTATTGTTAAGCAGGATGAAGGACTTCGTAGACGCACAACTTCGCGACCAACAGGCAGGATTCCGTAAGGATAGATCGTGCACGGACCAAATCGCAACTCTACGGATCATTGTGGAACAATCAATTGAATGGAATTCATCACTCTATATCAACTTCATTGACTACGAAAAAGCATTTGATAGCGTGGACAGAACAACCCTATGGAAGCTTCTTCGACACTATGGCGTGCCTCAGAAGATAGTCAATATCATACAGAATTCCTATGATGGATTAAACTGCAAAATCGTGCATGGAGGACAGTTGACAAAGTCGTTCGAAGTAAAGACCGGTGTCAGGCAAGGTTGTTTACTGTCACCCTTTCTCTTTCTCCTGGTGATCGACTGGATCATGAAGACATCAACATCTGGGGAGAAGCACGGGATACAGTGGACATCTAGGATGCAGTTGGACGATCTAGACTTCGCAGATGATCTGGCTCTTCTATCGTACACACAACAACAAATGCAGAAGAAGAAGAACAGTGTAGCTGCAGCCTCAGCAGCAATAGGTCTCAATATACACAAAGGGAAAAGCAAGATTCTCCGATACAACACAGCATGCACCAATCCAATCACAATTGACGGAGAAGCTTTGGAAGATGTAAAAACCTTTACATATTTGGGCAGTATCATCGATGAACACGGTGGATCTGATGCACATGTGAAGGCGTGAATCGGCAAAGCAAGAGCAGCATATTTACAACTGAAGAACATCTGGAACTCAAAACAATTGGCAACCAACACTAAAGTCAGAATTTTCAATACAAATGTGAAGACAGTTCTACTGTATGGGGCGGAAACCTGGAAAACTACGAAATCCATCGTCCAAAAGATACAGGTGTTTATTAACAGTTGTCTACTCAAAATACTTCAAATCCGCTGGCCGGACACTATCAGCAACAACTTACTGTGGGAGAGAACAAATCAGATCCCAGTGGAGGAAGAAATCAGGAAGAAGCGCTGGAAGTGAATAGGACACACATTGAGGAAAGCACCGAACTGCGTCACGAGACAAGCCCTCACATGGAATCCTCAAGGTCGAAGGAGGAAAGACCAAAGAACACATTACGCCGGAAAATGTAGATAGACATGAGAAAAATGAACAAGAATTGGATAGAACTAGAGAAGAAGGCCCAGGACAGAGTGGGTTAGAGAATGCTGGTCGGCGGCCTATGCTCCATTGGGAGTAACAGACGTAAGTAAGTAAGTAATTAAGTAAACATCATACTAAGTCAAATATGTTAATCAATATCTAAATTAGATACAGAAATCAGTTTGATATCAAGTAAATAGTAAATATTATTTGAAAAAACCTTATACGATTCAAATAATGCTACATTATTCAACACATTCTAATCATTAACTATAAACCGTTCAGTATGGAAAAGTAAATTAACGTTGAAATGCATTTAAAATATTTGAAAAATTAAGGTTTAACATAGTACATAAGAAAGATGCAGGTTAAATTAAGATTATTCACAAACTTGGTTCAACCAGAACAGTGACGATATATATATGTTACATAATCACTGACACGATTGAAAACAGAATACAGTTTACCAGAGTTATTATTTTCAAGGAAACATTCTTCTATGAAACTCCGCCTGTAGCTCTTCCAGAGTTACTGCCGGTCCCGAGCCCGGGTAAAGGAGGAGGGTTGGGCATGGGGTTAGCGTCCCCATCCCGTAGAAACCTAACTCGCTAAAAAAAACGCTAACCAGAAAAAATAACTCAAACCATTTAAACTCTGCCCTGGGAGTTAGAGGTAATATGACGCTTCATGGTGAAAGCCGAGTTCCTTCGGAAGCCACGAGGCCGATGCCCGTTCTAACAACCAGAGCAACAATTTTTATAGGTAAATGGAACGTCCGGACAATGTGGGAGAACGGGAAGACCAGTCAAATAGCAACGGAAATGAGGAGATACAACTTGGCAGTACTGGGAATCAGTGAAACCCATTGGACCCAAGCTGGACAACAAAGGCTAAATACGGGAGAGATGCTGCTATACTCCGGTCACAAAGAGGAAAATGCTCCACACACTCAGGGAGTTGCTCTAATGCTATCCAAAGTAGCACGAAATGCACTTGTAGGATTGGAATCTCACGGATCCAGAATCATCAAAGCATCATTCAAAACAAAGAAGGAGGGGATCACAATGAACATTATCCAATGTTATGCACCCACCAATGATAGCAACGACGACGTTAAGGATCAATTCTATGAGAGGCTGCAATCAATCATAGAGAAGTGCCCAAGAAAGGACCTCACCATTGTGATGGGAGATCTAAACGCCAAAGTCGGAATGGAAAACACCGGATATGAAGACATCATGGGACTACATGGACTGGGAGAGAGAAACGAAAACGGGGAAAGATTTGCAAATCTGTGTGCATTCAATAAATTGGTCATAGGCGGTACAACATTTCCACACAAACGTATACACAAAGCTACGTGGATCTCACCGGACCACACCACAGAGAACCAGATAGATCACATTTGCATCAATAAAAAGTTCCGAAGGACAATGGAAGATGTGAAAACCAGGAGAGGAGCGAACATAGCTTCAAATCATCACCTGCTTGTGGCCAAATTGAAACTGAAGCTAAAGAAGAACTAGACAACTGGACAAACAGCACCACAAAGGTTCAATACAGCCTTGCTTCGAGATACTGACAAACTCAATGAATTCAAGGTAGCTCTCAACAACAGGTTCCAAGCCCTACAGGGTCTACTGAAGGAAGAAGAAACTTCTATGGAGGATAACTAGAAAGGTATCAAAGAAGCATTAACTTCAATGTGTCAAGAGGTTCTGGGCCCCAAGAAGCATCATCACAAGGAATGGATCTCTATAGAAACACTGGACAGGATCAAAGAAAGAAAGAACAAGAAGACAGCAATTAACAACAGTCGAACAAGAGCAGAGAAAGTCCAAGCACAAGCAGAGTACATAGAAGCAAACAAGAAAGTGAAGAAGAGCATTAGAGCTGATAAGCAAAACTACGTGGAAGAACTAGCAACGACGGCGGAAAAAGCTGCAAGAGAAGGAAATATGAGACAGCTTTACGATACGACGAAGAAGCTAGCAAGGAAATACAGTAAACCAGAGAGACCAGTCGAAGACAAAGAAGGGAGACCAATCACTGAGATTCAACAACAGCGCAACAGATGGGCAGAGTACTTCGAGGAACTCCTGAACAGGCCGGCTCCAATGAATCCACCGGACATCGAAGTGGCACACACAGATCTTCCTATAGATGTCAATCCACCAACGACAGAAGAAATCAGAATGGCCGTCAGACAAATCAAGAGCGGGAAAGCAGCAGGACCTGACAATATACCAGCTGAAGCGTTGAAGTCATACATCGAAGTAACTACAAGCATGCTTCATCTTCTATTCAAGAAGATTTGGGAGGAGAAACAAGTGCCGATGGATTGGAAAGAAGGACACCTCATCAAGATTCCAAAGAAAGGAGATCTGAGCAAGTGTGAAAACTACAGAGGCATTACACTACTGTCAATACCAGGTAAAGTCTTCAATAGAGTGTTACTGAACAGGATGAAAGACGCAGTAGACGCTCAACTTCGAGATCAACAAGCTGGATTCCGTAAGGACCGGTCGTGCACAGACCAGATTGCGACACTACGGATCATCGTCGAACAATCAATTGAGTGGAACTCGTCATTGTACATCAACTTCATTGATTATGAGAAGGCATTTGACAGTGTAAATAGGAGAACGTTATGGAAACTTCTTCGACACTACGGAGTTCCTGAGAAGATTGTCAACATTATCCGGAACTCATACGATGGACTACAGTGCAAAGTAGTGCATGGAGGACAGCTGACTCACGCATTCCAAGTAAGGACCGGAGTAAGACAAGGCTGTCTACTCTCTCCCTTCCTCTTTCTTCTGGTGGTCGACTGGATTATGAAGACCTCGACATCTGAGAGAAACTACGGCATACGATGGATAGCTCAGAACCAATTAGACGACTTGGACTTCGCAGACGACCTAGCCCTCCTATCACATACACACGAACAAATGCAGATAAAGACAGCCAGCATAGCAGCAGTCTCTGCATCAGTAGGCCTCAACATACACAAAGGGAAAACCAAGGTCCTCAAACACAACACGGAGAACAGCAATCCAATCACTCTTGATGGCGAAACTCTGGAAGACGTGGAATCCTTCACATACCTGGGAAGCATCGTCGATAAACAAGGAGGTTCAGATGCAGACGTCAAGGCAGGATTGGCAAAGCTAGAGCGGCATTCCTTCAACTGAAGAACATATGGAACTTAAAACAACTTTCAACCAATATCAAAGTCAGAATCTTCAATACGAACGTCAAGGCAGTTCTACTGTACGGAGCTGAAACTTGGAGAACTACAACAACCACCATCAAGAAGGTACAGGTATTTATTAATAGCTGTCTACGCATGATACTCAACATCCATTGGCCGGAAACCATCAGCAACAGCCTTTTGTGGGAGAGAACCAACCAGCTTCCAGCTGAAGAGGAAATTAGGAAAAGACGATGGAAATGGATAGGACATACATTGAGGAAATCATCAAACTGCATTACGAGACAAACGCTAACTTGGAATCCTGAAGGGAAGCGGAAAAGAGGAAGACCAAAGAACACATTACGTCGGGAAATAGAAGCAGATATGAAAAAGATGAATAAGAACTGGAAAGAGCTTGAAAGGATTGCCCAGGACAGGGTTGGATGGAGAATGCTGGTGAGCGGCCTATGCTCCTTCACGAGGAGTAACAGGCGTAAGTAAGTAAGTATTCTTCTATGAAGCATTTGCTAGTGACTACGGATATATGTCCATTGATCTTTTGTTTCTCCGTTTATTCTAATTTATCGAATACGACAAATCTTACACATTGTTGATTAGTATGATAAATGTATTTAATGTTATACATTACACTAAAAAGGTAACAGACTATATGAAAACAAAAATACTAGATTTATAAAGTACGTAAATAAAACGTTCCAATTCTTTGCTTATTTAAAGCGATTAGTCACACATACATAGGGATCGTGATTTCAAAATTGGGTGTGTGAACGTGTACCAAAATGGTTGCAGAAACAAATAAAATCAAATGACACAATAATAGTAGAGGATAAATATCCATCATCCTCTAGAGCCAAATACATAATTGAAAAAGGTCATAAAATTTATCTTAACTCGGCTTTTGTGGTGTTGTACGAAATTGTAAAAGGGCGTATACTAAGATTTATTGAATTCTTAGCCATACGAAAATTCAAACCCCCTTTGTGTATTCAAAAACTGTTCGTTCTCACCTTAAACCTACCGTGGTAATATTGACTTTTTATTCAGAGTGATGAGGTTTCAAATTGTTCTCACATTATTTCTTTATTATCCTTGTCTCCTCTTACCTTCCATTTCTAGTCTAGTCGATCTTTTATTTTTATATATAACTGTTCTTAACAGGATCGTAGATGCGCACTGCTGAAAAGTTCCATACTTGGACGAAACAACTTTTCAGTGCTTCCGCGTTTTTCATGATGGTCTAGCTTCAATTGACTCAATAATTCAACTAATAAATTGGAAATTTTCAATTCATTACTGTTATTTTTACGGTTAAGGAATAAACGTTAACTATTAAGTCTGGTAAATTACTTTATCAGTTTTCCATACATTATTAAGATATGTAATAGGATAAAAACCACATCCTTTGTAGTAAGAGAATTTCGATAATAGAACAAAATAATGTATTTGTTCATAGCTCATTTATTTTCAATGTTTATATGGTTGAATTAAATAATAAAAGAACCTTGTTCTTATTAATTATCAATTCACTTTATGATTTACTTATATTTGATAATTTTGTCCAGAAATTCAATGGACAATTTGACATACATACCTTTATTGGAAACATTTATTTAGTATGTATCTATAAAAAAGAGAGTTTCTAAGATCCATAATAAATATTTCATTGACTTATCTGTCCCAAAATAGTAATCACAATCTCCATATGGATTGGTCAGATAATTTTATGGATTGTTATCCAGTTAAATCAATCGAAAATGGCACCACTATATATTCAAATTAACTTTTAAAAAACAACATTCGAGTTTATTCGTAATAAACTAGGACTATACGTCAAAAAACCATTTCACAAAAATATTTAGCGTATTATGTCTAGTCAACATTTCAACACAATGTCTAGTTTAAAAGATGATAAGTGGTAGTTTAAGGAAGATCCAGAAAGTGATCAGTTATCAGGAACAGTTAGACATGAAATTAAAGAATCACATACCGCTTTTAAGGACAGAAGCCAGTTAATATGACTGACAATGAATGATACGTGTTGATTGAATAGACAAATTAGGAAATTATTCTTGTAAGAAATAATTGACTTGTTTAGTCATTTTTAAATCTTCTACTTTGAAGTATACAAATATCTTTGTGAAAAATTGGTGGTAGATCAAGTAAACAGTCTAAGATTATCAGATCACTTTAGTAAAATTGTGAAAGTTTTCAGAATGTATTTTTGAAAAAATTAAGAGAGTAATATAAATACATGAGGCTCCCGTTAGTCTGAATCCATATCAAGGTTATTTGAAATACTGTCCATACAACTATAAATTTAAATGATAAGATTATGCGATAACAAAGACGTGTATTTCAGACCATACCCTAGGCGTGATGAGACACAATCGATATCGCTTATTTAATTACAAATTACTTCTTTGTCTGGAACTTATCATAAAGCTGGATATAGTTTACGTAGATTTCCCTTTTCTGGGGTATATCAGTGGAAACGAATGCCTACCTAGTTCATAATGTGACTTATGAATTCTCTCAAGATTGGTCTGGATCTCGTAATGTCTTAAAGAACCATGTAAATAAGCCTACTGAAAGAGAAATTCTTACCACAAACTGTATAGTATTTCACTTTTTAGTTACGCAACATCCAACGTTACTACATTTGGTGAGAAGTGAAATAAGTTTGTGGAACAGGAGGTGCATATACAAAAAAAGTTTAACAAGTTCTTTTTTTCACACTGAAGAAGAACTCACCACTGTCCATTATTCTTTGATTTCTTATGCATTTTGTTGGAAGATTTTGAATTTTCACAATTAATCAGTTCCCGTAAATAGGAAATGCTTTATTAGCATTTAGAATTATGATTCACTCATATAGTAACCTGTTAAATTAAGCTCATAAAGATTTAACTAAATTCACTCTGTGTGACGAGATGCAACTCAATGAGGTTTTATCCATAAATTTTACCCATTTCTGAGTTTGCCAAAGATTAATAATACTTTAATGTTTGAGCCAAAGACATGAAAATTTTCTGTTCTGGTATTATATAGTCAATGATCTATATACATAGTCCTGAAGACACTCCTCATATTGTCACTTTCGGTTTAACTAACCATAGTCAGCTATTATGATTTCATGGTAGAAACTTTTTTTTACTGAACCATCTAAAATTGGTTCCGATAATTCTACATTAAAAGAGAATCTGTTATATGACTAAGTTGGATGTATTACTATCTGAAGTTATAACTATCAAATTAGTTAAGTGTGTCAATGCAAATTTGAAAGACACAATAAATTGATTAATGAATTTTGAACATGATTTTGCTGTTTGATCGGTGTCGATCAGTTTATCGGCCACTTGGAGCTGATGAATTCGTCATTTACTGTGAATAAAAAAACAGAAGAGAATTTCCAGTGTAACATATCTCTTTATCGAAAGCGTTCTATCAACACGATAACATCAACACATATATGCATATTCATAAAACATTAATTCTATGTATACTTAACATTGAACAAGTGAATCTTTTTAAATGTACAAATAGTTTTATGTCATACATAAAGATCAATAATTAAAACATGATGATTGTTTCTTCGAAAGACTTAGTGATTCTTAAATTGTTAAGATTCTTTGATCGGATTTTAAAATCAAGTTACAGTTAATTATCTGATTGATCAAAACTTTCGCTTTTTACAAACATAATGTCAAACAACGTAACTCACCTAATACCTTCCAATAAAACATACATTTGAATAATTTTATATCAAGTTAACCTTTTACAGTTGTTTATCTATTTGTGAATGCATACGAACGATCTTTGATAAGATATTCACTTATTTGAAAATAAGTCATACCGATATTAATGGTTGCGTAGTAATCAGAGTTATGTTGTCAAGATTCATGTAATGCATGAGTTTGACAAGTTAAATTTCGAATGTAATCATTAAACTAGGAAAAAGTTATATTATAATACACCTTGATTGACTTTTGAGATAGCCAACTAGTGAAAATCACTGAAATTTTTATGATTGTCAGAATAATTTAATGAAGAAAAAAAACACTTTTGCTTTTAAAATACAAGCTTTTATAAAATGAGCATCAAGATCTAACTCATGATAATCATCAGTATTGAGGCTAGTTGGGACCATTACTGAGACGATAAACGAAACTAAGTTAGGTAGTTATTAATAGCCAGATAACACTGGATAGTCACATTATTTTAGTACGGTACTACCCATTAGTGTTCATCCACCGCTTCATTACAAGAGATCACACCGAGAAATTTCAGACAAGTAAATATCTCTATTGTTACATTTGTCAAAAATTAAAAAAAAAACGAGTTGCACTTGTATTGTGATATTACATATTTTTACTATTCCAACGTTTTGAATTACCGTTATTGTTTGTAACTCGACACAAGTCTCTTTTTCTTAATATCGATTGAAATTTCTTCAAAAACAAATCCTAGTAAAACAAGTTTATTCTTTTTCATTAGAATTATAAACATGAATCTATTTGAAAGTTATTTATGGATAATAGAAAAAATAAACTTGAAAAGGTACTTAAGCTGAAATTATGTAACCGTGACAATGTATTGTTTTTACTGATAATCAATTACAATATAACAATTTAATATTGATAAGTTAAATTTTAAACTGATTGTTTAATTAAAATCAAACATAGTTTTATTGCGATGTTTTCATTGATTATTGTCATGATTTCATTATTGCTAAAGTTATTATACAAAAGCAAAAATCTTCACAATTGATTATAATCAGTAAACTGTACTAATTTATTAGAAGGGGTTTGGTGGATATCATAGTAATTTTAATAGTTGATATTATGAGTCAATTGAAGCTAGACCACCATGGAAAACTTAGAAGCTTCCAGGTGCCAATTCAATGATCTAGAGGTTAAGCGTTCGCGCGTCAGATCCTGTGTTCGAATCTTGCGGGGCGGGATCGTGACTGATCCCTGTTGAGTGATATGATGGAAAGAAAGTCAATATTCGATTGATTTACTCATTATGAGTTTTATTCAACATTACTTCTGTTTTGATTTAATGTAATTATTACTCAATGTAGTATTTATTTTCTTTTCTCGTATGACATTTTATTCTGTATAATATACGATATTCTTGTATTTAATTAACATGAACTATGCTCTATATGTGATTTGTGATAACTGAGTATTTTTCGTGTATGTGATTTCATTCTAATTGTTAATCGAAATGGTTGTATAATCAATATATAAATGAGTGTATTTTCGACTAAGGTCGTCGTCGTCATCATAGTGTTTTGGGGCTAATAAAACTTCGCTTATATTAGTCTTGTGTTCTTACTTTCGCGTCGTGGGAATTGTGGAGGTCCCTTCGTTCCGAGCATAAGTGGTCAGCGATTCCGACATAACAATCAGCGACGACCAGATACAAAGTAGCATTCGATTCACAAGTCATAACATTGAGGACTCCCACAATAGGACGAAACTGTCGTCCAGTGCTTCCAAGTTTTCCATAATAGTCTAGCTTCAATTGACTCATGATCTCAACTATTAAAATGTACTAATTTAATTATTATAACACAAACTATTTTGAAGTAATTAAAATCTCAATTTGTTGCCATAAAAAGGTGAAATTGAAAGGACTTAATGCAACTATTGTAAAGTAGATTATGATATACGATTGTGTAAATGATTTGTATGGACATTTAGAAATTTTAATGTTTGTATATGTAAAACCGGTATGAAATTAATGATTTTATTCAAGATGGAGAAAATACTTTGAAGTTTATGATATAGTATTGGAAAACAAATGAAAACAGGAATTTTACCTTCTGTAAGTTTGTGAATTCACTAGCATTTTATATTTTCCAGGTAATACATATGACATAGTGTATTTAATCAATGAAAATATCTGAGTTTCAAAATTGTAGGCTCGAAAACTGGTTTCATTCACCACTCCTGTTTAAACGCTAGATGATAAAAAAAATGATTTATTTCCTGAATTAGGTTATGACCTTTTAGTTCCAAAAAATCTTCAATCCGAACTCCTAAATAAATTGTTAAACATGATACTTACAAAGCTTGTCAAACTAGGGACTAAATAGCTATACATTTCGCGTGAAATTTACAACATTTACAGCGAAATATTAAAACTATACAATTTCAAACCAATTAGTGTAATTAGTGATTGTATAAGTGAGAGACTATATTGTACACGTTCATTTCGCACCAAACAACCAAGCACGCGTGTAGAAATGTATTTGGCCAAATGTTTAATTTAATTTTGCTTCACTTTATATAGTTCAAATAGACAAGGACAATATCGACAAATGGACATAAAGAGGCATACGAACATAAACAATGTACATGGATTAAAGGTCATGATTAGTTATGCATGAATACATACAGTATAACAAATAAAATTGCAATAATCCATAAAAGTCATATAAGTAACAGTAAGGGGTAGTGGAGACTGCTGACTTTTATCGAAATGATGATGCTTAACTCCAAAACCACTAAACTGTCATCCAATTGCGTTAATTTTTAACTTTAATCAACCCACAATAATATGTGACCATCTTTCATTGTCTTCGGTAGGTAACAGCTTCACATTCGACGCAAACTGAACTCACTAGAACTCTGTATTAAATCACTACAAACTATAAATAGTAATGTCTGCCAAATAATTAAGCTGTAAGATACTTATGACATCACTCATTATCTAGTTCGATTGGTTTTCATGTGATTTTTT
This sequence comes from Schistosoma spindalis, assembly GCA_946903255.1. Taxonomy (NCBI): domain Eukaryota; kingdom Metazoa; phylum Platyhelminthes; class Trematoda; order Strigeidida; family Schistosomatidae; genus Schistosoma; species Schistosoma spindalis. Next base: position 16,470,115 of record OX336420.1, read on the forward strand.
AGTACAATAACAAGCGTGTAAAATACATTAAGTTCATTGTTACAACCAACCATCTTAATTATCCTACTTATTAACGTATGGACATGAAATTAATATGATAGGCCAATCAGAAGTGGCCAACAGAAATCATTCAGTGATAATCAGAAATGACCTGAAATACGAATGCATATCATTGGCTGAGAAATGGACTAATTTTGTAAGAGGTAGAAATGTATATATATGAATGAGTTTTATACATATTGTTCAGTAGCCCAATAAACTTTCTCTTCACTCTCGTCTTCGTGCTTGCGTAATCGGTTGGGAGATTAGCGCGTAACATGTTGTGTATCAGTATTAGATTTCGGACAGCGTCCATCACGTGAGAATTGTTAGAATTACTTTGGTAACGAAAATTAATGATGCACATATACATCAATGTTGTGTTATTACACTGAAAACGCTATAAATATTTCGTCAATATCATATTCGACAACCTTGATGAACTTAATTTATCAGTAATACAGTAATCTTAGAAGACACTCTCAAACCATTGGTTTATCTTAAGAGACTAGATAAATTATACCCGAACATTAAGTTATTGGTTCAAAAATTACATATTAAGATCTTTTGGAAGATACTTTTGTAATCGTTTAAAACTTTTAAAGTCATATGCATAGCCCATTGAACGCTTCGATATTTTATATTTTTTAAATAAATTATCCCTTTAAGAGATATTAGAATTCAACTCACTTGAGAATAGATCCCTCCTGTGAACAAGACAGTGATGAAAATATAAGCAAATAAATTTCATGATATACTTAATCAATCTGTAATTTGGGAATAAAATATTTAAATAATTTAGTTCTATAAATGGTCCAACTTTAATACTGAATAAATCTCTGTGCAATCATACAATAAACAGACTGGTTAAGTGTGATAATCAATAACCTATTTTGATAGAGACTTTTGTAATTATCATAGTAAGTAACTTGAAGATTTATCGACCAAATTATCATTAGGAAGTGATTAAATTAGTATTTTAGTAATCATTAAAATATTATTAAAAAATGTCTGGTCAATGATAATTATTCTTGACATTCATGTGAATGTTTCATTCGAAGTGGAATTCTATCATTGTGACCTATTTTACTAGAGAAATGTAAGTCTTGTTAATCTAGTTTCATTCATTTAGATGAACGAATTGGAAATAAGATATCTAATATTTATTAAATGTTTAGAATTATCTTGTTTAAATTATGTCCACTTTTTTATCTGGTTTGTATGAGTTGTATATATATTTCAAGGTAATTTACTATCCTAGAGACAAGCCATATAATTTAGTTTATTCAATTGAGAATAAAAAGAATATCCTACAGTAATATGTGACATTAGTTGGACTATATCCCTAACTGAATAGATTCGAAAAAATAGTGGTTATTAAAATTTAACTTAATAGTTGAAAAATATAGTACTTTCAATAGAATCTAAGGTTTTGAACTTGAGACTGTAAAGTTTTATGAGTTTTCAGCACTTTCAAGTTCCAAATTCGAAAAATACTAATTTTCCAGTATCATTTGATTTTCAAGGTTCTCAAGTCGGTGTTACAACGTGAATTAAACAATCTTGAAGCGAACAGTTCGTAGTAATTAAAACCAGTATACCATGCTACTTACTAATAATCAGTAACACTGTTCCATTATTGAATGATAAACAACAATATCCACATTCTCACTCGACATTATGTATATAATGACCAATATATAAGACTAATAATCTTATATCAATATGGGGTTGTGTAGATTGTTGAGTTTTCGATTGAGATTATGAATCAATGTATGTTAGACCACCACTGAAAACCTGAAAGAACTGAACGACCGTTTCGTCCTAGTATGAGACTTCTCAACAGTGCTCATCCAATTTATTTCTAAACTACTTATGCTAAATCTACGTTCTATTAGCAAACTATCAATTTGTCTTCCTATTATTTACGACAACAAAAACAGTGATTTGTCTAACCATGAGCCATTAGTCGATCTATTTGTCCTGATTTTTGTGACTTTATCTAACAAACAGTTGTTGATTAACTCAGAGATAAGTTTTACATAGTAAAACATCCATATAAATAAAAGTTCATTTGGTATGCTATGGATAAATGTATTTAACTCTACTAAACTCACTTATAGATTCTGTCCTAAATATCAAAATATTCAAGTCCATAGTATATATCGTTACAAATATATAAGGCAAACAAACAATTACGTAATATCTCATGTAGTAAATGAAGCAAGAAAATCACTTCAAACGGTTTGTTTTTCGGAATCAGCAACAATGACCTTATGCAACTAAGTCACATATGATAATAACCAATGTATTAAATAAAAAATATTTAATACTATGTGTTAAAAATGCATCACAAATGGAGCAATTTTAAGATCCATTTCTTGATAAGAACATAATCCATGATAATTTCATCTGGAGTATTATCATAGTAATTATAGTATAATTACGGTTGAAAAATAATATGAATGACAAATTTACGATTATCTCACTAATTTATAATCATATTCTAAGTTTATTGTTTATGAAGTGAAACACAATTATACATTCACATGCACAATAATTAAATAATGAATAAAATAATTATCAAAATCAATACAGGGATCTTATGGAAATTATACAACTTTCATAAACAAAGTTATTTTAGATGATCATTGAAAACCTAAAGACATCGGATAGCCGTTTTGTCCTATTGTGAGACCCTTCAGTAACGTGCATCAATGACTCAGCATCCGAAAATCGAGCCCAGGAATTTAGGCCTCGAGCGCAAGTGATTAACTTCTAAACCACTGGAGTCCTAGTGAGAAGCCGTGATCAGTGGAGTTCAACCATGTAAAGGGTGAGACAGATGACAACTGCAGGTAGTGCGAGATGATCACTCCATTTCACAAGTTGACATAAGATAGAAATTAACATTGTTGGAGGTCAACTCAATGGTATAGGGACTAAGCACTCGCGCACGAAACCAATGATCCTGGGTTTCATTTCCGAATTCGAGGTCTTAGATCTGCATTTTTAAGAAGTTCCATACCATACCTCGCAGGTTTTCACTAATAATCTTGCTAAGATCAATTCATGATATAAAGTCTGTGATAACTGTTTAAAATTTAAATAATGCGAACTTTCAATAACAGATTATCATAATTTACAAGTACTTTATGAAATGTTCTCTTTATTCCATGATATATTTATATATTACTTATTACTTAGTTATTATAGGGTGTGTACCAAAATAATCGGAAGTTTTCAATGGAACAGTTGGACTGATTAACAAAGCACAACACTGGGTTTCCAAAAAAAATAAATAGCTCAGATAGTCTTGTTATTAATATTTATTCTAAAAATGTTTCTTAAGCTATACAATTTAGTGAAAAAGATCATGTCAAGATGTATTAGATAATGAAAGCATAATATCAAATGTGTTCAATGTGATAATGACATAACAAAAAGAAGCCCTGAAAAGACAAGTACTGTTGTAATGTTGTAGCACAAATAAAATACATAAAGAACAATGTGGGCCTCTATTGAATTATTCTTAAATACTGAGGTTTATGCAGTAAAATCAATAAGATCATAATTTTATATAAGTTGACCATTGTTATAAAAAGTAATATATAGAATGCATCAAACTCAATGTATGTTATATGGCTAAACTGCTTTATATGATCAGACATTAGAGCATATTATTATAAACAACTAAGGTTTGTTGTTATATTGTACTTTAGTCTCATAAACGTATTTATAAGATTCATAATAAGTAATGGTAAAATCTATGTTATATATTTATAATGAGCTGAACATATAAAGAAGTATGAAATATATGGATTTTATTATTTAATAAATTAGCTGATTAATAGCATATATTGTTTGTGGAGACCGTTAAATTTGTGCTTTACATAAGGAGGTGACTAATTAAACAACTAGTGGAAACTAAAAAGCACTGAATGCTCGTTTCTCCCTATTATAGGATTACTTGGCCTTTTCAGTATAAAAACCCATCTCTTTATGACAACTTAGTGGCCATCGTCTATTAGCGTTAGTGATACCGTTCTTATGCCTCACTTGACTGAAGTACACTATTCATAGATTCTCACCAGAACCTAGAAAATCACCTCTAAATATTGATCACAGTTTGGTGCGTGGTCACTATTATAATATAGAAAATTGACTGAATGTAAAAATGTGGACCACTGAATGACCATCCATTGGTCCACTAGCCTAAATTACCCAAGTTCAATCACTGGAAGGGTCGAAAATTAGCACTGCTAGGAAGTTCCATACTAAGTGAAAATAGCCGTCAAGTGCATCCAGATTTCTAATGGCTGTCTATAGTCAACGACATATTTTTATCGGAAGAGTTTGGGAATTGATTGTCTTTTTCCAGAAGTAAAAGTTATACCTTCTTTGAAAGTGAAGCAATGACAACTAAGCCAAATGAAACTCCATATTCGTTTAATAATGAAATTATTTTTTGTGATATCCCAACTAGTAGTAAATTGTATTTCTGACGTTTCGTGACTTAATCTAATCCATTTCTTCAGAGTAAATATTTATATAAAGTCACAAAACGTCAGAAATACAATTTTATACTGATTAGAATATAACAAAAAATAAAATTAATTTTAGCTTTCTACCCAATGTTCATATCCAACCATGGCATTGATAACTACAAATTCATATTCATTTATTTGAAATGAACAATCTAATCCATTAAAAAACTAATTTGGGTATTGATCACATAGTTTATCGATAAGGAGTAAGTGAGGGATGTTTACATATCTAGAATCATTCTCTTTTTCATATAGGTATTCGTTTCTATTTTATATAATGGGATTATACAATACATGAATGTTTAATAAACTTAATAATTACAATTTTATAATTTGACATTAGTGCCAGACGCTACAATGGTGCTTCAATCAATGTAATCACTAGATTGCTCCCTTTGACCATTATACAGGAACTTCAAATTTTATAGTTAAAAATGCCATTCTCAAGGTATTATTTTAAATACTACTATGAAAATGAGACTAATTTTCAAACCATTTTTTACTCTGTTCAAGTTTCTTAGGCAAAACATATTAATGAGACAGTTTTTCCAACTTAAAATTGATAATAAAAATGTTATTGTCTTAATATAATGAAGTTTAAATAATTTGAATCATTCACATCTAAATAGTAACTAGTGACCATAACTTTTAAGGATATTTTTTATTGTTTCACAATGAAATTTAATAGTTGAATGTTACCAATAAAAAAAAACTTGTGTTTAAACTAGACAGTTAATATTTAAAAGTTATAATAGTTTTGTTTCATTTCATAAGGTGTAAATTTATCCAACAAGCATTTCGAATATCTTATAGGGTTGACCATCTTAAACAATCATACAAATGAGTTTGAGTTAGTGTCAAACAACGAAAAATGAAATTTTACAATCAAATGAATTATTCATAATTCTAGAAGTTCAAACATTATAGTTCTCACTGCAGCGCATATATTCCATTTAGTTCAAAAAAGAGCGAACATCGACTCTGAGATGCAGGTATATCAAGTTGATTAGTCTTAAATAAGAGAAAAAGGGGGCCTGAATTCCACTGCTGGCTAATTTCTATCTATTCAATATAAACTAGTTTTACATTGACTATATTGATGCAATCCGCATAGGAAGCTCATATGCGAATGTTGACTAATCAAGTTTCAATCATTGATATCAACAACGTGATAATTGAAACTAATTCAAATTGAACTGCGATATGCATGTTAATAATTAACCGAATTTATTAATGAAATAGCATGTAAAACAAGAGCACACAAATATTATTATTATTTGCGGACTGGGAATGGAAGTGTTAAGAGCTCGAATATTGAATGAGAAATTGAATAATAGGGTAATGAGCATGGAAATGGGCTGTGTAACATAACGAGATAAATTTCGAAAATGGAATAAAAAGTAAACAGAAAACCCATGGAAAAACAAGTACGTCTGCTAGATTAAGAGATTAGCAAATGTAAAAATAAAGCAAGGTTGACTGTCTTCGAAAAATAACAGCTTATTTCCGTGTCATAAGAATGGGTTAACTAAACGTTTCACTCTAATAGTTCATGTTTCTGTATCGTAAAAGCATTAGAAGGGCAATGTAAGCGCACCATATCCGGCAGGTATTCTAAAGGTCACTTGGAATAATGGATCTGTTCTGACTAAATGACCATTTTCTATGAGATAATTAAATAATAAGCTTCTTATGAATTTGTTGATATATTTTTCAGTCATTCAGAATGTTCTTGAATACTTTGTTAGAATGTACATTAAAAGCATTACATACAACTTTCTTCAGAAAAAGGTGAGTTGGCAAGCTCACACTGAAATTATCAGATGTTAAAGCTCTTCCTTTATGTTCTTTATAAACAGTGGTCAACTGCAAAATAAAGATGGTTGCAAAGAATTTTTTTGAAGGATTTTTGGCACCTTTTTTTTTAAGTATTTGAGACCGTGAATCTTTGAAATTGACAGCAATGTGTATTGGCATAGAGGCTATTGATTGTTCTAGGAATTAACTATTATGTTTTTGTCGATAGGTTTTATCAGACATTTATTATCAAGAGATATTTACTCTTAGGAGTGTTGATTTCTAATCAATCATATTGAAACTCTTTACTCGTCAGACCCATGTGTGTGTGGGGGGGGGGAGATACAATCAATTTCTTTCTTTTTCTAACATGGAACGTATGTGTAGATTTCTCTAACTTCAGATACTATGAAAGTTTTCAGTAACTAGTTCTCTTAAAGCGAATATGATTCAAGTTATATTTAAGACCAAAATCAACATAAGGATCTACCAGAAAGAAGGTTCGATTCATACGTCATATATTTTACAACGATTATTAGAAAATCCCTAACCATTTGACGTCAAATTCAATCATAACCTGATGTTTTCATTATCATTTAATCTGTAGAATTCGATCAACTTATATATATATATATATATATATATATATATATATATATATATATATATATATATATATAAGTGAAACAAGTTATCACTAAGCGATCAACTAGTATACACAAAAGTTTTTTTCTCTCTCTCACAAATACTTTATAATATCACATATTACAAAATCAATTATCAATGACAATTTTATTGAATTATGATAATGGTACAAATCATGTATTAAGTTATATATATATATATGTAATACACTATTATTAACTTATATCACTTTACCAAACTATTGTATAGAAGGTTTGTTTATTTATTGATTTTCTATGTTGGCATATAATCTACATTTACTTTTGACAATAATTGTCAAGTATATTTATCAAGGTAAAAAAAGATATAAGTTAAGGTTACTTTTTCTTTTCTTTTTGTTTTGGTTCCATCATATTAAATCAATATGTCATAAGGTGGTAATAAGACAATAGAATATAACCGTATGTATACAGTTAAATATTTGCAGTCTTTATGGATTAGATTTTTGTTCATAGAATAACATGGACAGGTGTAATCTACTCTTATGACAGTGATCTAGATGTATAAACAAATAGAAGTAGAAAATGTAATATCATTATAACTAACAAGTTCAAGGCAACGTTACGTAATGATTATAAGCCTTAATATCATTAATGATATCTATGACAAAATAGCCAACAGTAGGTATCTAATTTAGCTTAACTTAATCATATTCAAATATTTATATTATTTTGACCAATTATTTTATGTCAGAAGGGTTTTGTGGATATTATAGTAATTTCGATGGTTAAGATCATGAATCAGTTGAAGTTAGACCACCATGGAAAACCTGATCATGATCTTAACCATCGATGCTCTATATGTATCCAACACTATTCATTTAAATAACTAAACTAGTAATTAATTTTCTTACTAAAATAAGATATTTTAAGGAATTAGCCCATTTGATAAATTTCGATAGTGTAATAAGAAGACGAAGATTCTTAGAACTATGTAATATATTAGCGCAATACATTTCGAACAATCTGATCGCACATAATACACTTGTTAAGAACATTTATATCTAAAAAATATAAAAGGTCAACTAGACTAGAAATGGAAGGTAAGAGGAGACAAGGATAAGAGTAATAACAATAATGTGAACACAATTTGAAACCTCATCACTCTGAATAAAAAGTCAATATTACCACGGTAGGTTTAAGGTGAGAACAAACAGTTTTTGAATGCACAAAGGGGGTTTGAATTTTCGTATGGCTAAGAATTCAATAAATCTTAGTATACGCCCTTTTACAATTTCGTACAACACCACAAAAGACGAGTTAAGATTAATCTTACGGCCTGTTTGGACTATATGTTTAGCAATAGAGGATATTGGACATTTTATTTGTTTCTGTAACCATTTTAGTACATGTTTACACACCCTAATTTTGAGATGCGTGTTAATTCATCAACCATCGAACTGTTAGTTACTTTTTAGCATCACCAACCATCTGTGTAAAAAGACATTCAATAAAATGAAGTCACCAGTTGTACCAAAAACGTACTTCGAGAAAAAACTCTATCACAATAAATATAATGAATTTACTCCATTATTAATGACGTGTTAAAGATGTCCGATAAGAGAAACTATAGTAGCCAAGCTTATTCACATCTATCTTTCAGGCACTTAATCTTTTTTTAACTCAAACACTCATTAGTTTCTATACATAAGTTATTAGATTCCAACGTATGCTGAATCGGAAATCACACATTACCCACGATCAATTTTGAGAGGTGATTTCACCAGTTCTAGTGATTGTGACCAATGTAGTTCAATCGTGCAGGATCTGAGGCATTGTTCTACCGAAGAAAACAAAAGATGGTCATACAATATCGCTAATCGATTGAAATTAGACAATTAACCAGTGAATGCCATATCACGTACATAAAGGTTAGTTTCGTGAAAAGAAATCCTAAGATTTCTATTCGACCTCCTATGATTGGGGTTGTTAAGGCTAACTGTTGAGAAGCCTCTTACTGGTTTTTAATGGTCTACTAACTTTGTCCGGTTTGTGATTTAGATAGATAAGATTTATTATTGGCAGATAAACCAAGATATGTTATCCAGTTTCTTCGACCTTATTTGCCAGTCGAAATTCTCACCTGAAATCAAATACAATGAACATCCATGTTAATTCATCAGCCATCGAACTTCTGATCATCTTTTAGCATTACCAAGAAAATTATGAATACATACATTAAAAAAGTTCCATACTTCTCTGATGAACTGGCAAAGAAAGTCGAGATAACTTTTAGAGGAACTCGAAACAATCTAGAATGTACAGTGCAAAACAACTCATGGCCCACCTACATGTAGCAATATAAGATGCCAGTACTAACCGACTTAAATCTATCCCATTATATTCAAAAGGAATTCATAATATTTTTCATTAACTTGACCAGTTATATGATCTGCCTAAATGATTCCTCATTACTGTCTATCAGACATTTTAGTTAGGAATTCTAGCTCACAGAATTCATTCCATCTAAAAAACTAATAGACTTCGCTAATGTTTCATGACGATGAATACAACCTAGTTATTGTACTTCATATAATTATAATTCTTTGCAGAAGTTTAAACTAAATTGGTTTATCAAGTATCTTCTCCACCTTATATCATCGTTTCGACATGAATGTGTAACTCAGCACCTTTTCAATCTTTTAAACAATAATCAAATCTTTTTTATTCTCAACCAAAATTATTAACTAATTAAAGTAAATTTCAAAAATAAGGAGTAATACAACTAATTATCCTTTCTCTTACTTCTTCGCATTCATCTTCGACTGCAATCTTCTTTTTTTATTATTTGTTATTTAGTTATGTTCAATAAAAAAAGAAGGAAACAAAATATTTTATTTCGACAGTCTAAGTCTATTCTTCAAATTTTCTATTATGACCCAAATCTAAGGCGGGTTAGTAGACGAACTAATAATGGTAGTAATAATAATAATAGTAACGTGAAAATAATCGATGATTTCTTAACCCAATCCACCAATTTTGTTAGACAGATAAATGACTGAAAGTCAATCATTTCTAAAGAGAAAAGTTTTAAACAAATACCGAAATATAATATATATCTGATCAGAAATATTAGATTAATCCTTTTGTTGATATTTGTATACAAAGTATAAACCGACATGTCAATATTGAAATAAATTTGGTTTTATTTAATTCATTGTAATTGAAATTGTTTAGGTGAACTACTTAATATTGTATTATTTAAAATGTTTAATCATATACATATATGTTGTATTGTGTGAATAATATGAATAACAGCTTAGTAATTAGAAAGGGTATTTTGTGGATATTATAGTAATGTTAATAGTTAAAATTATAGGTCAATTGAATCTAGACCACCATAGAAAACTTAGAAGTACTGAATATAAGCTTATCAATAAAAATGATAATTTTCCCTTTTTAAATTTATTAAGCTTTCTGAAGTCATATTTTTTTGAATATTTAGAAGGTTCTTTTTCTTTTCTAGAGAATATGAGGAAGTTATCAATTGATAAAACTTTCTAAAACTTGAGATATTACACTGGACAGAATGAAATTCTATTTTGAGACTATTTTTATTTAAAGCAAGAAACACTATAACATATGTAGGAAATGAAAACATATTCAAAGTAAGAATAATCTAGAACTAGTTTGACTGGTTGAAGTTTTACATGAACACTGAATTATTATCAGATACATTGACAATAATATATCCTATTTAGTTTGACCTCGAAATCTTTTTGAAAATAACATAAGGTGTTCGACAAAGAAATACGATTAACTGAAGACATTCTAGTTTTGTTTTTAATGATGATAACTTTCAACAGAACTTTCATGATAGTGATCAAAAGAAATGTTTTAAACAATCAAGTTTACAAAATGTATGATTAAAAAAAGTCAACTATTTGATATATTATGATTTATAGTAACTATACAACTCATATCGACTTCGGTTAGATTATATCTATTTTTTGATGACAATTTGAAACAGTGAATGGACGAATGCAAACATGCATTTATATTTCCTAGTTAGGTTTATAATACGTAAAGATATGTTATTTAACTAACTAGATATGACCATAATCAAAAGAAAAGAATATATAGGGAGAAGGTGAATGAACATGATATGTAAGACATTGAGAACAATTTTAGTCATAGTAACAACTGATTAACATAATTTTAATATTTAAGTACGAGCTATCTCCGTCTAATGAATTCTTGTATTATCTAAACATAATATACCCAGTTAAGTTTATAGAATTGGACCGAGAGCTATAACAAAGAACATAAAAGTCTTTCGAGAACAAATTCATAAACTCTTCAGTGAAAGTTTATGAAAACTTCGCTGAATAGGATTGACACAGAATTATTCTCTCTTGAACTTAGATTTCATATTCCCTGTAACATTATTAACAAAACTGATACACAAATGCAATTTGAACATCGGACTGGTTCGCTGCCCATAAATGAGGATAAACAAAGTTCAATCTAAGTCCAAGATGGTCGATAGTTCAATGCAGCATCGAATTTCTGGGACTGTATATTCAAAAATCCTGAAAAAGGACCATTTGTCAGAAGTGAGGAATTTACAAACGATTGATAAGATCATTCTAAGAAGACCAAATAAATGTTTATTGTAATGAATGAAAAAATTATGTTTATGAACTTTACGATATTTTCAAGAAATATCGAGAATCTCATTTGACAGGTGTAAGAAAGATGCCGCTATGGGGATCGAAATTAAAAACAACAATCTTTTTAAAGAACTTCTAAAAAAGGAACTGGATAGTAATTTACCTTTTGACAATATGAAGATAAAAAGATCATAGCTACCTTCCGTGCATAATCTCCCTAAAGTCGGAAAACTTAATATCTCACTAAGATTTGTAGCGTCCAGGATAAACTCACCATATCATGGGTTGGCTCAGTCGTTAGCTAATTTATTATAGCCAACTGATAGAAAAGTGGCTGCTTGTAGTTTGAAAGAAATATTTCACTTTTCTGATGAAGTTGATTAGTTATATATATTAAAAAACTTTAGGAATCGTTTGATGTTCGTTCATTATACACAAGTGCACAGTTGTGAGAAACTGTAAATATAATATACGAGAAATGTGGTCAACTTTATTTGCTCCTAAACAAGTTGGAAAAAGCACAACTACGCTGCACATAAGAGGTTCGATTTCAATTCAACATACCAATGGAGTTTGTATGTGTTCACCAGTAAGACTTACCTTGCCAACCTAAAAAACAAAAACTGAAGCATAAAACCCTGGACATAACATACCACTTCAGGCATGAATTTGTATACACATGAAACAGAAGTATATTACAAGTTTTCTTTACTGGTTTCTAAAAACCTTTGTCTTTAACACAGTAAATTCTTCACAAGTAAAATCGCCAGACATCCGATAAATAGTAAAGTGGATACTAGTCATACATTTCGAATAATTGACAAGCAAGTATAATCTCACTCCATTTTGTAAAGGTGTTTACTATCAAACACTTCATATCTCATCCATGTGTATATAAGGAAAATATGAAGAGACTTTTTGGTAAAATATTGACTAGGAATGCAATCAAATAATACTCTTAGCTTCATATCTTTGAGACATTTTTTATCACTTACATAATCGTATTGATGAATAAATATCAGTTTGATTTTAGTTTCAATTATGCTGTATTATTTTGGTTATAACTCCATTACCCAGCATTATTATATTTCAACATAAATATTTATACCTAGGTCATGACTACGTTTAACCACATAGTTTGCATCTTCTTTTCCAATATTGTGATTTTCAGTTTCATTATGAATAATAATCTCAACTCTACTAATTAAAGTGTTTTAAAGCTTTATTTATAATTATGTCACTTTATGTAATTTTAGACTGTTTGTAACTGATGAAAAGTTATGAAATGGAATGAATTCATTTCTGTTTCTGTATACCATATCGTGTTTATTTTGTTTAAATTTATCAAGGGATCTGGTTGTATAAAATTATTATTTCTGTTTATAAGAGGATATTCACACTTTATCGTGTTACAGAACGATTAACTTATGACTTAAATTAGTTGACTGTAAGGTAATAGGACTTGGAAACAACAATCAGATAAATTTTAATCAGTGAATTTGGCACCTGGTTATTTCTTTATCAAGCACGTCAACTCATATAACTATTCTGGTTAAAACAATCAGTTGAAACACTGACAATTAATAAAAGTCCAAAATATATACGCTTTATATATTGAAAAATACTTCTAGTGATCTACTATGAACACATAGTGCACACAAAACAGATATTATTACATATTCTTTACAACATAGATTACATGTAAACTTATATTTATTTACACTATCTACTTATCCTTCTTTTTCAGTTGTGAATGAGAAAACACTGAAAATGTTCCCGAAAATTTTCACTTCACTTGAATAATTTTACTCAAATATCCTCAATAACTTAAGACATGTGCTATGAAAAAAACCATTTTATCAGTGATCATTTTGATATACATAATTAATTTCAAGATAACTAAAATCAAAAGGGGTTTTGTGGATATTATAGTAATTTCAACGGTTGAGATCATGAGTCCAGTGCTTTCAGGTTTTCCATGATGGTCTAGCTTCAACTGACTCATAATATCAACCGTTGAAAGTAACTAAAATCGTTAGAATCGCCAATGCACTATTATATTTGCTTGATTTTCATCAAAGGATTTACTGAAATTCGAAATAGCTAAAGAACTTTGACAGAAATATAAAAGATATCATCAATTACTTTTGAATATCTGTTCTATTTATTGAAAAGTGAATCAAATGATCGATTTTTATGAATTTATAGAGCTAAGGATTCTTACTTTGATGCCCTTTAAGGTATCATTATTTTCTTATACTGTAATAGAGTAATCCAGTGCTAACAAAATTGCACTAAAATCTCATATTTTTTTCAAATTTTTCTTAGATCTTTGTAGTAACGCTCGGTTTTACTTCGTCTAATGTTATAACGGTTGGGTTTCCATGTTTACACGTATAAGACGTTAATTTACCTTAGACGAATATCTACACTAAATTCCTTCCCAGTGTCTATTCTACAAGACTTCGACACAACTCAGATCAAGAACACGTAACTAGCCTAACCACAACGTAAATATATTTCCATACCAAAAAGCCGACACAATCCAACAACAATGAACAATCAATAATAAGTCAGTAATAATAATAATAAGGATAGGGGAATATATAACTTATCTGACACCTATCAGACTATCTACAAGTCTGACTAAGCAGACAACAATCATTATCGTTCTCGCCCACACATCAATCTTATTCTGAAACTTAGTGAACTTAATTTGCTACATAAATTCACCATAAAATTATAAGTAGGAACTCATAGAACTTTTCTTTTAGTACATAGATTTATATGTTATATTCATTCAGAACATCAACTGACCATTAAAAATCAGGAACTATTAAACTGTTTAGTCTTAGTATGGAACACCTCAGTAATGTAAATCCACATGTAACTATATCTCTACGTTCATTATTTTCTTTTGATCGATTTCTTTGTATAATTTATTTTATATTCATAGTAGACAATGATGCTATTATATTGAATGATATAATGTTCACAAGTGATAATACTTCTAAATAACCTGAAATATTCATATTATAACTAAAGATAATGTTTCGTTTGGAATATCTTATGCAATACAATTATATAGATTATAAAATAAGTAATCATTTCACTTTTATACACGTGATTCTTACTTTATTTTAAAAAATGAAATAATAAAATTTATCATTTATGAAAATGAACTCAAAATAACCAGTTAGATGGTAACTCATCTAAATGAATCGACTGACATAGATAAGTGTTGTGGTGATATATACTATAAATTGTCTCAATGATAGTTCGCATTTGTTCATAACAAAAAAAGTGAAACAAATTGAAGAACTATCAAAAGTAAAAGAGATTTAAGTAAATGTAATATCATATTCTTGGATATCTTAGTGATGCTTCACTTGTAACTTATTCAAATAGCAAATTATTTTCTGTTAGTCTTAGTACTGATAGTCATGATGAAAACTATTTTCAAATTTAAATTCACTTGGTGTTGTTTTACTCGCATCTTCTGGTTGTTATTTAGTACTGCAATTGATCAGTCTCTTGTTGACATATGTGCATCCTGTGCGGATCGCATCGATATGGCCTTAAGTCACAAGCTTTTAAGCAAAGATGGATAGTGGCCAGCAGTGGAATCCTTGATAGCCACTTGCTTGCTCAATGGGTTGAAGTTCAAATTCACTTGGTGTTGTTTTACTTGTATCTTCCTACTGTTATTTAGGACTGCAATTGATCATTCTCATGCTGACATATCAGGACTCAGAAGCTAAGTGGATAACGAGATGGAGTTTGAGGCGAACGGTACTAGGTTCGAGTCCCACAATGAACATCAAATCTGAGATGCAGGTACATCCAACTGAGGAGTTCCAAATAGAACGAAACGTGCGTCCTGGATTCCACTGCTAGTCACTATCCATCTATTTTCAAATTTGTTAGAACTCCATGGTCTTTTAACAACAAATTCAAAGTGATTATATAAGGCGGCCTGCTTAAATATATGGGATATCTGTTCTGGTTATCTAAATATTTCAACAAGTTATCTATTTTTCGTTTGTTTTAACATATCATTATGTCTATATAAGCGTATAACTTATTCTGGTGCGTTTATGAATAGTTTAAGACCTTTCGCTGTACAGGTTACAAAAGGGTATAATCAGTGACATCGTGACGGCTGGCAATATGAATTCAGTAAAATGAACATTATTCAGATGTTGATCCCTGAACTGCTTAGATCCAATTGGTGATCACCCAGTATTTATCATCAGGATCAATCACACAATAAGAAAAAGAAACTTATGGAATTACTTTATGCTGAGAATTGTATATTGTACCAAAAATAGAATATGAATAAAGCTATTAATAATTATTATTATTATATTTCAATAGTTGAAATCATGAGTTAATTGAAGCTAGACCACCATGAAAAACCAGGAAGCAATGGACGGCCGTTTCGTCCCAGTATGGGAGTCCTCAGCAATGGACATCCACAATCCCGCTCCTCACGAGATTCAGACCCAGGACCTATCATCAGTCTCGCGCGCAAGCGCCTAACCAACTATTGAAATTGCTAAAATCTGCGCAAAACTCATTCTGATAATTATTATATTTTTAAATAATTTGCCAGAAAATAAAAAATAATAACACAATGTTTTTTTTTAATTTTGCAAACATGAGAAAAAAAGTATACTTTACTTAATTCATTTTAAATACAAATTAAG
This sequence comes from Schistosoma spindalis, assembly GCA_946903255.1. NCBI lineage: Eukaryota > Metazoa > Platyhelminthes > Trematoda > Strigeidida > Schistosomatidae > Schistosoma > Schistosoma spindalis. The sequence goes on from OX336420.1 coordinate 16,486,503, forward strand.
TTAGTGATTCTAAGAGTGAAACTATTAAACTAATTGACCTCGTTTATGATTATTACTATTCCGTAAAAAATGTTTAACTAGATTTATTATGTGTAAGATAAAAATCAAATTTGACCTTAGAGATCTAAAGTGATTGAACTTCATGGTGAATTTCATTTTAATTCGTTTATTATTTTTCTTAAGAAATTCAAACAAATCTGGTGATTATAATAAATTCGTTGCATTTCACTAGTTTATTCACCATAGTACTAAGTCTAATGAAATGGAAATTATTATTTGCCTATTTTAACACATAAATATTGGCACAAAGGGTCACCGAATATGTATGCGCCACGCAAGTCACTTGATTTATGTGTGAGCTGAGATACTGCATGGGTGTCCGAATCGAAACAAATGCTTTCATTAGGGGGCAACAAACAGAGACCTCGACCTAAAGGTTTGATCCACAAGGCAGTGGAACAACTTAAGGAGATGCAGTCCCATGGTAGCCGGCGACCAACAATTAGTTCATACGCCATTTGTTCCCTCAGGATACTGGGGCCCATTTACACCATTGGTTTATAATCAGGGTTTGCCAACTCCCCTAGGTGGATCCTCCATATCCACCAACCAACCCGGTTGGAGCGTCGGATATTCACTCTTCATCCTCTCAATTTCGTAAACAACCCCCATTCACTAGAAGGCAGTGAGTAGGACTTCCCTGGCAGTGGCTTTATATGCGTGGCCATGTGAAAGCATTTTGAGAGGGAGAGCTAACTCTCCCCACCCTCAGCCGTACTAGGGCATTTGGACGCAATAGAAATTATAACAAATATGAAAATAATGGGGAATGATATGTCAGTCAAATAATGGCAAACTATTCAAAAGATAAAATTGTAATGTAGTTTTTATTAAAGAACTTTATTAGAGCTCGTTTAACTGATAGATATGATAATTATTGAATACTGGAGATAATATTTTATTATACAATAACGCTGAAATGTTTAAGAAAACAAGAAGATTTTTAGAAAAATCATTTGAATCGATCGTATTGAAACAATATTTAAATTAAAGACAAATACAAAAGATACCATTAATACATTTTTCAATATGAGGTTTTCAAGATTGCTTATTTCTGTGACTAATGAAGTTAAAAAAAGATGGATAGTGGCTAGTAGTAGGATCTAGGACGCCCGTTTCGTCCTATTTGGAACTCGTCAGTTGAATGTACCTGCATCTCAGATTTGATGTTCATCGTGGTACTCGAACCTAGTACCGTTCGCTTCAAACTCCATCGCGTTATTCATTTAGCTGATGAGCCCTGATAGCCACTTGCTTGCTCAATGGGGTGAAGTTCAAATTCACTTGCTAGTCACTATCCATCTTTGCTTATAATGCTTGTGAATTAAGGCAATATCGAGGCAATACATACAGTATGCACATATGCCAATAAGAGATTGATCAATCGTAGTCCTAAACGTCAATGAGAAGATTTAAGTAAACAATACCAAGTGAATTTATTGAAATTGAAGTTGAGTTGCGAATTTATTTAAAATACAAAAAGAGACTTTAGTTAACTGCTTACAGAGTAGTGAAACAACTTAAATTGTTTGTATTCTATAAATATTATAGATCTTGCATCGTTTTTAATTGTAACCCTTATGTATTAAAATATGAAGATTAGATTAAAGAAACACAATTTTTCTAAAAATTGATTTTCAATAAACTTTATCAGAAGTCTAGAATAATGGTTTAGTGGAAAAGATTATTTCAATATAAGGTTATTACAAACACTTGATTACTTCCTATCTTCTTATTGAATAATCGTCATGCATTTTCTGCCTTCTGTTAACATTTATAAATATGAACATATTTTTACTCAAGCTAGCTTTGAATATACCCATAGTTCAAGCTGTTAGCGTAAGTTAAACGTACCATTGATATACCCTTATAAATGACCGAAGTTTCATAATCGTTTATTACTAGAGTTATCAAAAGAATTAACATTAATTAGTCTACTATGTCTGCCTAACAAATGCCATTTATTTTCACTAAGTTGAATTCAACTGAAGTATACAATAAAGATAGCAGTATATTTAAAGTATCTTAGTCAGCTTCAACAGATGTATGAAGACATTTACGGACAGGATCCTGTGTAATAGGTTTTCTCTAGAAGATATTTCTACCTAGATGAAACAATCAGTTTTCGTTCGCGCTTTATGAAATCTTGCCGTTTCTTAAAAATTGGATGAATAAACGGTATAACAGTTTTACTTGTCATTTTTTCTTAATAGAATTGAAATTACTAGAGTGAATAATGTGCTGATACCATAAATGTATTGAAACCAATGTATTGAAATCAATTGAAACCACTTCACTGTATAGGTAACTAACATACAATTATTGATGATACTTCAGTCATGATGTTTATTGAATAAAGTCACAAACTAGAAGTAATTTAAAATACTAACTGAAAACTAACCGACATATATTGTACACAAACTCATATTGACAGTGTATAGATGTAATCATTTCTTTTTTTGGAAACTATTCAATAGTTCTTATAATTTACTTCAGTTAGTGTTTTTCTTTAGAAACAATGTTAACCACTTTTAGGTAGTTTACAAAACCATCTTCATTCACTCATGAAATTAGTCAGAGATAATGTTGTGTTCATAAATTGAGATATCTTATTACTTAGGTAACAGAGTTTTGTGTTATATCCTTACAATTCAGGTAGTATTTCTGTCGACTCTTAGTTCTTTCGATTCATTGGATAATTTGACTGGAGATCTAAGATTTTTATTGTAGTTACAATTGTACTAAATGACCAGTGGAGTTCAACCAGGTCTGTTGTGAGATATCGGCTCACTGAAGACAACGGTGACGGTGGCGCAATTTCGCGGATTGGCGGAAGTTAGACATTAACACCGTTGGATGCCAGCTCAGTGGTCTAATGGTTAAGCGCTCGCGCGCAAGACGGATAGGTTCGAGTCTTGAGGGGGGAAACGTGGATGCGCACTGCTGAGGAGTCCCATACTGGGAGGAAACGGTCGTTCAGTGCTTCCAGGTTTTCCACGGTGGTCTAGCTTCAATTAACTCATAATTTCAACCATTTAAATGATAATTGTAATCAGCATTGATAAATCAATGTTAAGCTACATCATAGTAACATATCACTAATACAAAACTAGTCAATAAAGAATCGTTTACCAACTAATCTTCAAACTGGTAATGATTTATGCCATGTGCTATAATTATTTTCAATAATCTATTATTTTGTTTTACTTCAAATTGATGTTAATATGACTATTTCTTTCAAGCAGTGCTCGTTAACTTAACCTAATAAATTATCATTATAAATCACTTGAGTTATGATACACTAAATTTGCGCATATATTACAACAGTAGTCTAGTGTAATGTTCTATTTAGAATCAAATAAAAGATGCTTTGAGGACTTTACATTAAATTAGGTAAAATAATATATTTTTTAAGTCATAATTTTAATTGTAAGAAGTTCCATAATGTACGTTGTAATGTAGTTACGTCATTTAAAAATCATATATTTTCTGCTATATCAAGTATTTAGAATATATCTTATAGACATTATTCCCTTTGGTATCTTGAAGGATAGAAGGAATGAATACTTAAGCAGAATAACATAGATTCATTTTATTTAATTAAGTTCTCGTTAAATGTTCGCACAGCCAGTAATATTTTAAACTTAAAACTATGTATCAGAAGGGGTCCCACAATAGGACGAAACGGCCGTCCAGTTATTCCAGATTTTTCATGGTGATCTAGCTTCAATTGACTCATGATTATGTATTGAGTTGAAAATTCTCTCTCCAATAGATTCAGTTAGAATTCATTATAATTGCATATCAGTATAGTATAACAAATATGTAAATAAATTTAAATGATTGAATATAATTTGGATAATGAGATGAGAAGATAAAGGTTATCAAAATAATGTACTATATGTATGTGATACATTCAGAACAATCTGATTACATATATCACTCGTTAAGATATTCTGTTTGGAAATATGAAAGGTTAACTAGACAACTTAAAAGGTAAGCAGAAATAACGCTAAAAATAAAGGACACAATATGAAAACCACATTGGATAATAAATCAGCATTGCCAAGGTACGTTAAGGATAAGAACAAATTGTTCTTCAACACATAAAGGGGTTTTCAGTTTTCGTATAGCCAAGGTTTTAATAAATCTCAGTATACGCCCCTAAGAACTTTGTACAAAACTACAAAGAATGACCTGATATCAACAGTACAATCTGTCTGAACCAAATGTTTCTCAATGAAAGATGACATTCGTCAATTCTGTAATCTTATTTGACTATTGGAATTCATTTGCGGTTGTAGCCATCTGGGTATATGTTTAGTCACCCTTACTGGCAGCTCACGATTGCTTCTCTCTGTGCATGTGTTTCCACGCATACGCGTAAATCGTGAGATGTGACACAATCGTTTACATACTGTTTGGGTTTTTGGTGAAAAATAGAGCTAGACTTTACGATGCTGATGAGTTGGCCTGCAGAAAATCTCCTATTGACAGCTAATTTAGGTCTTTGCTTTAACATGAGAATAGTTAAGTCAACTCGGAAAGATAGGGCAATATAAATTCGTGTCTTTGGTGCCGAAAACGTTGTAGGTTTATTTATATTACTATGGACTAAATAAAAATATTACAAATATATATGCCATATAGAAGAAGATTCTACAACACTGATGACAACAAAAGGCTGGAGGGCTAGAAATTAGTGGAATAAAACCCGATAATAAGCAAACCAAAGTTAACTAAAAAATAAAATGATTAGACGGGAAGAGAGACGAAAAATAACGTAAAGATATAATCAATTTAGAGTAAGAGTTGAAAAGAATTTTACGCTATGGTGAAATAAATTTTAGATTGACAATACAAAAGAAGGTTAATAGCCATTTTCTTTTTAAACATGTAAATTAGATTTTTGATACCTGATAGCAAAAGTTTCAGTAAAATTTCAAAAGACTGGAGCTTGACTGTTTATAAATCACTTTGAAAGATTTTAAGGTAGTGACACGATTTGCTACGTCCAAGAGATCCTTAGAAATAAACGCTATTTAGAATGCTTCTATTTGATTGAAAGCCTTTAGGAATAATTCTCAAAAAATCTAAGACTTGCCCTCCTTTCTCTTCGGACAATATTGCTACTTTGTGAAGCATATGAAAATTTATAGACATCGTTGGCGGTAACATGAAGATAGTATTTATTAACCTTTGATTGAATTATTGAACATGCTATCCCATAGATGATCAATAGTCTAGTTGTAGGATAGGTCGTGGCTAATGCAATATTTATCCTTTCATTGAATGTACCCGAAACGTTCTCATCTTCAAAGTTGAAATGGATAAAAATTTATTTTTCATTGGCTATAGCTACATGTAACGTATTTTTAGTTATTCTACATTTACCAATCAGTTTTCGTAAGTAGAATTTGTCTCTTAGACACGTTAAACTTTCATCAATTCTTCTTCCGGTTCGTAGATGGTATATATCCTTTATATGCTACAAAATGGTGTTTTGACTCATGTTTTTGTATAACTGATTGGACAATAACTAATAAAAATCAATCTTAAGTTATTTCAAGTACCCTTTCTATAAATCAACTTTTGAATTATATTATTTGCTATTCATTGTATAGTATTATCAAAAATGTGTATTCTGTCCATAGAAAACTTTACGTTATCTTGAGAAAACAGAGCCAAAATAAGCAATGATAGAACATTCAAGGTGTACTGATGACATGCTAATTATGTATAACAATAAACAGTATTCAATCTATTTGTTAGAACTTTACAACAAGACGTAGTGTAACATAAGGTTTATCATAGAACATAAAGAAGAAGACTCCAGGTTATCTAGTTTTTAATAACAAATGTTAAATTCTTACTTGTAATGATAATCACAAGTAGTTTTTTCTAATCCAAATTATCCCATGGCCTTTATTTGACTAATTCTTCATTCTCCAATGTCATACTTTTATCATTATATACACAGGGTTTTATTTTACTTCAATTTCGCCCACATTAAATAGCAATTTTCTTCTAAAACAACTATTTCTTTGCTAACTTCCATTATAATTACAGTATCATGTGTCAGTTACCGTAAAATCAAGTGACCAGTAGTAATCGAATCGCTTCAATCATTCATAACTACCTTTAGGCCATTTATATTGAACTCAGTCTCATGATATAATAGGAAAACAACTTCCATTTTTACAGAACAAGTAATTGGAATAGTTTTTCACATCAATTTCGATCCCTATTTCTACTATATTCCAAATAAATCTTATATGGTATATACATTTAAAAAAAGTAGTTTCTTTATTCTCCTAATAATATTCACTATGTATCATGATAATGTTAGAAGTAGATCAATTATTTAAAAAAAGTTAGTCATTAGAAAGGAATAAAGTATCAGCAGATGTTACATATTCAATCTTCTATTTATATAAATATTCCTTGTAGTTAAATATGCTTCTTTAATAATTTAACTTAATGGTTTATGACATATAGTATATTTGGCATACTAATGAAAATATTTATCGTTTCCTCAACAAAAACAAAACAAATCTTATTCATTTAAATGTAATGCAGAGGATGGTTTCATTTATGATGGTGATTAGTTAATAAAACATTTCAATAATTACAAACAAATGATAATGTTAGACAAGCTGACATTTCAAACAGAAGGTAATTGAATTCATAAACAACATAGTAACAAACATTGATCATGATAAATTATTATAAAAATCTAATATAAAAATGAACTGTATTGTTTAAAATAGCTATCTAAACAATTAAAGTTATAAAAACACGAAGTTCAGCGAAGGGATCTCTTATCAACGAATTTATTATCAACCTGTACAATCGTATATATATATATATATATATATATATATATATATATATATATATGATTGCACAGCTTGATGATAAATTCGTTTAAAAAAGATCCCTTCGCTGAACTTAGGGTTTGTGATTTTTAATGTTTGAATGGGAATTATTTGTCAATTGAAGTTATATCTTTTAAACATCATATTAGAAGAAGAGATATATGAATGGAATATATAATATGCGCTTCTAGATTTGATGTAATAATTAAAAAAATTTCGATAATTTTGAAAGGATGTAAGTAACTTTTTTCTACTATTACTATTTATTCTAAATGTAATGAAAAAAAATAGTAGATTCAACTGTAGAAATTGATTAGAAATTAAATAATTGAAGGCCATGGGTTTGAATTCCGCGAGCAGGATCGTGGAGGTGCACTGCTGAGGGGTCCCACAATAGGACGAAACGGCCGTCCAGTGCTTCCAGGTCTAACATCAATCGGTTCATGATCTCAATCAAAAACTTGACAATCTCCACAAACCCTAAACTGATAATTATTTTATACTTATTTGAGTCTCAGAGTGAACATTAACTCTGAGATGCAGGTTATTTCAACTGATGAGTGCTAAATAAAACGAAATGAATGTCCTGTATTATCGATTGTCAGTTGTGAAGAAATTTGAATAACTCACTTCTTACTGAATTATGTTCTGATAATATAGAAAAAAGATAATAAACGCTTCGTAATTAAACTATTCAATTCAAATAATAAAACACTTTGAAATTCTTCCATCCTCAACTACAAATATTCTTCATCATTCACTTATCTTTCGATAGGATCTAAACGATTGTACAAGGTAACAGCTTATGAACTGGTCAAGTATGTTCTAGATCAAAATGTAGCAATGATTCTACTGTAGTTATCTATTGTCATACGCAATAAGATTTACTACACAGCCAATAACATAGTGATCATCTAGGAAGATTCAAGTAAACAATACCAAATGAATTCATTGACGTAGATGTTTCATATTTTTATCGAAAAAAAAGAAAATTAAGTACCATTTAGTAGATTTATATTTGGCTATAATAATTTAATCATTCACGCTTATTTATTTATAGAAGTAAACTTCGAAGCTGTTTTGTCACATTACGACTGCCTAATAAGGCATTTTTAATCGAAAAAAAAAATGTTTTAGAAGTCAAATGACTAGTTACTAATCAATACTGCCAGTTATTCTTCAGGCTACTATACGTAGTTGAATTTTACTATATTTCATAATAATAATAAAAAAATCTTTAAGAAGAAACAATTAATTGACATTCAATTCTCAGTGAAATACACTAAGAATTGAATTGTTAAATAAGAAATGATTAACAACCCTATTGAATTATGCTTGTTACGATATGATACAAGGAAATAAATCATCGAAAAAATTAAGCGAAACATTTTATGACAAAATAGATGAGAGAATATATTTTTTATAGAAAAAAATAGAGTATATTTCAAATCAGAATCGAAAGAATACAAATTTCATCTCATCTGTGTTGTAAATCTTATTGTGTATGACAATAGATAACTACACTAGAATCATTGCTACATTTTGATCTAGAACATACTTGACCAGTTCATAAGCTGTTACCTTGTACAATCGTTTAGATCCTATCGAAAGATAAATGAATGATGAAGAATATTTGTAGTTGAGGATGGAAGAATTTCAAAGTGTTTTGTTATTTGAATTGTATAGTTTAATTACGAAGCGTTTATTATCTTTTTTCTATATTACCAGAACATGATTCAGTAAGAAGTGAGTTATTTAAATTTCTCCACAATTGAAAATCAACATTATCCATGACAAACGGAAAGAAACCAAACATCAACCATAAAATCAGTTGCAGCAGCTGTGCGAACCACTAAATAGAAAAAGGTGACCACCTGACCTGAGCATCAACTAACAGTTAAACGTCATGACATAATTTTTCTTATGTCAATCCATGTGAACAACTATGGATGTTATTTAGATTGAGAAAATGTCAAAATAATAGACAGAGCAAAGAAAAAAATGCCAGAGAACTGTTAGAAGCTTGACACTCTGATCATGCAACAGTCAATAGATATATTGGAACCTACTCAATCTATTAACCAATGAGGGAAAAGATAAACAACTCTAAGGTGAGATATAAAAACAGTCAATGTAAACATGCAAACAATGGCCACACACCTGATAGACTAAAAGAAACGAAATTCTAGAACAATAGAATAATCACTTCGATAAACAAATAACTGCCCTTCAATATGTAACACCGTTTCATCAACTGACTACCTCTCCATCTCTTTTACCCAACCGGTGTTGGAAAATAAAACACACAGTATGAAATTAGCAGGGAAGAAAGACATGGGTAAAATAAAATCAGGATAACAAATTAGCAGTTCAATAATGAAAACGTTAATTGATTATACTTAAATAGATTATTGAATCTTAGAAGTACATTACAGAGCTCTGAAATTGTTAAAAGGAGCCGATGATCAGACACAGAACCAATGAGCATCAACAAATCAGTTTAAATTATACAAACGTGTAACAAAGTACACATGACGATGCGTATTACACTAGGGTAAATAAACTCCATTGCTCCCAAATGCCCTGGTACGGCCGAGAGTCCGCTCTCCCCCTCGAAATGCTCTCACATGGCCACGCGTATATAGCCTCTACCAGGGAAGTCCTACTCACTGCCTTCACGTGGCGGGTGTTGTTTACGAAATTGAGAGGACGAAAAGCGAACATCCGGTGCTTTAACCGGATCGCAAATCAATGGTGCATATGGGCCCCAGTATCCTGAGAGAACAAATGGCGTATGAACTAATTGTTGGTCGCCGGCTACCATGGAACTGCATCTCCTCACGATGTTCCACTGCCTTGTGGATCAAACTTTTAGGTCGAAGGCTCCGGGTGTGGCCCGCTATTTATTTATTTTAACACATAGGTATTGGTACAAGGAGGCACCAAATACATATGCGCCACACGAATCTCAATTGATTTGTGTGAGGGCTGTGATACTGCCTGGGTGCCCAAACCAAAGGTGTTATTCTTAGGGGGCCCTGCTTCGGTTTGGACACCCAGGCAGTATCACAGCCCTCACACAAAGCAAATGATATTTGTGTGGCGCATATGTATTTGGTGCCTCCTTGTACCAATACCTATGTGTTAAAATAATAATAAACTCCATTAACAGAAGTATCTATACTTGACTACGTTAATTAAAGTGAATTAATTCAATTCCTTGTAAATACCGAATAACTTAATAAATAACCACTGATAAATATTTAATTTATTGAAATTCCAAAGTCTACACTAGAATATTCCTTCTTTTTAATTCACTTAGTGAATATTTCCAATTAGGTTATGTTTACATTTCTAACAATACGGTAAATTGAAATAAACATTTAAAACTGGTCATCATTTGGCACAGTAACCATCATGAACAATTCTTATCATATGACTTTTAAATGTACAAGTTTTATTATAAACGTTATTATTTAGGATACATTTTCAAAGTATTTCTATGACAGTCTACATTATTGTTAAAATTATTATCACTATTAATATATATATATATATATATATATATATATATATATATATATATATATATATATATATGAAAATGAGTGATTGTTTTCAAATTCTCTAAACTACTAAGTACGATTAGAAATCAGTCAACTGGCTAGAAACTGTTAACATAAAACTTTATAGTTCTAATTAAAATAATCATAGTCGTTTCATCTAAAGGAAATAAAAGAAAATAGTAGAATTGTGAGTAGTAGTTTTGGGAATAATACAACTAGGTATGAAAGTAATTTTAATTCGCATGACAATATCTAATTAGATTATTGATATTAATAGAATTGAACTTGATTGATGTAATCCAAAGAACCTAACTATAAGTTTTTAAGCTTTCAATCATTAATTGTTGTAGGGCTTAAGGTCAAGTATACGAACAAATACTTCGCTTTTAAGCTTCGGCGTTTATTATGATCTCAGAAATTACATATATACAACCACTGCTTATTTTACAAACTCATACTAGCTACAATGAAAGACAAAAGGTATATGAGTGGTCAAGCTATAACCGAATACTTGTCAAATGGACAACTGTAGTCTAACAAAACTAAATACCACATGAGTAAGAATTTAATTGCATTCTAAATTAATTCGTTTACTTGATACTTGGATGTGAACCAAACTACGCGTTTGCACAAACCGAAGTAAGAAGTGAGGGCCTCGAACACGAGACTTAGTGGCTGAAAGTCGGAAGTCTTAGTCACTAAGCAACGGCTTCACGATTTAAATTATATGCTTATTGATGATTGAACAGGAAAAGTTGTCCGGATTTTGTTTATAACACAAATGTTTTTCAAATTTTATTGCTTTCTATTGTGACGAACCAATAATTTCTTGACTTCATTATGATAGGGATAAACTGAATTACAGTAATTTCAATGGAACTATTCTAACAGCTAAGGACTTTTCAGTTTAGAATTAAACTAAAGGCTAAAAATGAACAAAGTACTGGAATATATTCCAGAACAGATATATAACTAGAGATCGATTAACTTGCAATCAAACTACTACTTGCCATAATATCTAAATAACAAGAATCGAAAGGCATAAAATAATAAATTATTTCATTCAGCAAAGGAAACAAATTTATTACATAATTTACTGATTTCACAAACACATAGTACGAAAAAGAAATTGAAGAATATAAAGAGAAGCATACATCACACTAGAATTTTTCAGTCATTACTAAACTATAGCACAAAATTTAATTATGATTAACCTTCTCAGCTATAACACATACAATTAATCAATGATCAAGTAGGTGTAAAAATATACGAGCAAAAGAATGTAACGAATAAAAAAACGAAGTAGAAGAAAAAAAGATACATATTTAAGCCTATCCACAAGTAATTTAATGTAAAGGTAAATAAAGACAGGAAGAAAAGTGATGAAGTCCTCAGACAAATTGGTTCCAGTTGCTTTCCGTATCCATAAATTAGGAAAAAAACACAAAAAGTCACTGTTCTTTAAAAAAACGAACATCAAGTAAAAATATGGATGTTTAGAGAAAAATAAAGAAAAAACTGAATACAACAACGATCATGTGTCTGATCACCTAATGAATTACAACTAATCATCATTACAATCGGAATAACCATAGTAGAAAACAATAAGCATTTTAGACTAATAGTATTACAGTAGGAAAGCTTTTTAAACATCCCGTTAAATCTCTCATATAACAAACATGTGAAATAGACATTTTAAAACTGTTCATAAAAAAAACTCAAGGCACTTTTGGAGAGATGATCAATAGAATGCAGTATATTTTCAGTCAGTATGTGAAACTGACTTATCTTTTTTCGTATACAACTACTTAAACATTTCAATTTACCGTGTGTATAATGGTTATATAATTGAATATAAACAACCATAAGGAATTCTGAATGAGCATACTTCAGTAAATATTGATAGATTGCAAAAAAAAATATTATTTACAACAGAAAACATACCAGAAATATAAAGTAACATTGTAGACTAAATTCACCTATGCAATACTAGATATGTTCTCTTTCATTCAACTTTACTCAAATAAAGAAAGTGTATAATTCAATATCAATTATTGTTTTAATAAATTATAAATATAACTAATTTCACAAGTGGCAGTAATCACCAGGTGCGCCGAAAACATTGCACATACTTTTCACAAAACTGTCCACACACACAGAGAGATAATATAAACCCAATAGTAAATATTACAACAAATCCCAAATTATCAAATATATGACAAATCATTAAGGAAACGAGAGGATAGATAAAATGAAGAAATTATTAATTTCGGTTCTCTTTTTTTTATACTTTTTCCTACCTGACTACAAATTTTCAAAACACTAGTTGAAAGAAAATTGTAAGTGAAATTAACACGATAAAGAAAGAAAGCAACAAACAGAAAAGTTCAAAAACAGAGGAACAGAAAAAAAAACATATAGGTAGAAAAATTCGTATTTATATTGCAGTTTCATATTAATTATTATCATCAGCATTACTACTATCAATTTGATCATGATTGGCTTGTCCATTTAATTCCTTATGTATACCATTGGATAAAACAATGTAACCACTGTCATTCGACGATATTTCATGTTGAGGAACACAATCTGGAATTTTCGATATTACATTAAAGCAATTGTTCGATTGTTCAGATTTGACATCATCAGTTTCTCGTAGACCATCTTTTGGATGGTTATGCAGAGAATTAGTTTTCATATTGGTATAATGATCATCACCAGAATTGTTATGATGATTTACGGCATTTTCTATAGTTCCTGTAGGACTATTGATTAAGCGCTGAAAAAATAGAAAATACAAAGGCAATGTGACAATATGTACACGATCAGGAACAAATATATAGAGGATCAAAAATAAATAGTATAGTGAACTAGCGATGTACCCCGTACAAATAGACTTACTATTAATAACTTTGTGGTGTTACATAATTACAAAATCAGGTGATGTCACGTTCAAATTCAGGAGATCGACATTGATGACGGATTTGAGTTAGTTATCCGGACTGAAGCATTAACAGTTTAGTTTAAGCACTTAATTTCTAACCAATATGCTGCAACCTTAAATATTATAAACGAACTATGATTCAGTTAGTTTAGTGGTAAAAGATGTTCCACCAAAAAGTGTGACGAAAATTCAAATTTCCTATCACTATGGAGCTGGGAAGATTGTTGAATTTCACTGAAATCGTAAGCCTATCTAAGTAAGATCGACACTAAAAAACTGGGTGGCTGTTTTGTCCTAGTATGGGATTTCCAAGTAGGGTGCATCCATTGTTCGACTCAGATGCATAGTACACAAGGCTAGAGTTGGGGCAGAAATGACTGATTGAATTCCTAATAACAGTCGATTATACACTATCAGATTTGAGAGCTCCATCAAAATAAGAAAGAAATTACACGGGAAACGCTGTCTTGTTATCTCCACCTACGTCTGAACAGACAAACGATCACAAAACCGTATATATATATATATATATATATATTAGTAGTGCTAGATGGAGATTTGAACAACGATAAATTAGTTGTGTCTTTATTTGAAACGCTGGGTTCAGTGATTTGGGCATGTACAAGAAATGTTATCATAGAGACTTCCACATAGTGCTTTATTAGGACTCTAAAATAGTTGAAAGCAGAGAGGTAATAGTCAGTTTATAAAACGAAGACGTGGTAGGAAATAAAGATGTACAGGAAAAGAATTTGTCGGTTTATTGAAACTCTAGTTCGAATCTTATAGATAGTGTAATTCATTGGCTTGAGACGTTATCAGACATAGTTCTAATGATTCTTACGCACTCCCCCAATTTTTTTGCCCTTATTTATGTGGTGCATATTAATTTTATTGTCCATTTGTAACATTGAGTCACAAATAAATAAACTAGTAGAGCGGGAAAGCAGCAGGGCCTGACAATAGACCAGCTGAAGCGTTGAAGTCAGACATCGAAGTAACTACAAGCATGCTTCATCTTCTATTCAAGAAGATTTGGCAGGAGGAACAAGTGCCGATGGATTGGAAAGAAGGACACCTCATCAAGATTCCAAAGAAAGGAGATCTGAGCAAGTGTGAAAACTACAGAGGCATTACACTACTGTCAATACCAGGTAAAGTCTTCAATAGAGTTTTACTGAACAGGATGAAAGACGCAGTAGACGCTCAACTTCGAGATCAACAAGCTGGATTCCGTAAGGACCGGTCATGCACAGACCAGATTGCGACACTACGGATCATCGTCGAACAATCAATTGAGTGGAACTCGTCATTGTACATCAACTTCATTGATTATGAGAAGGCATTTGACAGTGTAGATAGGAGGACGTTATGGAAACTTCTTCGACACTACGGAGTTCCTGAGAAGATTGTCAACATTATCCGGAACTCATACGATGGACTACAGTGCAAAGTAGTGCATGGAGGACAGCTGACTCACGCATTCCAAGTAAGGACCGGAGTAAGACAAGGCTGTCTACTCTCTCCCTTCCTGTTTCTTCTGGTGGTCGACTGGATTATGAAGACCTCGACATCTGAGGGAAACTACGGCATACGATGGACAGCTCAGAACCAATTAGACGACTTGGACTTCGCAGATGACCTAGCCCTCCTATCACATACACACGAACAAATGCAGATAAAGACAGTCAGCATAGCAGCAGTCTCTGCATCAGTAGGCCTCAACATACACAAAGGGAAAACCAAGGTCCTCAAACACAACACGGAGAACAGCAATCCAATCACTCTTGATGGCGAAACTCTGGAAGACGTGGAATCCTTCACATACCTGGGAAGCATCGTCGATAAACAAGGAGGTTCAGATGCAGACGTCAAGGCGGCATTCCTTCAACTGAAGAACATATGGAACTCAAAACAACTTTCAACCAATATCAAAGTCAGAATCTTCAATACCAACGTCAAGGCAGTTCTACTGTACGGAGCTGAAACTTGGAAAACTACAACAACCACCATCAAGAAGGTACAGGTATTTATTAATAGCTGTCTACGCATGATACTCAACATCCATTGACCGGATACCATCAGCAACAGCCTTTTGTGGGAGAGAACCAACCAGCTTCCAGCTGAAGAGGAAATTAGGAAAAGACGATGGAAATGGATAGGACATACATTGAGGAAATCATCAAACTGCATTACGAGACAAACGCTAACTTGGAATCCTGAAGGGAAGCGGAAAAGAGGAAGGCCAAAGAACACATTACGTCGGGAAATAGAAGCAGATATGAAAAAGATGAATAAGAACTGGAAAGAGCTTGAAAGGATTGCCCAGGACAGGGTTGGATGGAGAATGCTGGTGAGCGGCCTATGCTCCTTCACGAGGAGTAACAGGCGTAAGTAAGTAAGTAAGAAAATGGAAACACCCTTTAACTATCGAGATCTATTAAATCTAATCTGTCTAACATCTTAATAATAATAATACAACCAGGAAAGTTACCGTGTTCTCGTCTGAACAATTATTATTTGAATAATTATAATTCTGATCATCGTGTGAGTCGGTGTCGTTTAATTTCGTTCTTAACTCAGCTGATAATGATTGTTCTTGTTTCAATGCATTACGTTCCACTTCAACAAGATTACGTAATTTAGCAACTAAGCGTATCAATTCGGATTTGGACATGTTTTGTTCATCAGTATCATCAGTTGTCGCTGATGTTGATAATGGCGAGGACGGTGATGGTGAAATGGATGACGAATTGTTCAACTTCTTTTCTGTACTGATGGATGCTGTCAGAGAATTATCAGTCGAAGTTTCAACCAGATTACAACTATTAAACTCCCTGTTTTTACGAAGCTGATAATGAGGAAAAGGAATAAAACTGATGTAGACTATCAATATTTATCATTCAATAAACAAAGATTTTTTCATCAAAACAATTAAATATAGAAAGTTAGAATTTCAAATTACTAGTTAATTTTTGAATAGCCTGATGAGAAATCTGTTCAACGATTTATTTAATAACTGATTTTTTAGGAATACTTAAAGGTAACAGCTATGATACTGGTTCGATAAAAAATGGTAATGAGACCAGCTACAATTAATTAGATAGTGATATTCAAGAACTGTGTTCATTATGAACTACACATACTGAAGTCTGCTTACCAGTGCTCACTAGTGTATTTTAACTTAACAAAGTGATCTACCGATATAAAGGAAAACAAATGTTGAGATTTACCAAAGAAAGTTATGGACGACCTTCGAAAAACGCTAGAGTGACTTTGAGACAACTCACCTACTTACCAGTGTCAAAAGAGAGTTGTAAGGTAATATGAGGAATTACGAGTAGAATTTAGATTTACAATTTAAGATTATACGTTAACGTAAAGGTTTTCATCAAGAACATTGGCTATAATGCCAAAATGCTACTTAACTTTGTGGATGAATGAATTTTGCGTCCAAATCCAAGACATGCTATCTTTAAACTCACCGGCTCGTCGACAACTTACAGTCTTGCCGGCTAAACTAATCAACATGAGTAATTATATAAAAACCTTCTTCTTTGATGGACATGAAACTTTTTAATAGCCATTATGATTACTGACAAAGTAGGTTACAATAATAACAAAAGTATTGAAAGCAACTTAAAAGACAATTATGGTAAATTGTTATTGGATATATTTAGACACTTCAGTGAGAAACGATTTATCGGAAGACTGATGGCCAGTTATTTGTGATGACTGAATACCCTAATTATGTGGAATGAGCAACCATCAAAAGTATTGAAAAGACCACACATTTTAGGAAATACAATTATCGCATGGATAGTTAACACTTTCTACAGAATATGTGATTGTTTTTCTTTCTTTTAGAAAAAACAACTGTTGTCGTAAAAATAACAACCGACTTTGTAGTAATAACACTAACCTCTTCGATAGTCGTTGTCAAAGTATTACGATCTTCTATTAATTCATTTAAAGCAGCTTCAAGTTTAATTGATTTCGTTTTTAACTGGAACGTAAAGAAGAAGAATAGTTAATTTATAAAATTGTGTAACAATCATAATTCAGTATTCGCTTTCCCTTAGACTGTAACACGTTTTCTCCAGAAAATCCACGAATCAATCAAATTAAACTGAGAAAATCCTATACGAGATATCTTGAAGGTTATTCAATAAATATCAGCTTTAACGAATCTATACAACGCCAATACTTAACCACTAAAACCACTGGCCCAGAGTCCAATGATACAATTTTCGCTTCAATTAAATTGTGATTATATAACAGACCACTAGTAACAACTATTTCACCTTCAATATGCATAAGTTAAGAGTTTTAAGTGGAACTCTGAAGGTCTTGAGGTTAATAGCTAGTGGAGTTGTGGTGCATGATGCAGAGTTTACAACTAGAATTCAACAGATATTTAATGCTACCTGGTATTTAGTGATACATAAGCGGAGATAACAAGTGACGAATATAAACTACAAACAAAGCGAGTTTCTGCAAAACCCCATTAAATAAATTAATGCTATACGAGAAAAAATCTTGCTGATTAAAGTTTATGCATTCTCGCTATAAAGGATCGTGCGATTAATCAAACAACCAAATAATGTTATCATAAATAAAGACACATTATTTCGAAATAAACAACACTTGTAAAACGAAACTATTGGATGGTCACTATAATCTTTGATCAAATGTATATGTACTAAAACCTTTAAAACTAAACGCTCACTTAATTAATCAACTCATGTATCCACTTGAAAAGAACAATGTTGTTTTATTATGAAGCATATTCCAACAGCCTTTAAAATATGAACTAAATATACAAGGCTTTGAACTGCTAGCAGACCACCGATCTTAGTTCTGTTTAGTTTGAGCAACAGGAGAATATAACAATTCCTGAGATGAACTCACAACACACACATTTGAGTACTTGGAATTGAATCAGGCGCTAAGCATGAGGGCTAACGATGATTCTCAGTTAACTAACTCATTTAAATGCTGAATTAATGGCTGAAAGTCGAAGGCCTTCATCATTGAGTCATCGCTCTATCGACACATAAACACTTTAGTTTACAGTCAAATATTAGATTTTATATTTGAGAAATGAATTACATTTCATTGACATATCACACATATTTAATTGGAATCATTGATCGATCAATGCTAGACCAACATCGAAAACCTGGAAGCACTAGACAGCCAGTTTGTCCTAGTATAAAACTCCTCAGAAGTGTGCATCCACGATCCCGCACGTGGAACTCGAACCCAGGACCTCCTATCTCGTGCGCGAACACTTAACCTCTGGATCACAAAGCCCGCATCCAACGATATTAATGTCTAACGATTACCAATTCACAATATCACATATTACAAAAATATAAAGAATAAGGAGTGGAAGCAATAGAGCAATCGGACACAAAAAAATGTACAACAGTTTACAACATATTATTGTCACATAATGAATAGAAAGCGATTTCCCAGAAGTAGACAATTTTAGACAATTGTCTACAGATACATTCAAAAAATGTTCGTTTACCAATTCATTTTCAATATTTGCAGCATCCAATGCTTTGTGCCAACGTGCTTCTTCTTCATTCACGGACGTTTGTAATTTAGATAGCATTGATTCAGTGGCATCCAATGCTGACTTGTAATGATCAACTTGATTTTGTAATGATTTGTATTCACTAGGCTTAATAATAAATTGATCCGATTCTGTTTGGTTTGTATGATCATTCATTTTAACAATGGTTTCATAATTAATGCTGCTTGACTTGCCATCATCGATTTGAGGATCATTACTGAAGAAAAAAACAGTGAGATTGATTCGCGAAAAATATAACTAGAAATACAAGTACATAGCAGAAAGTGTAAGAAATGAGCCCCCTCGCCTCAGAACAATCAGATTCTGTCTAATAAAAGTGATTTGAAACCGATACCCATAGAAATTTACATTGATTACATTTGGGATATTTTGTAACAGAATAGTTCGATTTCGGTGTGAGTTGTGAATGTGCACTGAAAAGTCTCATACTAGGACTGTCCAGTGTCTACAGGTTTTTAATGGTGGTCTAACATTGATCGGTTTATTCGCGTGAAACTTGACAATCCCCACAAGCTTATACTGATAGTTAATTTATATTCGATATTTCTAGAGAATACAAACTAGCTACAAGAATAATGTTTGTCAAACAATTCCACATATCGAATGAATACGTTGGAAGGTACAATGCTCAATAAAACTATATATTGTGGATACAAAAACAGTTCGATTAAAAACTCATTCATATAATTATTTACACTCATAATTGGTCCCATGATGAAATACATGGATTTGCCAACAACTAATTTTTAAGAAATTCACGACTGTATATACGAACATTTTCCTTTAAATCAGCACTGTGTAATAAGAAACTATGATGATTGTCATGAAGTGTTTTACGCTCAAAAGCAGATCCGCTATCACTTACATTTTAGCTATTAGACTATTAGCTGACTTCACACAAAAGAGTATATGATTAGACCTGACACGATATTATGTTATACGATATATATACGAAAGATGCCACATTTTCTAGAGAACTTTATTCCTTAAAACTTAAAATTAATTCAAAATATATACATCTATCAAATGATGAAACGAAGATAAATGTAGTTTTTTTCGTTTTGAAGCACATTTCTATAACTAGTTTACAAGGGAGTCTTTTTAATATTTTAGTACAAATCGATAATATCAGTGAAAGTGCGCTAATGTAAAGAAAGATATTTAATATACATGTATAAATGATACAATATATGTATGCTTTATATATTTATTAGTTCTATTCCATTTTTTTCAACAGCACCATCTCAACTTGGATTTCAATTAAGAATATTAGACGATTACACTATCAGAAGCAAATATTTGACAAGAAATATAACTCAGAGAAAAAATGCTTTCAATGAGATAGACTGAAAAGAAGTATGCTGAATATTAATTTTAAGAAATTTGATGACGGTTATGTAGTACTGCAATGAATAATATGGTTAGATACCAAGAGCCCATTCCGTACATGAAATTTGATTTTATTAGGGATTAATACGGTTCTATAGAACGCAAATAGACTGTTAATTAATGGAAAGTAGTGATCATACTACTATTAAACCTCAATCAATGAGTCTCACTCAGCATAGAACCTGGTTAATATAAATGTTACTCCAATAAGCAATATTATATTAGCACAATGAGATGAAATTAACAAAATAAATCGTAAAAGAGTTGAAATAATGTAGTGGAGACGATAATGAGAATATATACTGAAAAAGCAAAAACGAATGCTTGGAATTATGATCCAGAGCAAGATAAAAAGTAGATAGACCTTTTTCCGCCTTGAGCGAATCTGATAATATGTATCGATTTATTGACCGAGGTTATTGCACGGACCACAATCAGGTAGTGCACATCTACCAAAAGATGATGACTATTGACACGTCGTGGTTTAGCAACCACCAGCTTTTTTATAACCTATTCTTCACATTAAATAACAACCCCGACCCCACCCGTGGTTGAGCACATGTAACACATGTCTTGATCACCACCATAGTTGAAGGTGAGTTTGATTGTGCGGCTGAATGATAATCAAAATGCTTTAACATAGGCAAAAAGTGCTTTGATCAAGCAATTGATGGAACATTAACTAATGTCAATCTGCGGCAAAAAAAACCGTCACGAAGTTAGACAATTTTCTACAAAAACCTATTGTAAACAAGAGGCGAATGTGCTAAAAAATTTCAACAAAACACGGATATCAAAAAACAAAATAATTTTAAGTTTATTAAAATAGACATTGTTGAAAAGCCAATGAGATGTATGTAATTACGTTTTTCATTCAAAATACAAGAAACAATAATGCCTCAATATTAAGTTAAAAGCAATCAAAATAAACCAGAAACTCAAGTAAATTAATTGCGGGGAACCGTCTGCTAGGGTTTTAGCACTCAGCCACTACTAAACGGTACATCTTAGATTATCTCAGGCTACTATGATCAAGTTAGATGGAAAGAGTATCTTGGAACTAGCAGAACATCCTACATTTGCTGCGTATTTTTTTAACATTTCTCATCTTAAATATATTAATCATAATAATACTGTCAGTTAATTATTATTTCAACATAATAATCAACACTCCAATGAGAAGGTGAAGTTTGTGTTGATGTCGTTTGGAAGAACGATGAAAGCTCCACGACCAAATCATCCAGCTCAAAGAAAAAATTCCTATAAAAAACTCCAATGTGAAAAAATATATCAGTTTGTAGAACTTAACTTTAAAGGGACTAAGATAGAACATTCATAACATAGGTAATAAAAATGCGGTACAATTAGTACGGTAACTAATGTTCAGATAGCGTAGATAATAATTTCTCTACGGTTGATATACAAAAGACAGACAAATCAAAGCATAACAAGAAGTGATGAATCTTGAAAAGATGACTGTTTTGAAATATAATTTACATTCAGGGTTTAAATCCCGAATCGATCTTAAATAAACTACAATCGAAAACTTAAAAGCAGTGGACGGTTGTCGCATACTAGTATGCAACTCCGTTCAAGATCCTCCACGTGGTAATAGAACAGTATTAACGTCTAACTCCAAAAAATGCACATTATTGCACAACTGCCATCCATTAGCTGAGTTGCATGATTGTTTCACACTTGAACTCCACTGGTCATTAACAACATAACATTCGATGCCAAAAAAAGTAAATCTGTAATCAAATTTTAACTAAAGAACCGGGTGAGGTAAAGATTTCACTCTCGCTGTTAATTAGTACAAAATAGTTACAGTAGTTTTGTGGGCGAAAAAACATAGGTTTTTTACACAAAGTCAAGAGATAAGCATACTAAAATGCGGTGGAAATGTGAGTACAAACCATAGAGAGAATGATTATTGATTATATCACTTTGATATTAATTTATTTTCATCTTTTATGCATATTTATTGTGAACACGTTTACATATGCATGATGGTACCAGTATTTATATAGACTAGTAAACTAATTTATAACATGTAAAAATTTGAATACACCTTTTTATCGAACATAGAACTATAGATTATACAAATCACAATATACAATTCATATTAAAACTAGTTGACACTTATGGAGAATAAAGAACTAAATACAAATCTATTGGGATAATTCATTAGGAAAAATATCTTTGTAGAATTTGATTTTCTACCCAAATCCAAATGCAAAAAATAAGTAATACATTAAACTAAGAGTGAAGTAAATTGATTTAATCTATTCGTGTAAATAACTCGTTTACAATTAACTATCATCCGAAATACCAATTCATTCATAATAAACCTCATACTTGATATGATATTAATTTTATGTTCTACACTTGTTATCTGTCAATTCTTTTTCTTTTAGTTAACTCTCGATGTATTATAAAGAAATATGTAACAACATAACTCAAACGGACGGTATAATTAATAGATTAATTATACTTTATATATATACTGTAAAATTAAAAATATGATTACTTCTGAATATCATCGACAGTTTGCGTAAATTTATCTTCATTAGTTCTTTGAATTACTGTAACTTTTTCAACAGTACGTAAATGTTCTAGTTCACTTTCATGTAGTTTAAGTAATTTATTTAATTCATTATTTTCATTGGTAAACTGTTCTAATTTAGTTTCTAATGTATTTATCATATTGATATGTGATTTTTCCTTTGTTTCATGGTTGTATAATAATGATGTTAACTGATTCTTCATATCATCTACAACAATTTGATGTTGATCATTTATTTGACGGAGACGATCATCATATTCACTTATTTGTCTACGAAGTACGTTACATTGTGATTGAGATGCAGACAATTCGGACAGAACACTCTGTTAAAAGCAAGCATAATAATAATGATCAATCAGCGTACATAAATGGAAATACAATTATAAACGCAGAAGATAAGAATAACTTAGTTGCAAAGAGAAGTCTCATGATAACCTAGGGAATCGTATACAGTAAATACCATTATATCTCGTCAATTCTTTGTGTTATTGTTGGTACGAGAAATACAGATAAGATCTGGATTTGTTTCAAGTTAGATCACTTTATTACGTCATACTCTTAAGTTTCGTGAGTGAGCTGAAAACATGTGCATATTTGAGGCAGTTATATCACAAAACCTATCGTTTAGTCCAGAAGTATTAGTGAAAGTTTTATATATGATTTAAACACAATATCATACAGTTCGCATAGAGAGAGAACACGTTTAGTTTATACCACAAACGATTAATGAGTATTACATAGACCAGTTAAAAAAAAATCCTTTATATCAATTATATGATCATCTGACTAATAGGTTTAAACCATTGTTCTCTGAATTCTTGATCTGATAGTGTAAATGGGTGACTATACACGCATGAAGAGAAATTATACTTAGTTTGGTGATTAGCCTAATCATGTGGAACGAAGGTGAGTGGTAGGCAAGAACATAAAAATATATGTTGGTATGACTCTCATGGATCAGTATAAGACTATGAATAAGTGATACATTACCATTTTGTAACAAGACTTAAAAGTAGTTCGTGAAGACAAAATTCAAAACGAACAAACGGAAAAATCGAAACTTGTTACTTTCTAAAATAGTATTTACTTTACATGCATTGATTTATTGAAATACAGAAAAACGATGTAAAGTTTAGAAATATACAACCAAACACCAAATAATAATTGTTAATAGTTCAGTGCTATATTGTGAAAATCACATTTCTGACAAAACAATTGTAAATAACTTTCGACCTTAGAACACAATTCTTCCGAGGTGTGTAAAATTCAATCCAAAATATTTTGAAAGCACTCACAGACACAGAACGTTAGTATACGAAGTCAAAAAACAACGAAATCATACATTTAAAAAAATAAAGTTGTAGCTTCCATATTTCATAGATGTTGGTAAAATGTAAATGTGTCTATCAGGAAATATAAGTTCAAATATAGTATATAAACAAACTATTCTTGAATGTAGTGCATTCGTGTCCTAAATGCGTGATTTGGAAATCGATTGTTAAACTATATACAAATATGTGAGAAACTGTCAGTTATTTGAAGCGTAATCTTGTAAGTCATTTTGACCAGGAATAACACGTTGATGTTTGAAGTGAAAGATACTGGATTGGAGTCTCAACGTGAATATAAATATATGGAAGCAGGTTCACCTAACTAGCGAGTCCCAAGTAGGGAGAAACTAGCGTCTAGGATTTGATTGTTAACCACAAATCATATATTTCATACGATAATATTAAGCATAATGGTAAAGTGTAGTTAAATGCAACACACATGTTCATTCAATGAACTGTGGATCAATCCTATTCGGGTTAATGAAACTGCTGCAGAACTTCAATCTGAACGATTGATAAATTCAACTGAAAGACCAGTG
The DNA here is from genome assembly GCA_946903255.1 of Schistosoma spindalis. Classification (NCBI taxonomy): domain Eukaryota; kingdom Metazoa; phylum Platyhelminthes; class Trematoda; order Strigeidida; family Schistosomatidae; genus Schistosoma; species Schistosoma spindalis. The sequence goes on from OX336420.1 coordinate 16,511,381, forward strand.
ATTAGACAATGGTGATTTCTTCTATTTTACAGTTTATCTTCATTGAATAAATGCAATACATCATATTTCAGTCTTTCCATATTTTTTGATCAGAACAAGTGAAATGGACTTATAAAAACAATAAATGATAGACAGATCGTTCTGCGAGACCAACTATCATACTTTAATCATAAAACGTCTACGATCACATATAATTAGGCGAATAGTAATGATAATATATATAATTACAGTAATGATCAGCGAAACTTACGGAATGTTTATTGCTCAATTCTTCGAATTTGCGTGTTAGAATGTCTTTTTCTCCTCGAAGTACAGAGTTTCCATTTTCCAGTGCCTGAAGTTCGAAAACAGTGAATATAATACTTTTTAGTTTCAAAGGTAACCTTATATATACATTCGGTAAATAGAGAAACGAGGGTTTTGATAAAACTTGATTTACCTAATAAGATTTCGCTGTTGATTCTCTCTAATTAACTATTTGTCAAATGAATTTACAAAGTAATTATCAGATGAGACATTTATTTAAGTTTAGTTGAATGAAAATTCCAACATACTCATGGCTTGTTGTTCCATAAGTGGAGCAAAATATATATTGCGATATATGTTTAATACCATCCAGCTGAGATATCTTTAAAGCGACATTTTTCAATACACAATAATATCTGCTGTTAAACCTTGAGATGTCTTCAACATGTTTAAACCAATAATTACGACTCATTAATACCCAGTGACTTATTCTTTAACTCCACAAAACGATGACTAAAATGTTCACAAAGTGATTAAAAACCTATCCTGTTCGAAAGAATGGATATTATCTAACTATCTACACAGCGTATATATAGATATAGAAATCATGAACTCACTTCACATTTGCTCCTGAAAGATGAGATATCTAGTCGGAGTACTTCTAGTTCCTCCAAACGCTGTGTGAGTTTGTGTTCGGCCTCCTACAACAAGTAAGATTAGATCAGGTTAAAAATATCCATGTCCTTGAGTGTGATTATATGGTGAAATACATGTATTACCGCCTCATTAAATAAATTTCTAGATCGCGCCAGCAAATTAACATAATATAATAAAATCACCAAATATTTATCACACAGGAATACATATGTATATCTTGTGTTACACCTATTAACTGAGTAGCGGAACCATGAAAGCTGAAATCAAATTACATATACAGCTACTGACAATACTCAAAAAAGGAATGGTGTAAATATGTATTCAGTACATTTTTCAGATGAAAATTTTGTAGGTCAATGAGCCCATAAAATGTGACAGAACCAAAATTAAGGTAAAATATCAGTCACTTAAATCTTCATTATATAAGCAGTTGACTTTTTTCCCATCCCTTTATAAACTATATTACTTTAAAAGATTCCAAACTTATCAAATGGTAATGTCATCATCAATAAAAAATAGATGTAGGATAAACTTATGTATGATATTATTTGATTTTTTTTCAAGATGAAAGTCCTTATTTTAAGCTCCATATATGTCGACCTATGAGTCGTTGTTACTAGAAATTAGAATGTTTAGTTATCATTATTACTAATGTTAATTCATGGATGGTATAATACTTGATATGTGTACAAATGAATTATTGTATCCATATGAAACTCTTCATGTCAATGCAAAATGTATAATATCTATCTTATTTAAAACCATACGATAACGAAGCTATAATTACCTTTGAACTTTTAGTCTCTATGATAATAATCGAGAAAATGGTACTAATATTCGATATGTTACAAAGATCAGTGGAACAAACAATAAAGTAGAGTAGCCTACATACGATTTTTTTAAAGAATTGGAATATATAAACAAGAAACATTTTACCATCAATAATCATTCGATAATAATAAATACAAGTTAGGTCATAAAGTCTACAAATCTATAGCTACATGCAATAATGTCATACGAAATAATTAAGTTGATTTTAATTGACTATCGAATTAGATCATAATGAGCATTAAACATATAGACATATGATAAATTTGAAATTTCCACGGTAGACAAGCATTAGATAGATTGTATTAGTTACATATTCACGTCAAACAATATTAGCTTAGAAGGTAAGCGGACTTTTGATCAATTATTAAGTAGTAGTATTCATATATTTTAGATGAGTCAACAATATTTGATGTAAATGAATACATGAAACTTTCATATTTAAAAATGTCCTTGACCTATAATAACGTGCATTAAAAGTATAATAACCACGCATAATTACGTAGATAAATATATGATAAATTCCTATTGACTACTAAACTATGATAATAATGATTAAGATGATTTGGCACTGGATAATATAAACGTAATTGAAACAAAACTAAGTGTCAAGACCAAGAAAGCCTGAAACATTGATTCAGTCTATAATACACTGACACTCAGCATCTAATCAAATTTTTACTTTATTTATTACAAAAAATTATTGAACAGTTTTAACGAACACGAATATAGATGCATGGTTATTAATAGTGATTTATCGAAACAACAAGAATTACAATAATGCCATACACATAATTTGACAAACCTCAGATTTTCGATGATGAATTTCAGCTTTCTGTAATACATCTTTTAATTCTTTTTCTAAACGACTATTCTCAGACTCTAGACTGTATAATTTCTCCGATTGTGTATCTAAAGTTTGTTGTAATAATTTAGTTTCATCAGCAGCTTTAGATTTTGAATCGGATAATTTCTTATTGGCCGTATCCAAACGACTTTTCAAATTCTATTAAAATTAGTGAATTAATTGTAGAGTCAGAGAATTAGTTAATAAATAGATTTATTAACAAAATTTTGAAATTGCTAACCCAAAATAATATGATGGCCAAATAGAAAATAATAACATCTCAAATATTCTGAACAATTGTCTGTGCATGTGAAAACAGTTTTGTGGAGAGTTAAGAAAAATTAATAAGATAAAAGGGGGAAAGACGAAATTACCACATTTGATCTCTTGTATAAGTTTAATTCAATTTGAAGTTTTAGTAAAATCTAGCCAGTGGTTTTGTTTCGCCAGATGCTTTTAACAAGGTGTAAAGGTTGATACTAGAAACATATTAAAGATATTTGTCAATCAAGTGGACTAATAACTGCTGTTGAAAACAAAACTATGTAGTACAATTTTTATGAGAATACAGTCATGGTGAATTTAAATCACACTTAACGGTCAAACCTTAATTGACAACAGAATGAGTGAAACAAAAACTAATTTCTTTCGATTACCTACGTCAGTTTATCATGTTATTTTTCGCGTGAATCTTTTTGTACATAAGCATGTTATTTTATTTCACAAGAAACATTCTACTGGCTAGTTTTCTTGCTTTCAATTCTAAATCATTCGACGGTTTACGTCAATAACTCGATTTCATGAGCACCCATCACTTGACAACTTTGTATCATTCTATGCCTTCTATCGACCACATTTCCTTTAAATTTTAACAATGGACAACTCTTTCATCAAACCATTTAACCCAAGTTTATAATACAAACAAAATTTGCTACAAGCGTGAAGTCTGATGCAATATCTACACACTAATATAAGTTATAATGAACCAAAATTAAATTACTCGAAAATGGTTAATATTAACAGACTACATTACACAGAAGAGTGTCGACTTACTTCACTACGTTGTTGATAGATAACCACTTCTTTAACTAAACGGGCGATTTCATTTTGAAGAGTCGACAGTAGAATTGCATCTGAATCGGTCGTTTGTTGAGGATGCGAGGACTTAATATCCGGTGATTCACTAACAATTCGGAAAATAGGGAATATATTTACGGACGGAGCCTGACGTAGAAATATTGAGATCTGATTAATATTCATTATGTTTAAACAAAGTATTAGAGTTTCGAAATGTTTTCCTATTCATATGTATTTAAACAAAAGGTCTTCAATAGAACGTTCAAATAGAAACTAACAGTACATTTTTTATATTTGGTAACTTTAACCTTAAAACAGTAGATGCTTCACTCTTAGCGAGTAAAAATCTTTGTTTCAAATATTAATCACTCATTTGAAACTTATGTGATTACAGAAAGCCAAATGGGTTTAAAACCTTTAACAGAAATAAAAAACAAGTGACTAACTTAACAACACTTTTGGATCGTCTCTTTTACAAACTGCTGAGTTACTGTGATATACATTCTTAATTTAAATATGTGTTGACGGAGTAACTAAGTCTATGAATCTTGAAATGTACTGATGGGTTTTGCAAAAAGCCAACAATATATCATGACGTTAAATAGTGGAAATATCATAGCGGTTAGGATATTTTTTATTTCTTTCTTTTGAGAAACGATGGGAAATTACATCAAGACCGATGCAACATTCAACAAACTATGAGTTGGGGGCCCCCAAATGCCCTGGTATGGCCGAGAGTGGGGAGAGTCCGCTCTCCCTCTCGAAATGCTCTCACATGGCCATGCGTATATAGCCTCTGCCAGGGAAGTCCTACTCACTGCCTTCTCGTGGCGGGGGTGTTGTTTACAAAAATGAGAGGACGAAAAGCGAATTTCCGGCGCTTTAACCGGACCCCAAACCAATGGTGCACATGGGCTCCAGTATCCTGCGGGGACAAATGGCGTATGAACCAATCGTTGGTCACCGGCTACCATGGGACTGCATCTCCTCACGATGCTCCACTGCCTTGTGGATCAGACGTTCAGGTCAAAGGCTCGGGGTGTGGCCCCCTAAGAAAACCACCTGCTTCGGTTTGGGCACCCGGGCAGTATCACAGCCCTCACACAAATCAATTGAGATTTGTGTGGCGCATATGTATTTGGTGCCTCCCTGTACCTATACTTATGTGTTAAAATAAATAAAATAATAAATAATGAGTTGGGGGAATGGTTGAAACGGTTTACAGTTGAAAATGAATGCGAAATAAGCATTGGTAAGATATAGTTTTATATATATTTAATAGCTATATACGTGTTAAATTTGAATTTGTTGTAATAATTTATTTGGTGCCGATAATTATTTATTTGTAGGTAAACATATAGTAAAAGTAATTTTATTATTATCATGATGATTATTAGTGACAGAGTAGTAACATATAACTTACATTGGATCAGTCATAGTTTCAGCATCAGTCATGGGCTTTTGGACAGGTACACGATTAAGAGCTAGAGTTTTCAGTATTTTTACTTCATCCCTTAAATGGACAACTTCAGTACGCAAAACCTTAAATGAATAAACACAATAATAATGATATAATCTGCAAAGCATTTTCAACTAAAAGCGTATATCAGTTTAGTTAAATATGAATTACTACTAGATACGTGAAATGTACTCTCCCTTAATTTTTTCTTAAACATAATCTTAGTAACAGTTAAAGAAATTATTTTCAATAGACGTCAAGTGTACAACAGCTGGTTATAATAATAAACAATGAAACTGTATTAGTGGAAATGAATCACAAGTGATTCTTTGAATTTGATAACTGTATCCTATGCCTATCTGAGTGAATGTGAATTATAGCTAATGAAAGATTATACATTGGAAGAAATGATGCAAATAATTATAAAAACTGAAATCTGAAGTATTTTTGAAGATTAACATTAATTAAAAATTGCCTCTGTATGTGAACTCTATTCAAACAAAATAATTGACCTTTCAAATTTTTTTATTTCTATATTAACTTGAGTTTTTTTAACTTATTTGTGGTCCGTCTGTATTGTTGAGTAGCAGTACGGTTACGCTCCCTTATGTAAAGTCAGTCAGTCATGTGCAACACAAAAACTGGTACAAATGTGCATAGGTTTAAGTCTCCATACCACATTGGTACGAGGAAAAATTATCAAACCCTGGTCACTAGTACAAGTGTTTTCATGTAAAATGCTTATACTAATGACTGGAAGTTTATATCTACTGCTATTAGGCAACAGGTGTGTTTCTACAAAAATTATAGAATGTTAACATACACTCGGTGAATACAAGGAATTCACATTTAAAAAACATTGATTACAAATCAGTGGTGTATACGGGTTTCTGAACTTCAAAATAAAATAGAAATCAACTTCAAAAGGGCAATACGTGAAAGAAACCAACGTAGGAATACATTTCCCACAGGTACCGTTATTTTATGGAAGAAACCTTCCAGTCGATAATCAACAATATTTCATCTGATTGTAAGAGCGGTTGCTGAATTTCAAGAAATTAGTGCATTATAACAACTAGATTATAAGGGTTTACTATTCCTGTTGTCACTATATATATATATATATATATATATATATATATATATATATATATATATATATATATATGGTAGTACTTTTATTACCTGACATTCAGCTTCTTTCGCTTGCAGTTGGGCTGTCATATGCTGTGATATAAGTTCACTTGTTGTGGGCAGATTATTCGTACTTTTAGGAGACACAGACGATATTTTCTGTATAAATAAAAAACCAACAAAGAATATAACATCGTATCACTAAATGTAGTATAACAGGATACTAGAAACCATTCTACATGAATTAAAACACGATATAATAAATGAAACAAAACATGAATTGATGCTTTGAACCTATTTCACATCCTCCTATATTTTTTAAAACATTTGTACATTAAAGTGCTTCAGAATAGATTCACTTATAAATGAGATCAACTAAATTAATTCCCGTCATTTTGAAGAAATAATTAATTGTAATCGAATAGAACTTTACCATCCGACCGAAAATTATTGTTTGAAAAGTTTCAGAAAATTATATTAGTAAGAAAGAGGATACTTCTTACCTAGCTGTATTAAGTTTAAAATTCTTAACAAATATATTCTAAGATGGGTTTAAACGAATGGTTTGACTAACTTGTTTACTCATCTCATCACATGAAAAAGGGATTTCAGAGGGACGTGAAGTATGGGTTTCGCTATTCAGAATCAATGATCGGATGGCTGTTACTGTTTCAGCACCAAGATTTTTGTACAACAACTCTTCATAAGGTGTTGAAGTATGTGAATTCACGGTACCCAACTTTGTAATTTCATTATGTTCAGTTTTCATGGGTTGAGTTTGAGCAGGAGCTTTTGACCGCTTAGTAGGACATGATTGGTCTGTGTTTAATTCCACATTCATAGACTAATAAGTCAAAAAATATTAAACAAATAAATACGTGACTATGCATTTGCATACGACACAACATTATTAAATTCATTAAAAATCTGATATTAGGGGCATCTATTACAAGCAGCTCTTGTGTAAAATGAAATCAAGCGAAATTTAACCTGTGAAACGGGCAGTTGTAAAGTACTTATATGTTTGGTTGGCTACACCAAATAAACTTGTATATAAATGGGCTCATACAAAAAAGAATTAAATATCTGAATCGAATATTAAGCGATCCGATTGCCATATTCAAAAACTAAGATGAAATTTAACCAGCTTACGCATTTGTTGAGTGGTAAAAACTTCAATAAATCACGAGGAGTTGAAACAATTCCTAACCACTATACTACGTAGATGCGCACCAAAGATTATGTTATTATTCACTTTCACAATATCTAATGTAATATCTTCTTAATATTTTGTACTCTTGACTAATTGTATTGTAGCAAACTGTTGTAACATGTACATATCTGTACAACAATCTAAGTTGATATCTTTCTGTTTTGTTTCCGACTTCTTGAGTAAATAGTCTTGAAATGAGAAATAGAATTAGACGTTACTGAACAGTTACCAGTTTTAGCGACTCAATAATATAGCTCGATAAGTGTATTCAACTATTCAAAGAGGATAGTATTAAATCTCTTTATTTGGCCTGGCATTCTACTGTCTAGTACTTTGTTTTGCTCAACTGACTTCCAAATCAAAACACGGCTCGAACAGGAAAATCAATATATTTCAAATAAAACACCAAACATCAAAATATCAGTGAATATAAATCAACTTTACAGTATTGTAGAGTGTTTACAGCCAATCTATCTTCGCTGATTAGTTGAAAATACTGTCTGAAGCGTAGTTTGATCAAGCACCTGTTCTACCAACAGGTAGACACTATATAATTTATTGAACTTTTATAGTTTGATAACGAATTATCAATAATGTTTACTTGTATTAGTAAATACCTGAATTTCGGTGTAGCACAATTCCGGGTGTTATATTGGACGAAACCCAGTAATAACCTAGTAATTTTCAGGCTTATCATATGAATACTAAGTAAACAGAATCCTATTATACTTCCTAATGATATACGATTTAATTCACATAATCTACTCTTGAAGCTACTTCAATTCTTTAAAAAAATCTTTTTACTTTGAAATAATTTTATAGCATGGCTACCCTTTTCTATAAGCACTTATAATATGATTAGCTTTCAACATTTAGAAACTGACTTTTTTGTTTTCCTACTGATAATGAACTGTATCGTTCAAAATTGTATGTTAAGATGGAACAAGTGACAAATATCGATTTCATTTAATTTAGAAATGTTTTCAAACTATATCTATAAAACAATTAAGCTGTGAACACGGATTTCCTGCAGATAAGTCAACCTACTTGAGTGTTATACCTAATAATGTGGAAATTAACACAATAAAACTAGTTTGATAGATAAATGACAAAGAGGTTTCATATATGAAACGGTGAAATGGATCAAATGTGCAATAATCCATTAAAACCAATTAATGGGACTACAAATACGGGTTGTGCTTTTTAATGTGATCTATTTTCACACAACAATAAGACTAGGAAAACGAAAATACAAATTACTGTATTAACATACTGATGACGACAATGATCATACGGGTACTCAACTTTCATGGATATTATAAATAACATTTAAGTTAACTTTTTTCAATAAGTTATTATGTTAGGATATTTACAACTTGAATTAGCATAAACAGGACTCAGTGTTTCATAAAGTGAACGCAGTGTAATTTACTGAAATAGACAGATATTGGATATGTGTAGTATCCAGTTGAGAAAACTAGCTTTCACAGAAGGCAAAAACTATTTGGCGACGAAATTATGTGTTTGGATAAAACCATATGGAGAAACAGTTTTGAGATCTATTTCAATAGAATATCTTTTCGCATGGTACATAGGTACAACATTAAAAGCATGAAGCACGTTGGTAAACTAACGAACCATGTGACCATTTATATACTAGGCTTTGTAATTTTTATCATAAAGGTGAACAATGCTAACAGACTACCTACCCTAAATATGGGACAAGTTTACACTCAACATATTTGTTTTAAGGTTCCGTGAATATTGACGTATATGAGTGTCTTGAGAACAGTTACTTTGAGGACTTCTATCAAATATTAACAATTCAGTAATCATTTTAGTGTAAGACGTATCAATTGACTGAATAATTGTTTGAAACTACGAAGTATGTGTAAAAGGAAATAAAAAAGCTTATCAAAGTAACAAACCTTATTTTCTACAATGAAGGAGCTAGGTTTATTGCTAGCGGATAACTCTTGTTGCTTATTGTTTGCTTGCTTATTTTGGATCGGTGATTCAGCAAAAGAAATGGGTGAGTGATTTTCCGAAACTGATTGATCTCCTGGAACAAAGCAAAAAGAATAAAGTGTTAAATAGGGAGAAAATAGTTACATAGTCAGCCTGTCAGTCACAAAGTAGAACCTGTAGGTATGTACATTGGTTTAAGTTGTCATAACTCATAAGTACAGAGAGATAACGTTGCCAGGCCAAAAACTACTTACTTCCTTACGCCTGTTACCCCTGGCAGATGAGCATAAGCCGCCCGACAGCATTCTCCATCGAACTCTGTCCTAGGCAATCTTTTCCAGTTGCTATTCTTTCTTTTGATGTCTGCTTCCAATTTCCAACGCAATGTGTTCCTTGGTCTTCCTCTTTTCCTTTTCCATTCAGGATTCTAAGTATGTGCTTCGTGATGCAGTTTGGTGGTTTTCGAAATGTATATCCTAATCACCTCCAGCGTCTTCTAATTTCCTCTTCAGCTGGTATCTGGTTTGTTCTCTGCCACAGTAGGTCGTTGATGATATCAGGCAAACGGACATTGAGTATCTTTCGTAGGCAGGTGTTTATAAACACTTGTACTTTTTTGATGATGATTGTAGTTCTCCAAGTTTCAGGTCCGTACAATAGAACTGTGTAAAAATTCGTATTGAAGATTCTAACACTGATTTTGGCTAACAGCTGTTTTGAGTTCCAGATATTCTTTAATTGTAAGAATTCTGACCTTGTCTCAATCCTTGCATTCACATCTGCACCAGATCCATTTTGTTTATCAGTGATGTTGTTCAGATACGTAGAACATTCTACCTCTCCCAGAGCTTTTTCACCAAGTGTGATTGGGTCGGTAGTCACTGTGTTGTTTATCGGGATATTGCTTTTTCTCTTATGTATGTTGAGGGCTACTGCTACACTGATTGTCATCGTCTGGATTTATTGGTGTATGGGATAGGAGAGCTAGGTAATCTGAGAAGTCCAAATCGTTCAGTTGTATGCAAGCTGTCCATTGTATTCCATGCTTCCCCTGAGATGTGGAGGTCTTCATAATTCAGTCAACCACCAGAAGAAAGATGAATGGTAAACAGCCTTGACCGACACCGGTTCTCACTTCTAATTGATTCTGAGCTCTCGATTGCATTCTGTGCTTTCCATCAGATGTCAAGGTCTTCATGATCCAGTCGACCACCAGAAGAGGATAGTAGACAGTCTTGTCTGACACAGGTTCTTACTATCAATACATTTGTCAGTTGTCCTCCGTGCACGACCTTGCAATGTAGTCCGTCGTTTGGATTCCGTTGGATATTGACGATCTTCTCAGGTACACCATAGTGTCGAAGTTTCCATAATGTTCTCCTATCTACACTGTCAAACGCCTTCTCATAGTCAATGAATTTGACGTACGGTGACGAGTTCCACTCAAATGATTGTTCAACGATGATCTTTTCTTTGGAATCTTGATGAGGTGTCCTTCTTTCCAGTTCATCGGCACTTGCTCTTCCTCCTAAATCTTCTGCAATGTTTGCAGTCACTTCGACATTGTTTCTCCAGTCGTCCAGTACTTCTTTAGTTTTAGTTTCATTTTGGCAACCACCAAGTGATGACCTGAAGCTATGTCAGCACACCTCTTGGTTCTCAAGTCTTCCACTGACCTTCTAAATTTTTTAATGTTGCAAATATGACCGGTCTGGGGTTACTGCCGGCCTCAAGCTCAAGTAAATGAGTACGGTTGGGCATGGGGTCAGTAATCCCATCACGTAGAAAACAACCTCGCTAAAAAAAGCCGCAAATCCTTGAGTAGTAGTGGTAGAAGCAGTATCAGTGGAAATAGAAAATATAAGACATTGAAGACACGACTCGAAAAGAAAATATAAATTGGTGAAACAAAGACAAAAAAGTTATGAGCAATTTAGAAGCCCAGAATTTAGCGAAGACAAAGAAGGGATGCACCTGCGGCATTCCAAACGATTTTGAGCCATGTCATTCAAAGACTCTAACCATTAGTTACGACAACCATGCATACCACAACTAGAAAATCTACACCTATTAGCATAGCTAAGTTCATTTGTCAGAAACTTCATAGACTGATGTCATGTTTTGTTTTGGCCGTCCCTAGTTTTCTTCCAGCCTACTCCTACACCAGAAAATGTCTCCCGTCGAGGTAGGCGGTGGATGAGCATACGTAAAACGTTCCAACTACCTCGGTTGGTAAAGATTTACTAGTTCATCAATCGGTTTGCCAGCCTTACCTAATGTCCTATTCCTAACCCGGTATTGACAACACCGTGGTCTCAAAATACACGAGCAATGCTTCTTAGACACCTATGACCAAATACTACTAATCTACGAATATCCTCTATTTTAAATAACCATATTACACATCCATAAATTGAAACGGAGAGGACTTATTTGCAGTAAACTCGTCCTTTGGTTAAAAGACCGATATCTCTGTCATATGTGACGCAAGTTGATAAAAGCCAATCGAGTTACGTAACAAACAGTTTGATAATTACCATTAATGTACACTCAGAAACTTTATTTCACGTAAAAACAGAATGAATTGAAAGTTTTTTTCTACGGGGATATAACTCCACAAAAACATTATTTTCTTGCATATTTAACACGCCACTTTCATAACTAGGGGTTTCGCTAGGTATTTTTCTTACGTGCTCCCGATCTCTGGTACTTTGATTATCACAAAACAGTAATTTATATGTAGTACTTTCCAATAATAGAGAGAATGCTATTTATTTCTGTCCCTGAGATCGTTAGTAGAATTTTAACACTTTTACTAGAAAAACGCTAAATATAGTATGGAAATAATTAGTTTTACAGTAGTGGGGGACAATAATTTTGTTGTTTTTCCCTACTTAGCAAGTAGTGGCTTGAAAAAAAACAATATGTGAGTCGGAAATTAATTGGTCAAAGCCGCTTAAGCCACAAATGTTACCTTTGTTTGCTGTATGGAAAATGGAAATGCGGGGGTACATTTGACAGGATGAAGGTGTAAACCAATAAACATACAACATTACTAGGTTGCTTGAAAATCCCAGCTTCTTACTAATCCACCGGATATTAATTAATAAAAACTACCTCATTAAGTCATAAAAAAAATTGAAAACAATAATTGGATAAAGTGTAAAATTCGACATCGGTTTACCTTCACTATCCACGTTCTTTTTCTTTTGAGTGTTTCGGTTGGAAAGTTTTGCCTTTTTTGAAGTGACCGTAACCCATGCTGAATCAATCTCAGTTTGTTCATTCAAACCATGGTTTTGAGCGTCTTTCGTTTTAGATGAACGTTTCGACTTTTTCTGCTTCTTTGGAACGGGGTTAAAGAACTCAGCCTCAATCCCATCTGTTGCCTCGCTGACTGTTTCTTGTTTAATTTGAATAGGCTGAACTGATGCGCATTCCGTTTGTTGGACAGGTAGGACTGGAGCTAGTGTCTCGATAACAAGTGGTTGTGAAACTTCCGTTTTTCGAATTTGGGTAGTATTTGACTCAGATTTGTTGGAATGTTTTGGCTTCTTCCTGAAATTGGAATAGGAGTTGCCACGACGTGAAGAAAGTTTTTCATCCTTTGTATTTCGGAACACAGTCGATTTTAAATCGAATAACTCATTCCGGTAGCGGGCAACAAGACAAATGATTATTGATCCTACTCCAATGGTGGCAGGAAATAGGAACGAGAAGTCTAACTGACTATCATCGTTAGAATCCCTTTTCCACCCACTGAGCCAATTCAAAAAGTCCATTTGTAAGTATCTAAACCAAGACATAAACCGAAGACGGAAATCACATGACTTCAAGAAAATTAGGAGTGGAAAAGTCTTTAATAAATAACTAATTATTAAATAGTATGCCACTGAAAAAGATAGGAAATAGAAAAAAGCCAAAAAGTTCTGTTATTTGGAAGCCTAATCTAGGGACTGAATGTTAGATGACTGTTAAATGTTTAAGCAGCTACTTTGCCAAATATGCAGAGCATATACATGCTGGATGTGATCCCATTGGAATAATTTAGTCCCATGAATCTTTTTAACTATGAAAAGTAAAATTATTGCAACTGGGTCAATAAGTAATCTGGATTATTATAAACTAGAGAAACTGAATCGTAATGTTCTGCATTCGGATCCTACTAAAATAAAAAAGCTTATGTTAAAAAATTAGTGATTTTTTGACAGATACATCCTTAACAAATGGTATGAGAATATTTTCTCGTCCCATGATTGGTGGGAAATTCATAAACCATAGATTAGTTCAGCAAAAGAAGCCTGAAAATCTAACTGAGAGAATATACGATTCAAAGATTATCGATCAAGTTTATTCGATGATTAAGGATGACACCGTGAGTGATACAACGTACTCAAGCATTAGAATAATCAATAAAGTGAGAAATGACGATTGTTTTATTCAGCTATATGAGTCTGTTTGATAAGAAACACTTTTTATCCCTAACTACCTTAATGAAGTTAGGACTGCAGCTACAGTAAGCTATGTAAAGCTGGGAGTGGTTTACACATATGGTTTACAAAACTTTATCAAGAGACGATTTATGCATCCATAAACTATTTAAAGGATAAGGCAGCATTTAATATTTTATCTGAGGCTTACAAAGCTGAATAAAGTCCACTGATATTTTTTTCACATTGCATTCATGCATATTCACTAGATGATTATCACTGAAAATTAGGATAACACAAGTTGTGAAAAACAGTTTCCATGTAGTGTGTTAGGAGCGTAATACTTGTAGGTAATTATAACACGCTTATGTTTTCGCCTCAATGGTTGAAATAGTTAGATAAACATGTTAGAAATGTGAATTAATTAAGTGTATATAACTATGAAGCCAACATTGTTCAAAGTTCACTTTCAAGGTAACACTAACAGTAAATCATGCTAGCACTACCAGTTCATTTAGCTTTGAAAATAGATATGCCATTATAACTTGAAAAAGTAAAATTTTTTGTACTAGGCCTCCAAAACCCAGTATATGTAAAGGCTAATAGAACTACCCGACCAACAAAACCAAGTAGAGGTTCAAACATTTGACATCGGTTGACACTAGAGTGATTTAAGCATATAGCTAGTTAGTATGAAATCGTTTATAAAGTAAATGGACAAAATCAACGAAATTATGAAACCAAAGGAGCGCGGATGTGCGATCGTAACAAGTTGTATTTTCAATGGTGTTCATGTTAAGCAACGCTGAAGTATGTACATGCAACGAATCAGTGAAAATCTAGGACTCTAGTCATTATTATTAGTCGGTGTAATAACTACAAAATAAGACGATGGCAGATAAGAAACCTTTGTACATGTTTCAAAAATCCGTTTCTTTGGCACGGCAAAACATTTAGACCATCGTAAATGTTGAGTCGCAAATCGGTTTAAACCGTCTTGTAGATAACTCGGTAAAGTTTCAGATTTGATCGATACCAGTGAAGAGCAATTAACAGGATCCAGTTGCGCAACATAGTACACAATTGTATATTTACGCACTATGGTCTGAGACACCAAACGAATCAGTTGGATAATAATGGCACACGTGTCTAGCCGACCAGGAGCAGTAGTACACGTGATAAGTAGTTTCACTGCTCTACTAATGTTTTCTTTTATTTATCTTGCTATGAACCAGAATGTAATCACAGGGTAGCCAAGCAAACATTGATCACCACCATGTCACTTGTTTAATAAAGTGGAATAACTAGTAAAAATCGAGAAGCTAAAAACATGTAAAGTGTTCCTAACCAAAACCATAGTAAAGTAATTTTCGACGGTAAAGTGAAGACAATATGATCTGTGTGTCATAACCTACAGGGAACCACGGCAAACAGCTATAAACAGCCCGCTTTAAAATAAAGTGTTCATTCCAGTTGATCACCCGCCTGCGACGTACTGTTTCAATGGTTCAAATGGTTCAAATGGTTGCGGACGGAATAGAAGAAGCTTTCGCTTAACAGGCTTCCGTGTCTAGTAGCAAGGGATCACCAATACCTCCAGGCAAGAACCTAGGTATATTAACGATAAAAGAGAAAAGAATAAATTGGTAAATCATAGTAAGATACTATCCTTAGTCCTTAAGAATAGATCAAGTCGCCTCTTAAAGGACTCATGGGAAGTTGCTTGGACTAGCTCAGCTGGCAGCGAGTTCCAGCATTTGACAACTCTTAAGGAGTAGAAATTGTGTCTGCAGTCCGTTCTACTATGTTGTATCTCCAGTTTTTGGGTGTTACCCCTTAGGTTAGTGTTGGGACTAAGCTTAAGTAGGTGTTTAAGAGGATGCCCAGGTGTGTTGAGGATACTGTAAGCCACTAAAAGGTCACCTCTAAGACGCCTGTACTCCAATGGGTAAAGGTTAAGTGATTGGAGGCTCTCTTCGTAAGGTTTAACTTTGAGTCCACGAACTGATTTCGTGGCTCGCCGTTGGACAAGCTCCAGAGTGTCCTTATCCTTTTGGAGTGTAGGAGGGAATACTATGTTTCCGTACTCTAAATGGGGACGAATGAAACTAATGAAGATTATGTGAAAAGTTCTCCCGTCAAACTGACCAAAAATGCGCTTCAATGCTACCAGTGCAAGGTTTGCTCGAAAGGCATTTTTGTCACAGTTGGCGTAAGACTTTAAGTCGTAGGGCACCAGAACTCCTAAATCTTTTTCGACTAGGGATACTACTAGAGAGGAGTTCCCTAAGTTGTAACTGTAATCTGCGACGTGTCGCAGATGGACTACTTTACACTTTGAAGTGTTAAAGGTAAGTCCGTTATCATCTGCCCAACTTTGAAGTCGAGTCAGATCCTCCTGAAGTGCCTGTATGTCCTCTTGGTTGCGTATCTCTCTCCAAAGTTTCACGTCATCGGCAAAGAGCAATATGTCTGACGTTACCTGTTGAGGAAGATCATTTATATAAATCAGGAAGAGGAGAGGTCCTAGTACTGAGCCCTGGGGGACCCCACTAGAACATTCCATAGCCTTTGAGAAATTGAAGTTTACCCTGACCTTAAAATGTCGATTTGTGAGGTATGAACTGAGCCAGTCAATTAAAGGAGGTTTGATACCCAATTGTTTGAGCTTGTTAATAAGACATGTGTGGTTAACCCTATCAAAAGCTTTAGAGAAATCAAGGTCAATGATGTCCACCTTCCCCTTGCGATCAACGATCCTTGTCCATCTGTCCACCGCAGTCAGCAAGTTCGTCATACAGGAGTAGCCCTTTCTGAAACTATGCTGCTGGGGTGAGAAGAAATTTAAGGACAGCAGATAGTCGTGTATACCATCGTATACCAGGGACTCCATGATCTTTGAAGGTATAGAGAGAAGAGCCACCGGTCGGTAACTTGAAGGTTCGCTGCGTCGACCTCCCTTGAAGATCGGTGTGATATGAGCCAGCTTCCAAATATCCGGTAGTTTGCCTTGACTAAGCGGTGTTGCCAGGATTGAAGCTGCTTCCCTCAGTATAGCAGAGTGGACCATGTCTGGACCAGGAGAATTGTCTGTTCTTAGGTGTTGTAGTTTACGAAACACCAAGTCGACACTCGGTTTCACTACGGAAAGTCCTGTGCAGTTGCGGATAGAGCCGTCAACTGTATAGTTGATGTGGGACGGTCGTAATGTCCGGGAGTATTACTTAGCCAGGAGGTTAGCGGCGTCACCGTCATTATTGGTCGGGCCGTTAGGGCCTAGCAGTTGAGAAACTCCAGTTTTGGCTTGATGAAGAGAGGCTGCGTAACGGAATCAGCTTTTCGGATTGGGAATAAATTTATCCATAAGCTTTAACTGGTACTGAAGCCTGTCTTCTCTTATAGCCTTCGTACATAAGTTCCTCATATGTTTGTATTGCCTGTACTCGCCATTGTTGTTGGTTCGTTTGTATTCTGCCCAACAGTGTTTTTTACGGCTTAGCAAACGAAGAGTGCGGTTTTTGATGATTGTAGGTTGCATGTGGCTTTTGAGGACCGCTTGAGGGACTGACTGCTTTGTAGCACATAAGAGCGTGTGTAATAGGAAGTTCCAATGAGCATCCACATCAAGTTGAGTGTGAACACCCCAATGCACCTGTTGTAGATAGTCCTGTAGAGCTGACTCATTCAACCGTTTGAAGTTCCAGCGCCTGTTGTTGTCGGGATATCTTAGCTCTGTTTTGCTGACGAAACTGAAGGCTATAACGGCGTGATAGCTTTTCTACAGGGGAGCCAGAATTGAGAAGTTGTCGACTAGAAATTCTTCATTTATAAAAACACAGTCTAAGCACGACGGTGTCTGACCGTTCCTCCAACGAGTAGCCAACTTCACATTTTCGTGTAGTCCCAAATTCTCAATGAGGTTGAAGAACCGAGCTTTGATTGAATTTTCACCTCCAGTATACGTATGTTCCGCGAAGTTGACTCTAGGGAGATCGAAGTCCCCTAGGATCAGGATATGAGTGAAGCCGAGACGCGTAGAGCGGGATATTCCTTCCAGCATGCGACTGTCATACTCGATGTCGGCAGTGGGCTTCCTATATATGACTCCGACTAGGCACCTCGAAGTAGTGGACAATCTCATAGAGCACCATATGGATTCCTCAAGATTGTCAAACTCATGGTTGTGAACTTGGTGTACCTCCAAGCCAGATCGTATGCATAGGGCTACTCCACCCCCAATTCCTGTTTTTCTGTCATTGCGAAGCAGAGCCATCCCAGGTATTGCTAGCTCCTGGTCCGAGTACTGAGGAGATATCCAAGTTTCAGATATTCCTATCAGATGAACCTTATTAGCGTTGCTGAGTTCACTTAGTTCATCCATTTTATTTGGTAGACTCACGGCGTTCATGTATAAGCAGTTAATGCTTTCAATTTGAAACGCGTGAGCTTCTTCCTGTTTGTCTGTGAGAGCCTTGCGTGAGTGGACAGGTAACTCACCTATACAAGTTTTGTCGAATTGGTAGGCTTTGTCCTTTACACGATTTTTTTTATCTTGAAGACAGTCCACAAGTGGAATGGTCAGCTCCAGCTTGCCTTTGGCATCATATGGCCTGTCCGGGTGCATGTGGATTCCAGTTGGCAACCGACGTCTGTTGACATGAAATGCTTCCAGAGCTGCAGCCGCCATATGGGAGGATGGAAAAGTTATCCTCATTAGTCGGGGTCTAGGATCCCCATCCTTCTTGGCTAGTCCCATCACATGCTGAGACAGTATGTTTTTAAGCCTCAAGGACTGTTTGACGAATTTCCATTCCCGAATATCAGAGTTTGCTTGAATAGGGTCAATGTTTTCCGGTACACCTTGCACGATGATATTTCTTCCTCGGAAAAATTTCTCTCGAGAATCTTTAGGGACGTTCCGGATGAGATTGCGCTCAGAGTACGGTATGTCGGGCAGTATTCTGACGTTCCCATCGGATTTCTGTAGATGACTAGCTAGCAGGACGTCCTCTACTTCGGTAGCATTCCTGAGTGTTACACGAAGTAGTCTCGGGTGATTTTGATGTTTAGATTCCTTTCCCCGAGTGAGCCGTGTGACCGTCAAAGGCTCTATTCTAGGAAGTTCGAGCTTTTTGTTCAGTTCACTCCAGAGCATCCTGTCGTTTTTGTCCTGCAAACTGAGAGGAAGGTCAGGATTGTCTATGAGGTTCATGATTATGAGCGAGTCGTCACGGACCGTTGTTGTTTTCCCAGGTTTATCGGTGCGTTCAGGTTCAGTACGTTGTTGCTCGGAGGTCAAAGCAGGTTTTTGAGTCGTAGGCTTTTTGATAACCGGGCGGACGTTTTTGGGGGTAGACTGAGCGATCAAGGCACCAGTTGATGTTCATACAACACTTGGGATGTCAACTTTAGACGGTGACATCTGGTCTTTATTAGCCCTGTTTACGTGGGTACAGTAACTTACAGGGTTTTTAGGAACCACTGTTGCGTTTAAGGACCCTGAACTGGGAGATCCAAGTTTATTGAGGGAGTCAATTACCGTCGACGTAATGATGGTGCTGAGTTTCAACATTTCATCATTAGTGCTAATGTGTGTTCCATCGATGGTTGACTTATTAACATCCCTATTCTTAGTTTCATTGCGCGCCCTTGTTTGTCTACCTACTTTATGGCTATCTGATTCCAAGTTTACTGACAGTTTGTTCCGCAAACCTGTCAGTAGAACAATGATGTTGCTCAGCAGTACTACAGCGTCCGTGTTGCACGTAACGCACACCCACTTACGGTCCGAGTTGCTGAGTCTCTTGTAAGCAGTTGCTGTAAGATCTGTGCATGTCTCGTGGTGCCAACCTTTGCAGTTGTCGCACTGCATGCCAGATGTAACAGCAAAACGGCATCCAGGTCGTTTGCATGAATTTTTCATGGCTGTATTGACGTAAACTGTGTTAGAGATAGTATCGAAGCTTAAGACCGTTAAAATACACAAAAAACCACACTAAAAACGGGAAAAAATGTATGAAAACGGATGAGATAAAATGAGCTAGCCTTTACGTGAAAAACTGAAAAAAAGACCGAATAGTAAGCTGAGGCAAAACCACAGTTAACAATTAAATTGAGCGAAACTCAGAAAAAAAGTAATCTACCGAACTTAAAGCTCAGAATAGATTGTTTAGATCAGAAATGGTACTTTTGTTGCGTAAGAACACAGCAAAAGTTTGAGAAATACAAACGACGTTAGGACTAAACTTCCCGTTCGAAAAGCGCGTCAATAGAAAATCTTTTCCAAGTTGCGATGATCAGTTTATGAAAGTTATAGGATTATTCTCACTTTTTTCACTGTTGTAAAGCCAATCTAATCTCTGAAGAAGCTTGAGGTAACCTATCCAGCTGCTAAACTTAAGTTCCTTTGAATTTGATTTGTTTATTAGGATATATATGATCTAACGACTATTAATAAATGACTCACAATTCATTCGTCTGCTTGGTTGGGTCTACTAAAGTTTTTAACCTGATGATGTTCGAAAAATGGAAGACCAAACACAAGCAAAGAATAGAATTAAATGACGGTGGAAAAATCTGTATTTTTACTCCAACTAGTTTAGCGGCTGAGTGG